>VDFB02271358.1:583670556-584071941 GCA_007258455.2 Sequoia sempervirens | reverse complement strand
AACTCTTGAACATTTCAACTCCATCATTTTTTGCTGGAGTCATTCTATGAGCTGCCTTATTTGGAAGCGGCTCTCGAGGGAATCAAGTCAACCGATGGTGATCTTCCTTGTGGTGGTAAACCCTCAAGTACATTACTCGGTAATATCCTAAAACTCATCCAACATCGAAACTGTACGGAACCTTCTCACTATCCTCCTTACTCACTCTAGGAATCAATGCGTAACACACATGCTCATGCTTCATACCTTCTAAATTTTTTCTTCCATCTACATAACAAATTCTAGCACTACTGCATACCTTTTCTTCAGTCTCCTTCGGGGGTTTCAACTTGTGACGAACTCCATCCTTTGTTAAGGAATAAGTGTTTGAATGACCATCATGTATAGCTTGCCTATTGAATTTCCACGGCCTCCCCAACAACATGTGACATGCATCCATGGCGATGATATCATAGAATACCTCATCATGGTAGCTCCCAATCTTGAACTTTACGAGGCATTGCTCATTGACCAGAACTTTGTGTTCTTTCTACAACAAAGCAATCCAATACAGATGTGGGTGCCTTTCTCTCTTCAGCTTCAACTTTGTGACCATCTCCTCTAACACCAGATTATCAGTGCTCCCACCATCAATAATGACATCACAACATTTTCCTTCACACTTGTACCTTGTGTGAAATAGATTCTTCCTCTGTTCTGATTCCTTTTCGTCAATCACTAGGGCTCTCCTAATCACTAGGGTTTCTCCCCTTTCAGCATCATCTGAATGTTCATATTGGGCCTCCTCATCTGCATGCACAACCCTTCCATGACCTTCTGGCCTTTTGTCTGCCCTTCCTTAGTGTTGTGGACATTCATAGGCTCGATGCCCTTCTTCACCACACTGGAAACATGTTTCTCTGAAACCACCTCTTCCAGATCCTTGTCCATATCTCCCTCATCCTCTACCTCTTTGATCACCACTATTTTGATCACGAGGGCGGTAGAAGTTGTCATTCTGTTGGCTTCGGTTGGTACCCACATCTTCACTTTTCTTTTGATCATCATTTCGGCTTCTTGAAGGTCTGCCATTGCCCCTTCCGCTTTGACCTCCTCATCCTTTTTGTTTGCCATCAAATCTTTTGTTCATCTTCTCTTCCACCTTTAGAGCAAACTGATACACATCCTTAATGGTGGTCATTCTGACTAGGCTTAACTCCTCCTGAATGTTTGGTCGTAACCCATTAAGATATTGGGCTACTTTCTCCTTATTGGCCTCTGTGTGACCCGTTTTGATGAATATCTTGTGAAAATCTTCAGTATATTCTTTCACAGATCTACTTCCTTGTTTCAACCCTTGCAATTTCTTCAATAGATCTAACTTGTAGTCCACTAGTATGAAATGCTTCTTCAGTTTCTCTAACATGCGATCCCATCTGGTGATCTTGACTTTTCCTCTTCGATTTCTTTCCAACTAGACCTCTTTCCACCAAATACTGGTATGACCCTTCAGCTTCATTTTCGCAAACTTAACCCGATCTGGGTCCTCTATTTCCTCATACTCAAAATATTCTTCTAGCTCATTGATCCAGTCGATCAACTCTTCCGGGTTTAGACTTCAAAAATAACTGGGGACTTCTACTTTAGGTCTTTTCCTAATCTTCAAAATGGCCCTTATTAGCCACATTTGGTCTTGATCAATTTCTTCTTCTTCCTCTTCTACATCTGAACCTTCTTCCTCTCATTCATCCTCATTTTCCTCCCTTGGGTTTAACCCTCTTCTCAACTGCTCTTGTAACGTATCAATCTATTTCTAGAGGGCTGCCAGTGCATCTCTTCCACCAACATTTCTGCCACCTCGACCACCTCTGGCACCACCATGCCTACCAGACATCACGTTTGGAGGCATCTTTCTTGACCTCAACCCACAACCACGGTCCTGGCTCAAGAAAACCTGCTTTGATACCACTTGATGAGGGCACAACCCGAGACACAGAAAATAACCCACAAATAAGAGAAATTTTATTATTCAGAAAATGGAGCTTCTTACATGTAGAGGATCTCAATCCCCAAGTTCTACAACACATGCAAGTTATAGAAAGCTACAGAATAACCCTTTCGCCATATGCGAGCTTATCCCCCAAAAAGCTACCCTAAAAATTATAAACCCACCCATAAATAGAGCTCATCTCTAGTTTGGAGCCAAAACAACATTAAAATTTGAGTTTAGGTGGTTTGGCGCCAAAAATTACAACTTGAAGTTCAAATTTCAAAAAAATATTTGCAATTGTATTTTCTAGAAAGTGCGCCAACTTCCTGGGGCCATAACTTTTGATCCGGGGCTTCGATTCGTGAATTGTTTGAATTGTTGGAAAGGTCTCAAAGTCAAGAATGCATTCAAAATTTGCTACACCAATTTCAGAAAGTTTCAGGGCCATTCTGGGAGCTCTAAGTGTCTCAAATCCAGCTCAGAAGATTTTTAGGTGCAAATCTAGAAAACTAAAACTGCAATATATTTCAACCCAGGAATAGAAAATAAAAACTATAAATTAGGAATTTCATTATGATGAAAAGGGTATCAAAAAATGTAAAAACATCTAAAACCAAGAAAATTGAAATTTAACTATTTTTGGGTGATGCAAGATTGCCCTTACACCACTGGATGCTCCTGCATCAGCTTGCAGGCCTAGGTCATTTTTTTGTGTCTAAAGTTTTCTCCTCTTTTCCATAATATAGCATGTCACATTGTGACAAATAAAATAAGTCAAAAATATGCCCCAGTGCAAAATACGATAAGCAAAAATGATGAGGGTTACGGTATGCCCCCTCGAGAGGAAAGATGGGTTCTAAGAACATGGGTGTGCTATCAAAATTGATGAGAAGACTAGAATATGAAGAGATAAAGAAATTTTAGTGCAAAAGATATGGATGATGATATGGATGCAATGTCTATATGAGATGGATGAGAGAAGATGACAAGATAGAAGGAGATGCATGTTAGTTCCTAGACCAAATCCTTCAACATATTACCATAGGACTTTAATATTTATTGCTCTTAATCATCATTGGGTAGATTATTGCAATGGCCAACAAACACCATGATATGACATAGATCAAGGTGTGCAAGGTCGTACCATCACGTAAGACAAGTAGTCATAGACAAGGGTGATCATGACTCATACTAAGAGCACAATTGCCATAGTCTTTTTTTCATAACCAACCACAAGCATAAAAAATAAATAAAGATAATAAAGACAAGTCATGAAATGTCGTTGCTTCTCTAAATCCTGTTTCCAAGACATCCTCGATGAACTAGCAACATGACTTCCAAAAATACAAGATGATACAATCATCATGATACGTCGTTGCTTCTCTAAATCCTATTGTCAGGACATCGTGGAGAAACTAGTAACATGATAGTCCCAAAAAAGACAAAGTAAGACAATCATCATGATACGTCATTGCTTTTCTAAATCCTACTGCTAGGACATTATCGAAAAACTAGCAACATGATGAAAATAAAACCAACCATCATGATATGTCGCTTCTTCTCTAAATCCTAATGTCAGGACATCGCGAAGAAACTAGTAACATGATAGTTTGAAAAAGATAAGACAAGTCAATCATCATGAGACATCGTTGCTTTTCTAAATCCTGTTGTTAGGACCTCATTGAAAAACTAGTAACATGATGAAAAATCCAAAGACAAGATAAGACAATCATGATGCGTCACTTCTTTTCTAAATCTCATTGTTAGGACCTCGCTGAAAAAACTAGTAACATGATGAAAAATCCAAAGACAAGATAAGAAAATCATGATAAGTGAGTGCTTTTCTAAATCTTGTTGTCAGGACCTCACTGAGAAACTAGTAACATGAGTGTCAAAAGACAAAAAAAACGTCATGATGTGTCATTGCTTCTCTAAATCTTATTGTCGGGATCTCGCTAAAAAAACTAGTAACATGATGAAAAATCAACAGACAAGTGCCAAGTGTTTTCCAAGTGTGTCTGGATGCCGAGTGTCTTAATGTTAAGATGTCAAGTCTAATGATGTCGAGACGCCAAGGTGTCAAGGTTTTGATGATGCCAAGATGACAAATGCTGAAGATTTCCAAATTCAGGAAGGACACATCCTGAATAATGTTGATGCTAAGAGGATTGATCCCTAAATGTCAAAAGGGGTCCCTCAAAATGCTAGTGATCGTGAAAGTGACGATGCCTAGGAAGGACACATCCAAAGACATAAATGAAAAAGTTGGTTATTCAAAAGGACACATCTAAAAGATACCAATTATGAGAGGAGTGATCCTTAAATGTCAAGAGGATCCCTCAAAAATGTTGGATGACAATGATGATGCCTAGGAAAGACACTTCCTAAGGAATGAATGAGAGAGATTGTTCTTTAGAAGGGCACATCTAAAGAATACAGATGTTGAGAGGAGTGATCCTTAAATGTCAAGAGGATCCCTCTAAAATGTCGGATGATAGTGATGATGCCTAGGAATGACACATCCTAAGGCATAAATGATAGAGACTATTCTTTAGAAGGACACATCTGAAAGATAACCAAGAGTTGACAGTTTGATTGGTTATGATAATGTAACTTGTTTTGACTAAATTTGATTGAAGTTGACTGAATTGACTTGTGTCAACTTTATATCAATATTGACATGCTGATGTGATTGAGGTGTTGATGAGATTGTCATGTTGAATAAATGATTTCTATAATTTGTTTTAGGAGTTTGTTTGTTTGGAAATGATTCATTTTGAATTGAAGACATTTTAGTGTGTGTGTCAGTGTAGTGCCATGAACCCTAATGGACTAACCTAGTGCAGCCTCGGGAGCTCATCAATAGATGGCTTTGCCTGTCATACACTTAGAAACCTCATAGTTCGACATGACCAATGACTTTGTCTTGATGACCAAAGATTAAGTCATGATTTTATTTTGACAAACCTGCAATGACTAACCTAATGTCTCGGGGACTTGAAAATGAGTCTTGCCTAAGTAACAAATGCATAGAGATAGCGTAGTTTGGACAAATGACAAAGACTAATTGATTTGATGGACTTGACAAGGAATTAATCTATTTTTGTGTTTCCTAGACATTTTGACTTTGTTGGGGTTTGTTTAGGACACTTTTCAATTTTTAGGTCTTTTTTCAAGACATTTTACAAATTTTTTATCCTTTTTCAAGACTTTTTGCGATGTTTTTGTCTTTCTTTAGGATGTTTTTTGATGTTTTTGTCTTTTTTTAGGACATTTTTTTATGTTTTTGGTCTTTCTTCAGGACATTTTATGATGTTTGTCTCTTTTTTTTTGGATTTTGAAGTTTTATGAGGACCATGACAAATGCATGCAAATGATGCCTACGCATGAGAATCCAAGGACAAACATGATTGTGCCCCTAGTCAAGCTAAATAACAATTGATAGGAAATGACAATGTTGTTTGACATGGGAAGGACACATCTCAAAACAATGTAAGGATGGAAATAATGTGACGAAAGGATTAAGGTCTATAGTTGGGCTAGGAACAAAGTTAGGGAATGTTTTGGATGATGTGCTAGGATGCTGAGCATGATTATCTGGATTAGACTTATTGCATTTGGAATGACATCTTTTCAAAACTGAATGGGATGATGGAGTATCCTTAGACTGTTTGACAAGGGAAAGCCAAGATAGGTGACAAACATGAAAGGATGATAGGTGGCCTTGGTAAAGGACAGGAGACATGAGACTAAATGAATTGTCATATGATTTTCAAGAACTATGTTGCATAAGGATAATGAGGTTATGAAAGTAATGACATGACATTTCCTGAATTGTATATGAGCAAAGGATAGACATGTCAAGAATTTTCCCAAAGCATGAAAGATGGATGGAAATGATATGAATGAAATGGATGGGTTTAAATATCATGAGAGTATGGGAAATGAGACGACTTGTCCCCAAGTGCAAAAGTTCACATAGATGATTTATTTTGCACATGATGCCTGTTTGCTAGGTTTTCATCATGGTACTTATCCAGGGCTCCTATTTACCAGGTTTTCACCATTGGATGAAATTTTTCTCTCTACTATTTTCTTGAATTTTTTGATTTTTATTTTTGGTGTCACCAAGATGCCTGTTTGCCAAGCTTTCATCAGGGTGACAATTTTTTAATTTTTCAATTTTTTTGTATTTTGGATATTTTTGGATAGCCTTGATGCATTAGATGACCATTGATTATTTTGAAGTTGTTGATGGTGCCGATGTAGAGAATGGTGCCATGATATTCCAATAATGTCCTTTCTAAAGTACTTACCTTGTTAGGATCTTATCACTTGCATACAACTAATTGATGCCATTGTGGTCCTTTTTGATACTAGAGTTGTCTTTATCAGAATACACACATCGCGATAGAGTTCCATGAGAGTCCTTGTGGTAAAGAGTAGCTGCCATGATGTGGAAGATTTGTGACATGGGATATTTGGACTTTAGATGAGATATAGGATTATGATGAATGATGGTAGACATAGAAAGGTTGTTTGGACATTTGGATGAATCACTTTTTATTTTCCAAACTTGGGATGGTGGATGACGGATTTTAGAGGGATGGCATTTGGAACCAACACTATTACATGCCTTGCTTGATGACCATTTTGAATGAGGTGGACATTTGTTTTATGTGGGAGTCCTCTTGTCTTGTGGCCCCATATTGTAATTAACTTTTACTTTTGACATATTTTCTTTGCTTGATCCACTTTTCTTTGGGATCTATTTTACTTTCATTTGTCCACTTGTCTTTTTGTTTGATTCAATGGCCTTTGACATTTGATTTTTGACTTTGTAAGAATTTTTTTTGTTGGTTCCAAACAAGAGATTTAAGATGTTGAGAATCATGATTTATGGTGTGGGTGGAAGGGGTGATGACAACAACCTTATGACAAGGATTTCTCATGGAATCTATTTTGATGTTTGTATTTTACAAGATTTCCCCTAGTATCAAGGAGGTTCCACTGACATCGTTTGATTTAATAACTGAAGAATATCCAAGACCTTGATGTCTATAATTTTCTTGAAGTTGTATTGGTTCTTGAATGCCTTGCTCATATATGCCCAGTCCTTTTCCTTGATATTGCATGCTTTGACAGATTCTATTTGTGATGGGGTATTTATTGTTTTGAAAGCTAGATGCTAACCCATTATGATGTATGTGGACACTGTTACCTAGAATTTTTTTTCTACAAGGAAGCCTGTTCTAACAAAGATAGATGACCCTAGGTGATAAAGTGTCTTAGCTTCATTGTCATGCTGGACATATTTCTTACTGATATCTTTGGTCTGATCTTGTAGCATGTCAGGTTCAGATGATTCTATTGGTGCTTCCAATTCAATGTTGAAGCCATCGTTATGGTCAGTGTCATAGAGTCTAGTAAATTCAGCTATAGCTTGATCATTTGAAAATATGTCCATAATGGAATACTCTTGTTCTTGAGGAATATCGTCTATGCATGTCATGGAGGCAAGTGTCTCATTTTGGAAAGTTTCAATAGTCAAGGCCTATATAGGGTTAGCAAGTGTTTGATCATGAATGGCATAAAAATCAAGGAGTGGATCATTTTGTACTTCTTGGTCAATGGTAGGGTCTTGGTCAAAGATGGGGTTGTCATGGATGATATAATTGGGATTGAAATCTTTGTCAAGGGTAGGCGTATTTTGGATTTCATGATTGTCTTGAAGGAATTCTTGGATAGATTGAAAGATAGGGTCATGGGATGGACTACCTTGTTCATGACATGAGGGTGACGTTATAATGCCATAATTTTGGCTTTCATTTTGACATGTATCCTCAAGTTTAGACAATGGGATTTAACTTTGGACTATGATGAAATTTTCATGATTAAATGTGGCTTGTGAGGGAGTGACTTGAAAAGGATTAATGGATGAAGGACTAGGATAAGACATGGGGACTTGGACTGGACTAATATGAGGATATGATATGGGAACTTGGACTGGACTAGTATGTGAAGGACTAGGATAGG
This sequence comes from Sequoia sempervirens, assembly GCA_007258455.2. NCBI lineage: Eukaryota > Viridiplantae > Streptophyta > Pinopsida > Cupressales > Cupressaceae > Sequoia > Sequoia sempervirens. Next base: position 584,063,936 of record VDFB02271358.1, on the reverse strand, counting down.
ACTGGAGACTTGGACGGGACTAGTATGTGAAGGACTAAGATAGAACATGGAGAGTTGAATGGGACTAGTATGTGAAGGACTAGGATAGGACATGGGGACTTGGACTGGATTGGTGGATGATGGCCTAGAACATGGCATGGGGACTAGCACTAGATTAGTTGGTGATGACATAGGATATGACATGGAGACTTGGACTAGACTAGTGTAAGGTTGATTAAAATATGACATGGAGACTTGGACAGGATCAATATGGTATGATGTGGGGACCTAACATGAGTTGGTAGATATTTGATAAGACATGTAGACTTTGATGTGATTGATAGGTGAAGGGACAAAATATGACGTGGAGGATTGGAATGGACTAGTGGACAGTTGGCTTCCCTTGTCAAGGTTAGGATAAGGGTGATAAGTGGACATTTGTTGTGAATTAATGGTAGGATTTATGTTAAGTGACTATTGATGGTGAGGGTAGACGGATGGAGGTCCCAAAGTATTTATGTTAAAGTCCCATGGTAACTTAGCCCCTTGGTCCAAAAGCATGGCTAGATACCTTTGAGGGTCATGTAAGACTAAGTTTTCTACAAAGGAGGCTATACCAGGATTTTGCGTTGCAGCTTCTAAGTCTTCTGCATATACTCGTCCATTTTGGTCTCTTTGTATGAATGGTTTAGAAGTATTTCATGAAGATGGCATGTTCATGGAAGATTGCATGTTCATGTTGTGAAATGGGTTAGAAAAAGTCTAATGTTGATTTGTGTCATAAGTGTTATTATCGATGTTGGGATTAAAATCTTGTCCAAATTTTTCCATTTGTCCTCTCTATCTTTGAAGCCTAGTCTCAACCATAAAAGGGGATTGCTCAAATGAGGATGATAAGAATGAAAATTGAATGATAGGATGATGCTAGCCTATGTTTTTGGATTTTTTTGGATAAAGGATGACAATGCAAGACTATGTTTTTAGATTTTTGACAATAAGAGATGCAATATGACAATGTTGTCTAAATAAAATGACTAATGCCAAAGGACAATGAAGACTAAGATGACATGTTATGTCACTATTTTTTTTTGTATTTTTGGAATAAAGGATGACAATGCAAGGTGATGATGATTTTTTCCTAAGGAAATGATTAATGCAAGATGACAAGGTTGTCAAGGCCAAAGTACCAAATGAGGACTAAGATGATAATGTTGACTAAGGAGATGATTAATGCAAAGTCTAAGTTCAAAATGAGGATTAGAGATGGACAATGCAAACTCTAAGTTTAAAATGAGGACCAAGTTTGGACAATATTTGAAGAAAGGTTGTGCTTAACCACTCTATGCTTGACTTATGTTTCAATTTTGGTTATCAAAAGGACTTGCTAAGGGGACAAAGTGACAAGGTCAAAATGATGAGTGAGCCTTTCTAACTAGATTGTTGAGTTGGAGGTTCCCACAAAAAGGACAATGACCAAAAAAGAGGAATAATGACTATGTCCCAAGACAACCTAGTCTTGAAACAATGGTTCTTGCAAAGTGTGGAGACTTGGCCTAATCCAATTTTTTCCAAGATGAAACCTAAGGACAAATTTATGCTAAAAATGATGATTATGACACCTAGGGAATGCAACTAAAATTTGGAAATTTCAACCTATGGTTAAAATGCAAGCTAAGGGATGCAAATGATGGATGTTTTAAGAAATTTCAATTTTGGTTTCTAACAAAGGCCTTTGAAAAACATGTTTTGACAGTAGGCTAAGATGCCTAGACTTAAATTCTAGTTTGGGATAGTGTTTGGTTTTCTGTCAGACGATTGCGTCATTACAAGTAGAAAATGCATTGCAGTGATCAAATGCAACTCTAGAAAAGGAAAATGCGGTGCAATGTTGCAAATGTGGCTTTACAGATTGCAAATGTGGTGCAATGTTGTAGATGCGACTTTATAGATGGAAAATGTGTTTCAAGATAGGCGAATGCGGTGTTTGGATTAGCAGATGCATTTTAGCAGAGTAGATGTGTTGCAAAATCTAGAAAATGTGGTGCGATAGAGTGATTGTGGTCTAAAAAATGCATTGCAGAATGTAAAAAGTCAAATTTTTGATGTTTGTGGTAAAAAATATGAATTGTTTAAAGTTTGACAATTTGTTTCCAGATGTTTGAGTGTTGTTTGTTTCATTTCAATAACTAACAAACAATTGGCAAGCATGATATTTTGAAAGTAATAAAAAGGAAAAGAGAACAAGTACAATCCTATGGTTAAGCTATGACAGTATTCACTAGATTCCATGTGGGTTTCCCTAGCCGCATATCAGTAGCATGTGAATTCAGAAGCTTGGATGCATGGGATCCCCTTATAGTGCACTCTCTTCTCAAGCCAACCAAGCTTCCAACCCCCATGAAAATCCCATGGAAGATTGATCACCTCTACTATAGATTGCGAAGATGTGGATGCCTTCACACTGATCGGTGTTGTGTTAGCAAATAGAAAGTTTTTGGCTACTAAACAATGGTATTTAATTTGAGACCCCCATTCAAGTGGCCATACATGGGGTGCAAGATTAAGGTTCATTTAGGAGGCACTCTAACCTAAAGAGGTTAAGCTCAATAGGGTTTTAGGGAGTAATACTTGGTCCGTATGACACATCTACACTCATAATCTTAGGTTTTCCCTTAAGATTCACATTTATATACTAATCAAGGGTAGCTTGCCTTTAACTATGTTGCCAGTTTGAGTCACCTAGAGGTGATGAAATCCCCTGGTAGGTCCAATTTCTAGAGGCAATAAGCATTTCTCTTACACCCAGGATCGCATGATTGCGCAAGGGGAGAGGATACTTTAGTTATTGCATCAAGCTTACACAGGGACAAAGTGGGTCTGACTTTCTAATCACCTAGTTTGCACAGGGTGAGAGAATATTTGCCTACCACTTTCAAACACAATCAGACATAATTAAAAACAATTTTATTTTAAATGCACCAAAATAAATGTTTTCTATTCTAAAAAGAACAAAAATGTTGTTTTTGGAATGAATCTTGGACACTAAAACCTACAAAAGCACAAGTTAGGAATTTTATCAACTAGTCTTGGACCCACAAAATGTAATTGCCACACGCTACAAACAAAGATTAGTAACACGAAAAAAATCCCTACTAGTAGAATGCAGAAGAAAATCAGAATGCAAAAGAAAACAAGAATGTAAAACAACCAAGAACAAAAAACAGAAAAACCCAAATATAAAATTTAAAAAGAAATTTTAGGAAAATGTGTCGCAGTAGAGTGATTGTGTCACGGTTCTACATTATGGTTTAATAGGAAAATGCGTCGATTTAATCTTCAAATGCGGCTTTCCTAACTTCAATTACAGTTCTTCAAAGTGAATGTGGTGTTTAGGTTGTTGAATGTGTCATGACACATTAGATGCGGCTAAAAAAATAGTGAATGCATTGTTCCGTACCTGTACTTGCAAAAAAGAATAGAAAGATAAAAACCATATGGAAAATAGAAAAATAAAATGCATTGGGTTCACCAATGTATCAATGCAATTTTATAGTGTTAGCCGATTAGATCATAAATCATAAAATCCAACATTAACTATGAAGCACAAAGGAAGACAATTAAATAAAATAAAAATGATTATACCAAATCGCCTTTGAAGCCTCCATGAATCACCTCCATAGCCCTTCTAACTTGCTGCAAATGTAATTGTTTTTCCCTCAAATTGAGTGTGTGAGCAATGACTATGACAAAGACAATGTCAAAAGCAAGGTTTGAAGGATTTTAAAATGATTATAATGCTACCATGCAAATGATAAGCATTAGGATATGACTCAACTATGTCAAAATAAAGCCTATGACCAAATGACAAGACTATAAAATTTTCTAAGACTTAGAAATTATGCCAAAATGAAGCATTAAGAAAATTGTAAGCCTTCGAAGTGTAAGTCTAAAATGTGAGCAAAATTGACATTTTATAGAAAATACAATTTTGGATGGACGGACGAGATTGAAAGTTGACAAAACCTAAAATCAGTGGACAATATTTTTATGTGACAACCCTAACCAGGGTTAGGGAAAAATCATTAAATGAGTGGTCGAGATGTCATTTGAGAAAATCAAATCGACAGTCGAGAATAAATGTGATAATTAGCTAAAAAGATAAAGATTTCTAAAAATTAAGAAGATAAAGACTACTTGATTTGTAAGATTTGAAAAATCAAGCGGATAAAGGTTGAACTGAAAAAGTAGATTTGGAAAATCAAGAATTTGCTTAGTTACTTGATTTTTGGAAGAAGATTACCATTTTGAATTAAATTAATTCAAAATATGGATTTTGTGTGACAGTAAATAATCAATTTTTAGATTATTTACTAAAATAAAGTGACAGTTAATAAAGTGATATCATTTTAAATTAGGTAATTAAATAATTAAAGTGATGCAGGAGCATCCAGTGGTGTAAGGGCAATCTTGCATCACCCAAAAATAGTTAAATTTCAAGTTTCTCAGTTTTTAGATGTTTTTACATTTTTGGATACTCTTTTCATCATAATGAAATTCTCAATTTACGGTTTTTATTTTCTATTCATGGGTTGAAAGATATTGCAGTTTTAGTTTCCTAGATTTGCACCTGAAAAACTTCCAAGTGGGATTTGAGGCACTTAGAGCTCCTGGATCAGCCTCGAAACTCTCTAAAATTGGCATAGAAAATTTAAAGTGCGTTCTTGACTTCGAGACTTTTCCAACGGTTCAAACGGTTTGCGAATCAGAGTCCCGGATCAAAAGTTATGGCCCCGGGAAGTTGGCGCACTTTCTAGAAGATACCATTGCAAATGCTCTTTTGAAATTTGAACTTCATGTTGTAAATTTTTGGTGCCAAACTGCCTAAACTCAATTTGAATGTTGTTTTGGCTCCAAACTAATCAGGAGCTCTACTTATGGGTGAGTTTTCTAATTTTTGGGTAACTTTTTGGGGACAAGCTCGCATATTGCGAAAGGGTTATTTTGTAGCTTTCTGTAGCTTGCATGTGTTGTAGAACTTGGGGATTTGAGATCCTCTACATGTAAGAATCTCCATTTTCTGAATAATAAAATTATTCTCTTATTTGTGGGTTATTTTCTGTGTCTCAGGTTGTGCCCTCATCAAGTGGTATCAGAGTGGGTTTTTCTTGAGCGTATGGATAGATCGCCGATCGTGAGGTAGTTCGCACCAGGACTATGGTTGTGGGTCAAGGTAAAAAAAGATGCCTCCAAGAGTGATTCCTGGTAGGCATGGTGGTGCCAGAGGTGGTTGAGGCAGCAGAGATGCTGGTGGAAGAGATGCACTGGTAGCCTTCTAGAGACAGGTTGATTTGTTACAAGAGCAGTTGAGAAGAGGGTTAAACCAGAGGGAGGAAAGTGAGGATGAAGGAGAGGAAGAAGGTTTAGATGTAGAAGAGGAAGAAGAAGCAATTGATCAAGACCAAATGTAGCTAATAAGGGCTATTTCAAAGATCGGGAAAAGACCCAGAGTAGAAGTCCCTAGTTATTCTGGAAGTCTGAACCCGGAAGAGTTGATCGATTGGATCAACGAGCTAGAAGAATATTTTGAGTATGAGGAAATAGAGGACCCAGATCAGGTTAAGTTTGCAAAAATGAAGTTGAAGGGCCATGCTAGTATTTGGTGGAAAGAGGTCCAGTTGGATAGAAATCAAAGAGGAAAGGTCAAAATCACCATATGGGATCGCATGGTAGAGAAACTAAAGAAGTAGTTCATACCAGTGGACTACGAGTTAGATCTATTGAAGAAATTACAAGGGTTGAAGTAAGGAAGTAGATTTGTGAAAGAATATACTAAAGATCTTCACAAGATAATCATCAGAATGGGTCACACAGAGGCCAATAAGGAGAAGGTAGCCTGATATCTTAATGGGTTATGACCAAGCATTCAGGAGGAGTTAAGCCTAGTTAGAATGACCACCATTGAGGATGTATATCAGTTTGCTCTAAAGGTGGGAGAGAAATAAACAAAGATTTGATGGCAAGCAAAAAGGATGAGGAGGTCAAAGCGGAAGGGGCAATGGAAGACCTTCAAAAGCTGAAATGATGATGAAAATAAAGAGAAGTGAATATGTGGTACAAATTGAAGCCAAAGGAATGACAACTACTGCCCTCGTGATCAAAACAGTGGTGATCAAAGAGGTAGAGGATGAAAGGAGATATGGACAAGGATCTAGAAGAGGTGGTTTATAGGAACATGTTTCCAGTGTGGTGAAGAAGGGCATCAAGCCTATGAATGTCCACAACACCAAGGAAGGGTAGACAAAAGGCCAGAAGGTCATGGAAGGGTTGCGCATGTAGATGAGGAGGCCCAATCTAAACATTCAGATGATGCTGAAAGGGGAGAAACCCTAGTGATTAGGAGAGCCCTAGTGACTGAAGAAAAGGAACCAAAACAGAGGAAGAATTTGTTTCACACAAGGTGTAAGTGTGAAGGAAAATGTTGTGATGTCATTATTGATGGTGGGAGCACTGATAATTTGGTGTCAGAGGAGATGGTCACAAAGTTGAAGCTGAAGAGGGAAAGGCACCCGCATCCATATCGAATTGCCTGGTTGCAATAACACCAGAAAGTTTTGGTCAATGAGCAGTGCCTAGTAAAGTCCAAGATCAAGAGCTACCATGATGAGGTACTTTGTGATATCATCCCCATGGATGCATGTCACATGTTGTTGGGGAGGCCGTGGCAGTTCGATAGGAAAGCTATACATGATGGCCACACAAACACTTATTCCTTGACAAAGGATGGGGTTTGTCACAAGTTGAAACCCCTAAAGGAGATCGAAGAAAAGGTATGTAGTAGTGCTAGAGTTTGTTATGTAGATGGAAGAAATTTTTAGAAGGTATGAAGTATGAGCATGTGTGTTATGCATTGATTCTTAGAGTGAGTAAGGAGGATAGTGAGAAGGTTCCAGAAGAAGTTTCTGGGATGTTGGATGAGTTTTAGGATATTGTTTCTGATAATGTACCTAAGGGTTTACCGCCAATAAAGAAGATCAGTCATCAGATTGACTTGATTCCTGGAGCTAGTTTTCCAAATAAGGTGGCTCATAGAATGACTCCAACAGAAAATGAGGAGTTGAATAGAAAAGTTCAAGAGTTGTTGAGAAAGGGTTTGATACGGGAGAGTTTGAGTCTATGTGCAGTACCTGCAGTACTAGCACCAAAGAAGGATGGGGAGTGAAGGATGTGTACAGATTCCCAAGCCATAAACAAGATAACAATCAAGTACAGATTTCCCCTGCCAAGGATGGATGACCTGATGGACTGTTTGAGTGGAGCTCAGTACTTTACAAAGATTGATCGAAGAGTGGATATCACCAGATCTAGATCCAAGAGGGAGATGAATGGAATACTACCTAAACCAAAGAGGCATGTATGAGTGGTTAGTCATGCCTTTTGGGCTAACCAATGCACCGACACATTCATGTGGCTCATGAAGAGGTACTACAAAATTCTGGAAAGTTTTGTTATTGTGTATTTAGATGATATTTTGATTTTTAGTAAGATGTTGGATGAGCATCGATGTATATTCGGAGAGCTTTTGAGAAGTTAAGAGAAAGAAATTGTTGATTAATGCGAAGAAGTGCAATTTTGTGAAGAGGGAGTTAGTGTACTTGTGGTTTGTTGTCTCAGCAGAAGGTCTCAAGATGGACCCAGAGAAGGTGAAGGCTATTCTGGAATGGCCTACCCCAAGAACTGCTACCGAGGTGAGATCTTTCCATGGTTTGGCTAGTTTTTATAGAAAGTTCATTAGAAACTTCAGTAGTATTTGGTCCCCTGATTGAAACAATGAGAGGGATAGAAAAGAATTCAAGTGGAGCCTTTGGGCATAAATTTTTTGAACTGTTGAAGCGAAGGTGACAGGCAACCTTTGTTCTAGCTCTCCCAAATTTCAACAAGGAGTTTCAGGTGGATTGTGATGCTAGTGGTTGTGCCATTGGAGCAGTGTTGAGCCAAGAAGGTAAGCCCATTCCCTATTTCAGTGAAAAGTTAAATGATGCCAAGAGAAAGTATTCTGTATATGATCAAGAATTTTATGCAATAGTTCAAGCATTGAAGAAATGAAAACATTATTTGTTGCCGAAGGAATTTGTTCTATATACTGATCATCAGGCCTTGCAGTACCTAAATAGTTAGGGAAAATTAAATCAGAGGCATATGAAATGCATAGACTTTTTGCAGAGTTATACCTTTGTTTAGAAACATAGGAGTGGGAAGTCAAATAAGGTTGCAGATGCCTTAAGTAGGAGGCATACATTGATGACAAAGATGCAAATTAAAGTGGTTGGGTTCAATGAACTCAAGACACTATATGCAGAAGATCTTGATTTTGTAGAGGCTTGGAAAGCTTGCAAGGAACCTATTACAGTGGACAGGACAAGGTGGCTGGAATTCATAATTTAGGACGGCATGTTATTTAAGGGAAGTCAATTATGTATTCTGAGGAGTTCCATGAGGGAGAACCTGATAAAGGAGAAGCATAGTGGAGGAATGGTAGGACATTTTGGTCGAGATAAGACCATTGCCATTATCAGTGAGCATTATTATTGGCCTCAGTTGTCACAGGATGTGAAGAAGTTTGTACAAAGCTACAGGGTATGTCAGATGGCTAAATGAGTGAGCTATAATATAGGCTTATATCAGCCCTTACCTTTACCAGAGAGGCCATGGGAGGATATAAGTATGGACTTTGTTCTTGGTTTGCCAAGGACATAATGAGGGAATGATTTTTGTGGTGGTTGATAGGTTTTCAAAGATGGCACATTTCATTCCATGTCAAAAGACCCATGATGTAGTCCACATTGCTAACTTGTTCTTCAAAGAGGTGGTGAGGCTACATAGTCTGCTAAAGAGTATTGTTTCAGATCATGATACCAAATTTGTGGGGTAATTTTGGAGGACCTTGTGGAAGAAGCTGAAGATAGAGTTGAAGTTCAGTTCTACACAACATCCACAAACAGATGGGTAGACAGAGGTTGTTAACAAGAGTCTGGGTAACCTACTGAGATGTTTGGTAGGAGATAAACCCAAGGGATGGAACTTGATCTTTCCCCAGGAAGAATTTTCTTACAACAATTCCGTCAATAGAAGCACTGGTAGATCACCATTTCAGATTGTGTATGGAGGTAGCCCTAGAATAGCTCCAGAATTGAGGAAGATGGATCAAGAGAAGAAAATAAGTGCTGAAGTTGAAGATTTTGCAGAACACATCAAGGATATACATGAGAAGGTAAGAGAACATATTAACAAGATGAATTTATAGTATAAGGCTAAGGCAGATCAGAAGAGGTGGTATAAGGAGTTTCATATTGGTAATGAAGTGATGGTCCACTTGAGGAAAGAAAAGTTTCCAGTGGGAACATATAACAAATTGAAGATGAAGAAGTTTGTTCCCTGTAAAATTTTGAAGAAGCATGATTCAGGGAATGCATAAGAGGTAGAGTTGCAGGATAGATTCAACATTTCCCCTGTGTTCAACATTTCAGATTTGATAGAGTATCATGAAGGTGGGGCCGAGGAAGTACCAACAATGGAATAGTGTGGGATTCCAGCACCTACTTCAGAAAAGGGGGAGATTGAGGAAATTTTGGATAGTCGTGTGGGAAGGAGTACCAGAAATAGGCATTATGAAGAATATCTGGTGAAATGGAGAGGAAGGCTTGTGAAAGATTCATCCTGGCTATCTAAAGCAATGGTTCACCAGTTGGGTTTTCCTCAACCATTTGAGACGTGATGGGGTCACTTCTCAAAATTACCCTAGGTGTCTGATGTAGGAGCATCCAGTGGTGTAAAGGCAATCTTGCATCACCCAAAAATAGTTAAATTTTAAGTTTCTTAGTTTTTAGATGTTTTTAAATTTTTGGATACCCTTTTCGTCATAATAAAATTTCCAATTTACGGTTTTTATTTTCTGTTCTTGGGTTGAAAGATATTGCAGTTTTAGTTTCCCAGATTTGCACCTGAAAATCTTCCGAGTGGGATTTGAGGCACTTAGAGCTCCTGGATCAACCTCAAAACTTGCTAAAATTGGTGTAGTGGATTTTGATGCGTTCTTGACTTTGAGAGCTTTCCAATGGTTGAAACGGTTCGCGAATCGGAGTCCCGGATCAAAAGTTATGGCCCCAGGAAGTTGGCGCACTTTCTAGAAGATACCATTGCAAATGTTATTTTGAAATTTGAACTTAATGTTGTAAATTTTTGGCGCCAAACCACCTAAACTCAATTTGAATGTTGTTTTGGCTCCAAACTAATGAGGAGCTCTATTTATGGCCGGGTTTTGTAATTTTTGAGTAACTTTTTGGGGACAAGCTTGCATATTGCGAAAGGGTTATTCTGTAGCTTTTTGTAGCTTGCATGTGTTGTAGAACTTAGGGATTTGAGATCCTCTACATGTAAGAATCTCCATTTTCTGAATAATAAAATTATTCTCTTGTTTGTAGGTTATTTTCTGTGTCTCGGGTTGCGCCCTCATCATAAAGATAATTATTTAATTTAGAGGATTATGACTAATAATTAAATAAATCAATAAATTCATTTAATTATGAGAATTAGTGACATTAAATAAATAAATAAAATTCATTTATTTAATAAGCAAGAAGACATAAATGATTAAAGGTAATTAAATAAATTAAGAAATTTATTTAATTGTAAGAGGACAATAGACCCTTAGTGACGTATTGAATAAATAAATAAAATTTATTTATTTAATAATCATGAAAAATAAAATAGATTTGAATTAATTAAACAATTATAAATTATTTAATTAATAATAGGAAGTGGATCAATTAAATGTCATAATTATGCTAGGATGAAAGTGATAAAATAGAGCTTGCAGGCCTAGGTCATTTTTATGTGTCTACAAAGGTAGTTCAAGTGAAGGACAAGGTGATGTGGCAAATGAGTGATGAGTTGGAGGTTGATGTCATTGCCTTATTAATGTATGATCGAATTCACGGGAAGGTTCAAATTCCCCCTACCAACATATGATTATGGGTGTTGAGTGTCTTGTCATGCAGTCTCGAGACTATTGTTCAATAATTCTTCATCGTTGGCTGAAGCACAACAATATTAATTACTATTCTATTTTTTTATACTTCACATGCTTTTTGGGTATTCTGATTACCAACTTAATTGGTTTTCTAGAGTCTTTTGAACAAGCCTACAACTCTACCAACATGGGTGGTGAGTGTTGTAGGGTGGAATTGATGGATTGTGAGGAGCTAAGAAGTAACACTAAGGTTTGGGAGTTGTTGGAGAAGAGTGGGATAACCAATTATATAAAAAAAATCCATGGCTGGGACCTGAATGTCACTAGGTTTTTTGCCAAGGAATGGAAGGATGGCAAGATTAATTTGTCTGGGAGAAAGGTTGCTATTGATGAGCAGTTAATTGCTAAGGTTACAGAGATTTCCATTGAGGGCATCAAGTTTTATAGGGACAGGAAACTCTCCGACCAAGCTGTGCAAAAATTTCTGAAGACAGAGAAGGAAAAGGAGGATCTGTGAAGGACTACCAAAAGTAGTTACGATTCAATGAAGATCTTCTCACATTGGAGGAAGGTGCTGAAAGTGCTTACGGAGTACATTACCTTGGATGGTCATTACAATAGTGTATTTGGGTACCATTTTGTGCTCCTCAACCATTTTCGGCATTAAGTTAGGGTTTTTTTCCCTTTCTATCTTGCTACCTCTCTAAATGCTAGTCTTCAAAACTATAGTCAGAATTCGATTAGGCATTTTATTCTCCATGAGGGTTTTCTTGTTTTAATCTATGAACATTTCAAAGCTATGTTGGCTCTATCCCACAAGACCCCTTCTTCCAGGGGAAGGGTTGCAATTAAGGGGAAAGGTAATTCTAGTGTCTCTCCCTAAGAGAAGGGTAAGAGAAAGGTCTTGGAGGATCCCTCTTATAATACTAATCAGGATGATTCACAATTGACCCCCTCGTCGGAATACTCCATCTACCCTGCCACTAATAGAGAGGATAGGCCCTGTTATTTGAATGAACTCAAGGCGGTTGACCATTACTTTAAAGTTGAACATGAATTTCCTGATGACATTCTTGCTATTGCTCATAATGGGTTTGTGGATTTATTCTGGTTAATCAGATGGGTGTTTTTTGAGATTAAGGAATTTAAATTGAATTAGAAGGCTATGAATAGTAAACTGGAAAAGGCTAAAAAGAATGAAAATAATAACAAATATAGAGATAATGCCACCAACTTATGGACTGAGGAAGAAAAGAAATACATGGTGGATTGCGTCAAGAAAAAAATTGAGGATTTGCAACAATTTAAAAGTAACCATGATGGAAAGATTTTTGGTATGGAGGAAAAGATGAAGAACATAAAAGATTCTATCCACAAGGTTTTGGAAATGAGCCACAAAATTTTAAAATTTACTGTGAATATCATGAATACAATGGTTGATAATTTGGAAAATGCCTATCAGGTCAGGACTGCTATGTATGTGGATGTTGAGAAGGAGGAAAGCTAGGTGGAAGGCATGGGGCTGAGTAAAAAAAACCAAAGCAAACCTAAAGAGGAATGTTGACCAGGCTCTTGTTAACATTTAGGAGATTAAGAAAGCTACTTTAAATATGAAAAAACTCAGGTACAAGGTGATAGATATCCTAAGGAATCTAGCCTAGTGGCTGGACTTTTGTTGGCTTTTTGTTGTGCTGCCTTGGGATGGTTCCTTGTTTTCTTCTTTGATGGCAGCTGTCTATTTTTTGTCATGATCCTTTTGATGTTTTATATTTCTCTTGTTTATTGTTAAGGGTTTCCAAGTCCCTTCAAAATATGCTTGTTCCTTAATCAAAAACATCAGTAAGCTTTTCTTTTAGTAGAATATCCAAGAAAAATACCTTCATCACTTCTAGCATCAAACTTCCGTAAATTTTATTCATCTTTCCTGATATAAAATTTTCTTCCAAATACCTCAAAATATTTTACAGTAGGAATTCTTCCACAACATAGCTCATAGGGGGTCTTTGTACTGCTTTCTCTTGCTTGAACTTGATTGAATACATAAATGGTAGTGTGAACAGCTTCTCTCCAGTAAACTTCCAGTAGACTAGCCTCAATAATTGTAGTGCCCTTTAGTTTTCTTTTGTTTCTAGTAGTTACATAGATGTATTTGGACTTGATGATACCTATTTGACAACTCTTGGATATTGTGACACTTTGATGCAGGAGCATCCAGTGGTGTAAGGGCAATCTTGCATCACCCAAAAATAGTTAAATTTCAAGTTTATCATTTTTTAGATATTTTTACATTTTTAGATACCCTTTTTGTCATAATGAAATTCTCAATTTATGGTTTTTATTTTCTATTCCTAGGTTGAAAGATATTGCAGTTTTAGTTTCCTAGATTTTCACCTGAAAATCTTTCGAGTTGGATTTGAGGCACTTAGAGCTTCCAAAATGGCCTTGAAACTTCAAAATTATCTGTTCAGACAGTCAAGTGGTGTCAATTATCATCTCGGTGCCAAACTACCTAAACTCAAATTTTAGTGTTGTTTTGGCTCCAAACTAAAGATGAGCTCTATTTATGGCTGGGTTTCTAGTATTTTTGGGTAACTTTTTGGTGTACTAGCTCGCATATTGCGAAAGAGTATTCTATAGCTTTTTATAGCTTGCATGTGTTGTAGAACTTGGGGATTTGAGATCCTCTGCATGTAAGAAGCTCCATTTTCTGAATAATAAAATTATTCTCTTGTTTGTGGGTTATTTTTTGTGTCTTGGGCTATGCTTTCATCAAGTGGTATCAGAGCGGGTTTTCTTGAGCGTGTGGACAGATCGCCGATCGTGAGGCAGTTCGCACCAGGACCATGGTTGTGGGTCGAGGTTAAGAAAGATGCCTCCAAGAGTGATGCCTGGTAGGCATGGTGGTGCTAGAGGTGGTCAAGGCGATAGCAATGCTGGTGGAAGAGATGCACTGGCAGCCCTCTAGAGACAGATTGATGCGTTACAAGAGCAGTTGAGAAGAGGGTTAAACCCGAGGGAGGAAAGTGACGATGAAGGAGAGGAAGAAGGTTCAGAGGTAGAAGAGGAAGAAGAAGCAATTTATCAAGACCAAATGCGGCTAATAAGGGCCATTTCAAAGATCGGAAAAAGACCCAGAGCCGAAGTCCCTAGTTATTCCAGAAGTCTTAACCTGAAAGAGTTGATCGACTGGATCAACGAGCTAGAAGAATATTTTGAGTATGAGGAAATAGAGGAGCCAGATCGGGTTGAGTTTGCGAAAATGAAGCTAAAGGGCCATTCCAGTATTTGGTGGAAAGAGGTCCAATTGGAAATAAATCGAAGAGGAAAAGTCAAGATCACCAAATGGGATCGCATGGTAGATAAACTGAAGAAGCAGTTCATACCAGTGGACTACGAGTTAGATCTGTTGGAGAAATTGTGAGGGTTGAAGCAAGGAAGTAGATCTATCAAAGAATATACTGAAGATTTTCACAAGATAATCATTAGAACAGGTCACACAGAGGCCAATAAGGAGAAGGTAGCCTGATATCTTAATGGGTTACGACCGAACATTCAGGAGGAGTTAAGCCTAGTCAGAATGACCACCATTGAGGATGTGTATCAGTTTACCTTGAAGGTGGAAGAGAAGCTAAACAAAATATTTGATGGCAAGCAAAAAGGACGAGGAGGTCAAAGCAGAAGGGGTAATGGCGGACCTTCAGGAAGCCGAAATGATGATGAAAAGAAAAGTGAAGATGTGGGTACCAGCCGAAGCCAAAGGAATGACAACTCCTATCGCCCTGGTGATCAAAACAGTGGTGATCAAAGAGGTAGAGGATGAGAGAGATATGGACAAGGATCTAGAAGAGCTAGTTTCAGAGGAACATGTTTTCAGTGTGGTGAAGAAGGGCATCGAGCCTATGAATTTCCACAACACCAAGGCAGGGTAGAAAAAAGGCTAGAAGGTCATGGAAGGGTTGCACATGTAGATGAGAAGGCCCAATTTGAACATTCAGATGATGCTAAAAGGGGAGAAGCCCTAGTGATTAGGAGAGCCCTGGTGACTGAAGAAAAGGAACCAGAACAGAGGAAGAATCTTTTTCGCACAAGGTGCAAGTGTGAAGGAAAATGCTGTGATGTCATTATTGATGGTGGGAGCACTGATAATTTGGTGTCAGAAGAAATGGTCACAAAGTTGAAGCTAAAGAGGGAAAGGCATCCGCATCCGTATCAGATCGCCTGGTTGCAGAAAGACCACAAAGTTTTGGTCAATGAGCAGTGCCTAGTAAAGTTCAAGATCGGGAGCTACCATGATGAGGTACTCTGTATCGATGCATGTCATATGTTGTTGGGGAGGCCGTGGCATTTCGATAGGCGAGCTATACATGATTACCATGCAAACATTTATTCCTTAACAAAGGATGGGGTTTGTCATAAGTTGAAACCCCTAAAGGAGACCGAAGAAAAGGTATGCAGTAGTGCTAGAATTTGTTATGTAGATGGAAGAAAAATTTTAGAAGGTATGAAGCATGAGCGTGTGATATGCATTGATTCCTAGAGTGAGTGTGGGGAACCGTGAGAAAGGTTCGAACAAGTTTAAGGATGTTGGATGAGTTCAAGATATTGTTTCTAATAATGTACCTGAGGGTTTACCATCAATAAGGAAGATCAGTCATCAGATTGACTTGATTCCTGGAGTTAGTTTGCCAAATAAGGCAGCTCATAGAATGACTCCAGAGAAAATGAGGAGTTGAGCAGACAAGTTGAAGAGTTGTTGAGAAAGGGTTTGATCACGGAGTTTGAGTCCATGTGTAGTACCCTCTGATTACTAGCTAAAGAAGGATGGGGAATGGAGGATGTGTCTGATTCCCGAGCCATAAACAAGATAACAATCGTACAGATTTCCCCTGCCAAGGATGGATGACCGATGGATTGTTTGAGTGGAGCCTCAATACTTCACAAAGATCGTCGAAGAGTGGATATCACCAGATCTGGATTGAGAGGAGATGAATAGAAGTTGCCTTCAAGACCAAAGAGGGACCTGTGAGTGGTTAGTCATTCCTTTTGGGCTAACCAATGCACCAAGCACATTCATGCGGCTCATGAACGAGGTAAAAGATTTTTGGAAGTTTTGTTATTGTGTATTTAGATGATATTTTGATTTTCAGTAAGACATTGGATGAGCATCTAATGCATATTCGAAGAGCCTTTGAGAAGTTAAGAGAAGAGAAACTATTGATTAATCTGAAGAAGTTCAGTTTTGTGAAGAGGGAGTTAGTGTACTTGGGTTTTGTTGTCTCAGCAGAAGGTCTCAAGATGGACCCAGAGAAGGTGAAGGCTATTCTAGAATGGCCTACCCCAAGAACTACTACCGAGGTGAGATCTTTCCATGGTTTGTCTAGTTTTTATAGAAAGTTCATTAGAAACTTAAGTAGTATATGTGGACCCCTGACTGAAACAATGAGAGGGGATATAAAAGAATTCAAGTGGAGCAGTGGAGCAGCAAAAACTTTTGAACTATTGAAGCAAAAGGTGATAGAGCAACCTGTTCTAGCCCTCCCAGATTTCAACAAGGTGTTTCAGGTGGATTGTGATGCCAGTGGTTGTGCCATTGGAGCAGTGTTGAGCCAAGAAGGTAAGCCCATTGCCTATTTCAGTGAAAAGTTAAATGATGCCAAGAGAAAGTATTTTGTATATGATCAGGAATTTTATGCAATAGTTTAAGCATTAAAGAAATGGAGACATTATTTGTTGCCAAAGGAATTTGTTCTATATACTGATCATCAGGCCTTGCAGTACTAAATAGTCAGGGAAAATTAAATCAGAGGCATATGAAATGGGTAGAGTTTTTGTAGAGTTATACCTTTGTTTTGAAACATAGGAGTGGGAAGTCAAATAGGGTTGCAGATGCCTTAAGTAGGAGGCATAAATTGATGACAAAGATTCAAATTGAAGTGGTTGGGTTCAATAAACTTAAGACACTGTACATAGAAGATCCTGATTTTGCAGATGCTTGGAAAGCTTGCAAGGAACCTGTTATAGTGGACAGGACAAGGTGGCTAGATTTTATAATACAGCATGACATGTTATTTAAGGGAACTCAATTGTGTATCCTGAGGAGTTCCATGAGGGAGAACTTGATAAAGGAGAAGCATAGTGGAGGAATGGTAGGACATTTTGGTCCGGATAATACCATTGCCATCATCAGTGAGCATTATTATTGGCCTCAGTTGTCATAGGATGTGAAGAAGTTTGTACAAAGTTGCAGGGTATGTCAGATGGCTAAAGGAGTGAGCTAGAATACAGGCTTATATTAGCCCTTACTTGTACTAGAGAGGCCATGGGAGGATATAAGTATCGATTTTGTTCTTGTTTTGCCAGGGACACAACGAGGGAATGATTCGATCTTTGTGGTAGTTTATAAGTTTTTGAAGATGGCACATTTCATTCCATGTCAGAAGACCCATGATGCAGTCCACATTGCTGACTTGTTCTTCAAAGAGGTGGTGAGGCTACATGGTCTACCAAATAGTATTGTTTCAGATCGTGACACTAAATTTGTGGGGTACTTTTGGAGGACCTTGTGGAAGAAGCTGAAGATAGAGCTGAAGTTCAGTTCTGCACACCATCCACAAATAGATGGGTAGACAGAGGTTATTAACAAGAGTCTGGGTAAGCTACTGAGATGTTTGGTAGGAGATAAACCCAAGGGATGGGACTTGATCTTACCCCAGACAAAATTCTCTTACAACAATTCTATCAACAGAAGCACTAGTAGATCACCATTCCAGATTGTGTATGGAGGTAGCTCCAGAATTGAGGAAGATGGACCAAGAGAAGAAAATAAGTGTTGAAGCCGAAGATTTTGCAGACCACATCAAGGATATACATGAGAAGGTAAGAGAACATATTAAGAAGATGAATATGCAGTATAAGGCTAAGGAAGATTAGAAGCAGAGGTATAAGGAGTTTTAGATTGGTGATGAAGTGATGTTCCACTTAAGGAAAGAAAGGTTTCCAGTGGGAACATATAACAAATTGAAGATGAAGAAGTTCGGTCCCTGTAAAATTTTGAAGAAGCATGATTCATGGAATGCATATGAGGTAGAGTTGCCAAATGGATTCAACATTTCCCCTGTGTTCAACATTTCAGATTTGATAGAGTATCATGAAGGTGGGGCAGAGGAAGTACCAACAATGGAACAGTGTGGGATTCCAGCATCTACTTCAGAAAAGGATGAGATTGAGGAAATATTGGATAGTCGTGTGGGAAGGAGTACCAGAAACAGGTAGTATGAAGAATATCTGGTGAAATGGAGAGGAAGGCCTGTGGAAGATTCATCTTGGCTATCTAAGGTAGTGGTTGACCGATTGGGTTTTCCTAAACCATCTAAGATGTGATGGGGTCACTTATGAAATTACCCTGGGTGTTTGATGCAGGAGCATCCAATGTTGTAAGAGCAATCTTGGATCACCCAAAAATAGGTAAATTTCAAGATTATCATTTTTTAGATATTTTTACATTTTTGGATACCCTTTTCGTGATAATGAAATTCCCAATTGATGGTTTTTATTTTCTATTCCTGGGTTGAAAGATATTGTAGTTTTAGTTTCCTAGATTTGCACCTGAAAATCTTCTGTGTTCGATTTAAAACACTTAGAGCTTCCGGAATGGCCCTGAAACTTGCTAAAATCGGTGTGGCAAATTTTAATCATGTTCTTGACTTCGAGACCTTTCCAACGGTTCAAACAGTTCACGAATCAGAACCCCAGATCAAAATTTATGGCCCTGGGAAGTTGGCGCACTTTCTAGAAGATACAACTGCAAATGTTCTTTTGAAATTTGAACTTCAAGTTTTAATTTTCGGCGCCAAACCGCCTAAACTCAAATTTTAATGTTGTTTTGGCTCCAAACTAAAGAGGAGCTCTATTTATGGGCGGGTTTCTAGTATTTTTGGGTAACTTTTTGGGGGACAAGCTCGCATATTGCAAAAGGGTATTTTGTAGCTTTCTATAGCTTGCATGTGTTGTAGAACTTGGGGATTTGAGATCCTCTACATGTAAGAAGTTCCATTTTCTGAATAATAAAATTATTCTCTTGTTTGTGGGTTATTTTTTGTGTCTTGGGCTACGCTTTCATCACACTTTGATGTTTAGTATGATGATCTTTGATGATGTTGTTATATTTGATGTTTTATGCTCATATCATGGTTAGTAGATTAGTTTAATTGTTTATGTGAGTATATGAAGATTATGTGTTTATTGGATGTATATTCTATCATGATTTGATATTTTTTATTGTGTGTCAATATATTGGTGAAGGGGAACAAGGTCGCATCACTCACTTGCGAGTGCCCTACGACACTATGATTTTCCCTTCATGGTGTAATTGACTATTTTCCCTATGCGCATGTTTGATTGTGTAATTTGTTGTAGGCTGCAAGTATTAGGCATCAAATCCACCTGATTTTCTAGGTTTGAGCATGCCTTAATCCCAATGGAGGTTTTTTTTTTAGAGATAGCATCGGTTTCCCCCAGATTGAGCCATCTTCCTCATCGATGATGAGTGTCTGATGTCACATCCCATCTGTAAGGTCAGTTCGAGTTATGTTTTCATTGTGGTTGTCGTTTTGTTCCCCATTTCACTATATAGTTTAATATTTCGTGAGATTATGTTCTTGGAGTAATGCTCATGATTGTGCCTTTGTTTGATTATTTTGTTAATAAAGATTATCAAAAATTTAAAAGGCTTTGGATCAATTAAATAAAATATTTTATATAGTTAATACCTTGATTAAATAAAATTTATTAAGGTCCTTATTTTATTTTAATAAATTGAGCTGTATGATTTACAATGAAATATTTAAATAACTATATTAATTTAATGGGATTTGATGGGTAAGGTTGTTGATGTCACAACTTGTATCATTTAGTCAATTAATTATTGAATTGGGTGTGTCTTAGAGCTATATGTGATAAGGATGTTTTTCACATATTTTTTTGGGGGTTTTGCATTGTAAACAGTGACTTCAGCTGTCGGTTTGGCTCTTTCAGGAGCTTTTAGGAGCTCTCAGGAGTTGAACTTCAGTGACTAATTCCTAAGGATTAATCCTATCTTATTTCCTAATTTAAATTTCTGTTGACTTGTTTATGACTTCACTTGACTTGATTGAGATAGATTCATGGAAAAGACTAAAATTTAACTTAATCCTTAATCTAGAATTCAAAATCCAAATGTAATTCTAATTTACTTCAAATGAAATCTATTTTAAGATTTGTAGGAAAATAAATACTATCTTAAAGAATAGAAATTAATTGCAAGGAAATAATTATTAACCTAAAAAACATAAATACTAATTTCTGTGAATAGATTCCAAACAAGTTTTAGTTTCATCTTTCCATCATTGCTTCCATTAGACCTAATAGACAATTATTAGAATTAATTTCTACAAATAGCATCTAAATCTCGATTAACTCAATAAAATTTATAAAAAATGTAATAAACCATTCTAACCATAAGGAACTTAGCTTAAAAGAATTTAAACATAGTTGCTGAAAATGATTCAAATAGAGTTAACATTCTAGATTTAACATCAATGAATAGAATTCAAAAAAACTCAGAAAAATACCACACAAGGTCAATTCCTTTTGTTGAGCGGGTTGTGCTCTTCCCCCAGTGAGACTTCTAACACAGTGATTCGAGTTAACTTATTTTCATTCAAATTGATCAAAATATGAATGCAAAATAGAGTAGTGCAACCATTACAAAATTCTAGTAAAAAAATATATAACTTCTTTCTAAAACCTAAAGATGGATATTTATAAAAATATCTTTATTGAATTCAAAACATGGCATTAACTACCAAGATACATGGCGTCTAAACTAGAAGAATAAAACATAACTAAGATAGAATTGAAAATAGACAAAGGGAAAATTCCAGATCAACAATAGGAGTAGAAGTTCTTAAACCGACTAAAAGGAGCTGATTTGAAACTTCAATGATTCATCATCTAGTTGGGCTAATCAATGGCATGATTGTCTTCATGTGGTTAAACATGGAGTTTAACTTTATCTTTGGACTAAGTCATCAATCATAAATCTTTAAATACCTTGAATAAGATCCTTAAGAATAGGATACCAATTATGACAATAAAAGATTAAAACTACATAATTAACTCATCTTAACATCACAAAAGCAACACATTTAATATAAAATATTACCTCTAATATATTTACCAAATTAGCCAAACATAAAGTAAAACAAGTAAATATATTAGCATATAGTCTACCACCGGTCATGTTAATAAATAAAATAAACAAGTCTTTTAAACCATAAAATGAATATTTGAAAGTATTTTTGAGCCCCTCATCATTCTCCCCCACCTATTGTGAATCATGTCCTCATGGTTCTTTGTCAACAATTATAGTGGTTTCCTTATATTTGTTCACTACTTCCATCCAAATGGCACAGTCGAACACTCCTTCCTTGTATTGTGGTGGCTGTCTGGTCTTGAGTGTAAAGCCATTATTCTCCTTTAGTTTCTCATACCAGGTTTTTAAGACCTCTACTAGAATATTTTTTGGTGCATTGAGTTTTAGAGCAGGGATGATGATAATCGACATCCTGAATTGTATACCAAATCAGAATTCCTGTTGTTGTTCTATAAGAGATATCACATGACTTACCCTTATTAAGCTCCATCTGATATTTTTTGGGCTTATAGGCTCCCTTCTTCTTAAAGTCTCAGGGATTGTGTAATATCTTTCCTAACATGCATTTACTACCATTGGAGGAAGTGTTCAACATTTTGGAAAGTAGATATACTATTCAAGAAATTGGAAACATAGAGGATTGATATTTTTTTGCCTTACAATTGATATAACTCTTGTAATATACTTATTTACATGATACATTTGCGTCTCATTGGTAAAGTGTATCTTTTTTGTGCCTCTTTTTATTTTTCAATCCTTTTCAACCATTCAACTTGATTTTGCATTAAACAGACAAATGACTAGATTTGTAATTCTCCAACATAAACATTTAACAAAGAATCATCATTATCTCCCATAAAAAACCCATGCTGGAAAATGATAAAGGCACAACAACTTGATGAGGGAACAACCTGAGACACATAAAATAACCCACAAACAAGAGATTAATTTTATTATTTAGAAAATGGAACTTCTTACATGCAGAGGATTTCAAATCCCCAAGTATGCAAGTTACATAAAGCTACAGCATAACCCTTTCACAATATGCGAGTTTGTCCCCAAAGAGTTACCCAAAAAAATTAGAAACCCGCCCATAAATAGAGCTCCTCTTTAGTTTGGAGCCAAAACAACATTAAAATTTGAGTTTAGGCGGTTTGGCGCCGAAAATTACAACTTGAAGTTCAAATTTCAAAAGAACATTTGCAATTGTATCTTCTAGAAAGTGCGCCAACTTCCTAGGGAAATAACTTTTGATCCGAGGCCCCGATTCACAAACCGTTTGAACCGTTGGAAAGGTCTCAAAGTCAAGAACGCGCTCAAAATTTCTACACCAATTTTGACAAGTTTTGGGGCCATTCTAGAAGCTCTAAGTGCCTCAAATCCAACTCAGAAGATTTTTAGCTGCAAATCTAGAAAACTAAAACTGCAATATCTTTCAACCCAGGAATAGAAAATAAAAACCATAAATTGGGAATTTCATTATGAAAAAAGGGTATCCAAAAATGTAAAAACATCTAAAAATTGAGAAACTTAAAATTTAACTATTTTTTTGGGTGATGCAAGATTGCCCTTACACCACTAGATGCTCCTGCATCAGACACCCAAGGTAATTTGAGAAGTGACCATGTCACGTCTCAGATGGTGGAGGAAAACCCAAATGGCCAACCTCTATCTTAGGCAACCAAGATGAATCTTTAATAGGTGTTCCTTTCCATTTCACCATATATTCTTCATACTGCCTATTCCTGGTACTCCTTCCCACATGACTATCTAGGATTTCTTCAATCTCCTCCTTTTCTGAAGTAGGTGCTGGAATCCCACATTGTTCCATTGTTGGTACTTCCTCTGCACCACCTTTATGATACTCTATCAAATCTGAAATGTTGAACACAGGGAAAATGTTGAATCCATCTGGCAACTCTACCTCATATGCATTCCCTGAATCATACCTCTTCAAAATTTTATAGGGACCGAACTTCTTCATCTTCAATTTGTTATATGTTCCCACTAGAAACATTTCTTTCCTCAAGTGGACCATCACATCATCACCAATCTGAAACTCCTTATACCTCATCTTCTAATTTTCCTTAGCCTTATACTACATATTCATCTTGTTAATATGTTCTCTTACCTTCTCATGTATATCCTTGATGTGTTCTGAAAAATCTTCGGCTTCAACACTTATTTTCTTCTCTTGGTCCATCTTCCTCAATTCTGGAGCTGTTCTGGGGCTACCTCCATACACAATCTAGAACGGTGATCTACCAGTGCTTCTGTTGACAGAATTTTTGTAAGAAAATTCTAACTGGGGTAAGATCAAGTCCCATCCCCTAGGCTTATCTCCTACCAAACATCTCAGTAGGTTACCCAGACTCCTATTAACAACCTCTGTTTACCCATCTATTTGTGGATGGTTTGCAAAACTGAACTTCAACTCTGTCTTTAGCTTCTTCCACAAGGTCCTCTCAAATTACCCCACAAATTTGGTGTCATGATCTGAAACAATACTCTTTGGCAGACCATGTAGCCTCACCACCTCTTTGAAGAACATGTCAGCAATGTGGACTACATCATGGGTCTTGACATGGAATGAAATGTGCCATCTTTGAAAACCTATCAACCACCACAAAGACGAATCATTCCCTCGTTGTGTCCTTGGCAAACCAGAACAAAGTCCATGCCATATCCTCCATGGCCTCTTTGGGTATAGGTAGGGGCTGATAAGCCTATAGCTCACTCCCATCGACATACCCTATAGCTTTGTACAAACTTCTTCACATCCTGTGACAACTGAGGCCAATAATAATGCTCACTAATAATGGCAATGGTCTTATCCCAACCAAAATGTCCTGCCATTCCTCCACTTTGCTTCTCCTTTATTAGGTTCTCCCTCATGGAACTCCTCAGGATACACAATTGACTTCCCTTAAATAACATGCCATCCTGAATTATGAAATCAGCCACCTTGTCCTATCCACTGTAACAGGTTCTTTGCAAGCTTTCCAAGCCTCTACAAAATCAAGATCTTCTACATACAATGTCTTGAGTTCAATGAACCCAACCACTCCAATCTGCATCTTTGTCATCAATGTATGCCTCCTACTTAAGGCATCTGCAACCCTATTTGACTTCCCACTCCTATGTTTCAAAACAAAGGTATAACTCTACAAAAGCTCTACCCATTTCATATGCCTCTGATTTAATTTTCCCTGACTATTTAGGTACTGCAAGGCCTGATGATCAGTATATAGAACAAATTCCTTCGGCAACAAATAATGTCTCCATTTCTTTAATGCTTGAACTATTGCATAAATTTTTTGATCATATACAGAATACTTTCTCTTGGCATCATTTAACTTTTCACTGAAATAGGCAATGGGCTTACCTTCTTGGCTCAACACTGCTCCAATGGCACAACCACTAGCATCACAATCCACCTAAAACACCTTGTTGAAATCTGGGAGGGCTAGAATAGGACACTCTGTCACTATGCTTCAGCGGTTCAAAACTTTTGCCTCCGATTGCTCCACTTGAATTCTTTTCTATCCCCTCTCATTGTTTTAGTTAGGGGTCCACAAATACTACTGAAGTTTCTAATGAACTTCCTATAAAAACTAGCCAAACCATGGAAAGATCTCACCTCGGTAGCAGTTCTTGGGGTAGGCCATTCCAGAATAGCCTTCACCTTCTCTAGGTCCATCTTGAGACCTTCTGAGACAACAAACCCCAAGTACACTAACTCCCTCTTCACAAAACTGCACTTCTTGATTAATCAACAATTTCTCTTCTCTTAACTTCTCAAAGGCTCTCCGAATATGCATCAGATGCTCATCCAATGTCTTACTAAAAATTAAAATATCATCTAAATACACAATAACAAAACTTCCCAAAAATTCTTTTAGTACCTCGTTCATGAGCCGCATTAATGTGCTCGATGCATTGGTTAGCCCAAAAGGCATGACTAACCACTCGTATAGGCCCTCTATGGTCTTGAAGGTAGTCTTCCATTCATCTCCCTCTCAAATATGGATATGGTGATATCCACTCTTCAGATCAATCTTTTGTGAAGTACTGACCTCCACTCAAACAGTTCATCAGGTCATCCATCCTTGGCAGGAGAAATCTGTACTTAATTGTTATCTTGTTTATGGCTCAGGAATCTGTACACATCCTCCACTCCCCATCTTTCTTTGGTGCTAGTACTGCAGGTACTACACATGGACTCAAACTCTTCCATATCAAACCCTTTCTCAACAACTCTTGAACTTGTCTATTCAACTCCTTATTTTCTTCTGGAGTCATTCTATGAGTTGCCTTATTTGGCAAACTGGCTCCAGGAATCAAGTCAATCTGATGACTGATCTTCCTTATTGGTGGTAAACCCTCAAGTACATTATCAAAAACAATATCCTGAAACTCATCCAATGTCCCAGAAACTTATTTTGGAACCTTCTCACTATCCTCCTTACTCACCCTAGGAATCAATGCATAACACACATGCTCATGCTTCATACCTTCTAATAGTTTTCCTCCATCTACATAACAAATTCTAGCACTATTGCATACCTTTTCTTCGGTCTCCTTCAGGGGTTTCAACTTGTGACGAACCCCATCCTTTGTCAAGGAATAAGTGTTTGCATAGCCATCATGTATAGCTCACCTATCGAACTGCCACGACCTCCCCAACAACATGTGACATGCATCCATGGGGATGATATCACAGAGTACCTCATCATGGTAGCTCTGGATCTTAAACTTTACTAGGCACTGCTGATTGACCAAAACTTTGTGGTCTTTCTACAACCAGGCAATCTGATATGGATATGGGTGCCTTTCCCTCTTCAGCTTCAACTTTGTGACCATCTCCTCTGACACCAAATTATCAGTGCTCCCACTGTCAATAATGACATCACAACATTTTCCTTCACACTTGCACCTTGTGCGAAATAGATTCTTCCTCTATTCCAGTTCCTTTTCTTTAGTCACTAGGGCTCTCCTAATCACTAGGGTTTCTCCCCTTTCAGCATCATCTAAATGTTCAGATTGGACCTCTTCATGTACATGTGCAACCCTTCCATGACCTTCTGGCCTTTTGTCTACCCTTCCTTCGTGTTGTGGACATTCATAGGCTCAATGCCCTTCTTCACCACACTGGAAACACGTTCCTCTGAAACTACCTCTTCCAGATCCTTGTCCATATCTCCCTCATCCTCTACCTCTTTGATCACCACTATTTTGATCAGGAGGGCAGTAGAAGTTTTCATTCTTTTGGCTTCGGCTGGTACCCACATCTTCACTTTTCTTTTCATGATCATTTCGACTTCCTGAAGGTCTTCCATTGCCCCTTCCACTTTGACCTCCTCGTCTTTTTTGCTTGCCATCAAATCTTTTGTTCAACTTCTCTTCCACCTTCAAAGCAAACTGATACACATCCTCAATGGTGATAATTCTGACTAGGCTTAACTCCTCCTGAATACTCGGTCGTAACCCATTAAGATATCGGGCCACCTTCTCCTTATTGGCCTCTGTGTGACCCGTTCTGATGATTATCTTATGAAAATCTTTAGTATATTCTTTCACAGATCTTTTTCCTTGCTTCAACCCTTACAATTTCTTCAACAGATCTAACTCATAGTCCACTAGTATGAATTACTTCTTAAATTTCTCTACCATGTGATCCCATCTGGTGATCTTGACTTTTCCTCTTCGATTTATTTCCAATTGGACCTCTTTCCACCAAATACTGGCATGGCCCTTCAGCTTCATTTTTGCAAACTTAACCTGATCTAGGTTCTCTATTTCCTCATACTCAAAATATTCTTCTAGCTCATTGATCTAGTCGATCAACTCTTTCGGGTTCAGACTTCCAGAATAACTAGGGACTTATGCTCTAGGTCTTTTCCCGATCTTCGAAATGGCCCTTATTAGCTGTAGTTGGTCTTGATCAATTGCTTCTTCTTCCTCTTCTACATTTGAACCTTCTTCCTCTCCTTCATCCTCACTTTCCTCCCTCGGGTTTAACCCTCTTCTCAACTGCTCTTGTAACACGTCAATCTATTTCTAGAGGGTTGCCAGTGCATCTCTTCCACTAGAATTTCTGCCGCCTCAACCACTTCTGGCACCACCATGCCTACTAGGCATCACTCTTGGAGGCATCTTTCTTGATCTTGACCCACAACCACTGTCCTGGTGTGAACTGCCTCACGATCGATGATCTGTCTACATGCTCCAGAAAACCGGGCTCTGATACTACTTGATGAGGGCACAACCCGAGACACATAAAATAACCCACAAACAAGAGAACAATTTTATTATTTAGAAAATGGAACTTCTTACATGCAGAGGATCTCAAATCCCCAAGTTCTACAACACATGCAAGTTATAGAAAGGTACAACATAACCCTTTCGCAATATGCGAGCTTGTCCCCAAAGAGTTACCCAAAAAAATTAGAAACCTGCCCATAAATAGAGCTCCTTTTTAGTTTGGATCCAAAACAACATTCAAATTTGAGTTTAGGTGGTTTGGCACCAAAAATTACAACTTGAAGTTCAAATTTCAAAAGAACATTTGCAATTATATCTTCTAGAAAGTGCGCCAACTTCCCGGGGCCATAACTTTTGATTCGGGGCTTCAATTTGCAAACCGTTTGAACCGTTGGAAAGGTCTCGAAGTCAAGAACGTGCTCAAAATTTTTTATGCCAATTTTGGTAAGTTTTGGGGCCATTTCAGAAGATCTAAGTGCCTCAAATCCAACTCAGAATATTTTTAGGTGTAAATTTGGGAAACTAAAACTGCAATATATTTCAACCCAGGAATATAAAATAAAAATCGTAAATTGGGAATTTTATTATGATGAAAAGGGTATCCAAAAATGTAAAAACATATAAAAACTAAGAAACTTGAAATTTAACTTTTTTTTGGGTGATGCAAGATTGCCCTTACACCACTAGATGCTCCTGTATCAGAAAAAGTCACACATTTGGTTCTGAATATTAGGGCGGCTATGGAAATAATCCTATAGAAAATCTTTGTCATTATGATAATCAAGGTTTCTCCTTAAAACTAATTGATTGAGCTTCCATTGTAAAAATTTATCTTTCAAAAATAAAGCATATATCTATGATGGCCTCCTCATTGACAACATTGTAGAGGTTATCTCAATTGCTTGCTCAAATCTTCTTTCTACTTCATCTCTTTCTTCCTCCAATTGTT
Source organism: Sequoia sempervirens (assembly GCA_007258455.2). Classification (NCBI taxonomy): domain Eukaryota; kingdom Viridiplantae; phylum Streptophyta; class Pinopsida; order Cupressales; family Cupressaceae; genus Sequoia; species Sequoia sempervirens. The sequence goes on along the minus strand of VDFB02271358.1, from coordinate 584,035,526 downwards.
GTACTTATCTTTTCAACTGATCATTTTCATGCTTCAATTTCAGGGCTACCAAAGAAATATATCCAAGTTGAGTTCTTCGTGGAACATTTGATGGAATATTAGATGGAGGAGGAGGTAGAGCAAGGTAATGTGGTGGAGTCATGGAAGTAGAAGCCTCTTGAGAATAAAACCTCAAGGACTATTGCTTTAATTTCTCTTCTTTCAACTGTAATTCCTCTTTCAATTTCATTATTTCCTCTGCACTTGCCAATGCTTGTGTGCTAGCTTTTTGTAAAGTTTCTTCAGTATTATTCAACTGTTCTTTGTACCTTGCTTCCTTTAGTTCAATTTATTTTTTTCCATTTCCCAATTTTTTTGAGGGATTGTTGTAATTCTTCCTCTTTTCTTTTCAATTTTTCCTCAAGAAATTGCATATTCCTCCTTTCCTACTCTAATTTAGCTTCAATCCTGGAAAATTCCATTGCTCTCAACAATTCCTCTATTTCAAATTCTTCCTCATTCTATATTTCATGCAATTATCCTTCTTCAATTAATGGCTCCTTGCCTTTTCTTCTCTCAATAGACGGGGAAGGTGAAGATGATCTTTTGGCCTCTTATTCCTCAAACTCTTATGAGGCTTCCCTTTCTTCTGACTATGCTTCAGAATCTTCAACATATTCATGGACTTCGGTTATTGGCGTTCTATTAGGAGAAAACATTGGGCCTTCAGGAGGGTTGTGAGGTTGTCGAGGGGATGGCACTGGCATTTGGGTTTCTTCATGGACTTCAAAAGTTTCTTTAGGGCTTTCAGAGACATGAGTTTCAAATATAGGGGTTTCCTCAGAAGTCGACATAATAGTCTCAACAATACTAGGGATTTCTTCAATCAAGTCTTGTTTTCTCTTTTTGGAGGCACTATGGGTCACCCTAGAGGATTCATATATCTTTCTTTCTCCCTTTTTCTACTCTCATTTAGAAGATTCACCATTTTCTACGTTTTCCCTTTTTGTCACAGGCCTCTTTGTGGGTTTTCCTTTTTGTTTTTCAATAGGTGTGGACAAAAATTCAAGCTAACCTTGCTTCCCAGACTCTTTCTTTAAGAAGTGACGTTTAACTATCAAATGAATTAAAACATGGTATTTTATGGAAGACTCTCTATATTTTACCGAAGAAATTATTCAAGCAATTTTTTGAAACAAAAATGCTAGCAAATTAATTCTAGTGGAGGGTTTTGTGTTTCCATACCTCAAATGTATCAATAGTCACATTCCTGGCCCTAATATAGTGTCGTATTGCCCCTCACATGTGAATAATTTCATTACCCACATTACAATAGTTCTCCAAGGCTCTTCCAAGTTGTTATGAGCTATTCCCCATTGTTCTCCTTTATGCATAAGAATTTTAGGCTTCTTTTCTAGTTCTTGATGAAATGTTGCCACCAACTTGTCAAACTTTACTCGGCCCTTATTAACTAGTTTTCCCTCATTAGGAATTCCTAAAATTTCACTTATTATTTTAGGAGTAACTTCAATGATCTCACCCTTTACTCTTGTGACATTCATGTGGAAATTCCTTATGAATTCTTCCACAATTTCTTGTTGAAAACTTTCATACTGCAAAATAAAATCCAACCATCCTACTTCTCTTAGTATCCTCTTGGTTTCAAAATCAATAGTAAATTTTCTAGCTCTGTATTCCTTTTCTTTCCCATATTTTCTGTTAAAAATGGTGGACTTCAACTTGGCAGACTGAGCTATTTAACAATTTCTAGAATGATATTTTCTTATATTTGAAGCAACTATTTTGAAAAATGACACGTGTCATTATTTCTTTGCATTAATTCCTTTATTTCTCTGAATGCTTCACATGCACAATTTTACAGTTGCAATTCAATTTGCAAATTTTGCGGCACTCCTTACACATGTCATCTTAAATTTGAAAAGATTTTGAAAAGACAAGTGAATCTCAACATGACCCGCAATCATTATGGACGTCATTTGAATGTCACATCATACTTATACCAACTTTTCTACCACTTTTTGAAATGATTAAAAAAAATGTATTATAGTTATTAATACAATATGGAAGAGATTTCTAAACTCATAAATATTTACCTACTTTACATTAGTTTAACTACCTTAGAAAATAATATTTTGAGAATAATATTCACATTAAATGTTGACCTTTATTTATTGCCAACCTTTGAGACCTTTAGGAGCCTTCAAGAGCTCTTAGGAGTTCATGAGCTTTAGGAGCCTTTAGGAGCTATCAAGCCATCTTGAGTCTCTAGAGTCTTTAAGAGATTTCAAAAGCTTAGGATTCTTTAGAAGCTACTACGATTTAACCTAGATTGACTGCCATTGCTAGTTTTTAGTCATCTTATTATCATTTTTTTTCTTTTTTGAAAGCAAACCACCATTGTTGGTTTTCAATTTACTTTCTTTTCCCAAGGTAAATTTCCATTTGCTATTTTCAATTTACCTTGTTTATTCATGCCTTCTTCAAAGGTTCAAAGATCTTTTCTCACGGAAGAGATATCTTCCATGAGAAAATGTTCAATTCTGTGTTGCAGATCATCTAAAAATTCCTCCTTTGTTACTGGCTTATGATATGTTTTCAATCGATGACCATTAACTAGCATAACTCTGTTTTCTCCATCAATTGGTATAAATTGAACAACTCCATTTTCAAATACTTGATCTATCTCATAGGGTCCTAACCATCTTGTATGGAATTTCCCTTTAAACTCTTCAAATCTGGAGTCAAATAAAAATGCCCAATCTCCTTCCTTGAACTTTCTGGACACAATATGCTTATCATGCCATTCATTCCTTTACTTTTGGATTACCTATGTATGTTGAAGAGCCTCCATTCTCATCTCATCAAATTTGTTTAGCTGCAAAATTCTACTTTTCTCAGACTCAAGTAAATCAATTACAACTTCTACTGCTATTTTCAATGCACTTAATTCAAATTATATTGGCATGACTAGTTTTTTCCCATATGCAAGTTCATATGGAGAAAATCTAGTTATTGTTTTCCATGTGGTATTATAATCCCATACTACTTCATCTAACCTCTCTGCCTAATCTGTTTTCCTTGATGAAATAGTCTTTGTCAAGATATTATCGAATTCTTGATTAGTGACTTCAACTTGCCAATTTTCTTGAGGATGATATGGTGAAGATTTCTTATGGGTCATCTGATATCACTAAAAAAATACTTCCATCATTATAGATACAAACTATGGTCCTTGGTTTGAAACAATTTCTCTTGGTGCACCAAATCTCTAAAGAATTTGCTTGTACAAAAAAATTGCCACTTTGTCCTCCCTTGTTACTAGCAATGCTTTTACCTCAGCCCATTTTGTTGCATAGTCTGTACAAACAAGTATATAATTCTACCCTTTAGAAGGTGGATCAATAGGTCCTACAAAATTGATTCCCCATTTTTCAAATGGTTCTAGAGCTATTTGTGGTTGAAATGGCATCTCCATTATTGGGGTAGGTCTTCCCATTCATTGGCATTCATCACAGTGCTTAACAAAGAATAAAACATCCTTTATCATTGATAGCCAAAAGTAACTAGTTCCTAAGATCTCACGAACTATTCTAATCACCAAATAGTGTCCTCCTTCTAGTTCATGATGGTAGGCATGTACAACATCATAGACATCTAACTCAACAACACATCTATGAAGAACATGATCATGGTGCATTTTAAATAAAAGTCCATTAATGCACTAAAATCTAGAACTTTCATGAATTAACCTTCTTTTTTGTTTATGACTGAAGTGATTTGGACACTTCCCTATTACAAAGTAATTTTCCAGATCAAAAAACCATGGTGGATGAATTGATATTGCAAATAAAATTTCATTTGGAAATGTGTCATCCACTGGTTCTTGATCATCCTACAAAATAATTTTGGAAAGGAAGTCAACAACAACATTATCCTTTCTAGGCTTATCTATGATAGTCACATCAAATTACTACAACAACAGTAACCGTCTGATAATATGTCCACCTACTATAGCCTTGTTCATCAAATATCTAACTGCAACATGGTGTGTATGTACGTAAAATTTGTAACTTGTAATATAATGCTTGAATTTTTTAATTGCATATACTACAACTAAAAAATATTTTTCTTTTGTTGTATAATTTCTTTCAGTAGGATTTAGATTTTTGCTGCATGGCATCATTGTCATCTTTTTTTCCTAATACTACTCCAAGAGCCAAATTGGATGCATCAACATGTATGTGAAATGGATCTCCCCAAATAGGTCCTTTGATAATTGGAGAAGTTGTTAAAGATATTTTAATTGTCTCAAAAGATTTTTGACAATCTTCAATCCATACAAACTCCTCTTCTTTCTTGAGCAATGTAAACGAAGGTCCAAAAATTTTACTACATCCTTCAGTAAATATTTTGTAATATCTGGCATGCCCAAGAAAACTTCAAACACCAGTTTGGTTACTAGGGATCTCAATGCTTTGAATAATTTCAACTTTCTTGGGATCAACTTTTATCCCCTCTTTTGAGATGTGATGTCCTAGAAAAACACCTTATATCATCATAATAGAACTTTTTTCATGATTTAGGGATAACCTATGATATTTACATCTTTGTAAAAACTTTTCTAAGTTTTGAAGTGATTCCTCAAATGTTTTTTCATGAACTATAAGGTCATCCATATAAACTTTGACACATGAAGTGAAATATGCAAAGATAGCAAGGACCGCTCTTTGAAAAGTGGTTGGCACATTACATAGTCCAAATGGTAAAACTATATAAGCGTATGTACCCAAAGGATAGGTAAAAGTAGTTTTATCTTGATCTTTAGGAGCTACTTAGATTTGATTGTATCCACTAAAGCCATCAATAAAAGAGAAATAGTTGTTGCCTACTAGGTTATCAAGTACTTGATCAATGAATGGCAATGGAAAATGGTCCTTCTTTGTGTCTTTATTAAATTCCCTATAATCCATGCACACAAACCATTTACCATTTTTCTTGGGGATAATAACCAATGGAGAAACCCACTGATTATTAGATATTGGGTAAATGAACCCTACTTTTAGTAGCTTTTCTATCTCTTGTTTAACAATATCATGAAGAATAAGATTGATTCACTTTTGACCTTGTTTGATTGGTCTTACATCTTCAGTGTCAATTTGATGACTACAAATTGAAGGATGAATTCCTCTCATATCCATATACTCCCAAGTAAATGCTTTAGTATGTTTTTCTAAATTTTCCTTCAATTATTTTTCTTGTGTTGGGGATAAAGATGAATTAATGTCGAGAGGTTTATCCCTAGCTATTGTAGTTTCTTTAGTGTCAGTTTTAGAATCAAGGGAATTTTCAACAAGTGTATTCAGAGGAAAAGAGTGTTGTTGATGCAATGTTGCTTGACAATTTCTTTTCTCAATTGGATTAATTTCTTCAGAAGTAAACTCTTGTTCTTCACATTCATTAACGTGTTCAACCAAAGTAACCATAGCTAACTCTAGAATGCCATCACCTTCTGATTCTATATCCTCATCAGCCCAAAGATGAGTGTTTGGTTGAATTGATGGTTGTGCTAGTGGATAGAGTGACAATTCTTTTTGTTTCTGACCATTTGAAATCATCATACTTCCAAATCTGCAATCTATTAAAGCAGTAGTAGTAGCTAACCATGGTCTACCTAAGATGATTGGATAACTAGAATCTTTCTTTCTGGCTTTAAGAACCAAAAATCCAATTGGATAACCCCATGTGTCAATGGTGACCATGACCTCTTCTATGATACCTTTAGGTTTGATGGTAGATTAGTTAGCCAATTGTAAAACAGTTGTTGTTGGGTAAATAGTTCTCATTCATAACATTTCAACTATATTAGATGTGATAACATTTATGGTAGCTCCCAAATCAATTAGAACATTGGATATCTCTACTCCATTAATACTCAAGGTTATTACAAGACTACCAAGATCATTATATTTTTAAGGAAGCAATCTTCGTGATAACATGTCAGTGAGTTTTGTCCCTATTTGTATTGTAGGAGGTAACTTTTTCTTCCTCCCTAGAGTTTTCATTCAAAGGGACTTTACCAACTGATTTATCTCTAGTATGTCTTTAATGGCTTGTAACAATGGTATTTTGATGTTAATCTTCTTCAACTTATGAAGAAGTTGAGAGTCAACAACATTCATGTAACTGGGTTGGGAGATTTTAGGAGTGAATTTTTCTTCCTTCAATCTCTCAGGGTAAGGTGCCTGCTTGACTTTTTGTCCATCCTCAGATTTTTGTTTTTTTTTCTGAATTCTCATTTTCTTTCCTACCTTTTTGAATTTCTTCTGTTGGTGTAGATTGAACAATCTAATTTCTTAATTGAATATCATTAGCATCAATCATGTTCAAGTTAGGTGAAAATACTTTGACTAAGATACTTGGTTACTATTTGATCACAAACTGTAAAGCGATGTGAATGTTATATTTTGATGTGATGGTATTTTACTTTGATGTTATCATTATGGCATGCTTTGAATTAGCTTAGCAGATATTTGAATTAATGATGCTTTATGCTTTGAGTATATTATTGATGTTAGATTCGTCAGTTAGTAATTATGTATTGGTGAAGGGGACGGGATTGTACCACTCACTTATGAACGCCCTACGATTATGAGATTTCATCTTCACAGTGTTTTTTATTATGTTATATATATGCATGTTCGATATACTCTTGGTTCGTAGGTTGATAGGTACATGACATTGACTCCACCTGGTTTCATAGGTTTGAGCATGTCCATTGGCTAATGGTATTCAATTGGGAGATAGTAGCTGCGTTTTCCATGCCAAGTCATCACCCTAGTCAGTGTGTTGTCGGGTTTTAGTTGGGTTAAGTTGCTTCTTTTTTGTTCATCTCTCCTTCATTTTATTTAATTGCAAGTTGGAAAAAGTAAATAAATGGCTTTATGTATTTAAGTTATTTATTAAATAAATCTAGTTATAATGTTAGAAATGTTATTTAATTTATTAATTTATTTAATTAATAAAATAATCTAATCTTGGATTAGATTTATTTTATTAATTAATTAAATTAATTGTGTTGAAATGAATTAAGTTATCCATTTTAGGAATTAAAAGTGTTAAATTCTTTTGGAAAGAAAATTTTAAAAGTTTTAAATGATTTTTGAAAAGAAATTATTAAAAGCTTTATATTCCTTTTGAAATAGAATTTTTTTTAAAAAGTAATAAAGTCATGTTGAAAAGAAATTTGATTTTAAATTTTTTTTCAAAAAAAAATCTCAAAAATGGATAGAGGGAAATAACTATGGTGGTTGTGGGATATTTTAGAGTATATTGACCAAATTTGGTGAAAAAATGGGGGATATTTCAATCTTGGAAAGAAATTGGCTATGAAGAAGGAATGAAGGATTTTCTCTTGTTGTTGATACACTTTGGATTGGAGTGAAGATTTGGAAAGATTTTGGAAGAATTGGAATTTGTAGCTCAACTTCAGTCTTATTCTTCAAGCTTCAAAATAGGTTCTTCCTTTTTTATTGTTTTGACAATTTGTTTTTTTTTCAATTTTGAAATTTTTTTGTAAACAAATTTGAAAACCCTGTTGAAATCATGGGAAAACTTAGATTATTGTAGGGAACAAACTCATACAATAGAAAAATGGAATTAGGAACAAAAAGAAATTAGAAAACCTCTATTTGGGAGTTGAAATGTTCCATATCAAATTAGAAATTGAAATCAGGAAACTATGTTTGAAAATTAGTTTTGTTGTCATTTTCCTATAGAAAATTTTCCCAAAAAGACTACAAAATGGAAATTTATATATATATATATATACATATATATATACATATATATATCCACATATATACATATATATATATATATATTATGTTATCTATATGCATATTATATATATATATATGAAGTTATATGTTGGGAATTTTTCTTTTAAAAATTAAATTACCCAAATTTTTTTCTATCAAAAAATGTCTCTGTGAACTCGCCCTAACAAGGGAATTTATTTTTAACTTTACTAAAAATAAAATAATTTTTTATTAGAGTGTGGGGTGGGAGAGAGTTGTGGTTGGACACAACTACCCCCAGTGGAGGGCGCTACCACAGGCAGTGCCGCCTCCACAGGGGAGGCTAGGCGCAGCCATAGGTTGTGTCCTCCTCCCTTATGGGGTTTGACTTTTTTTTAAAAACTTTTTTGTTATTATTATAAATTTATATATATATATTATATATTATATATAATATATATTATACAAATATATATATAAATATATATATTTAATTATATATATGTTTTATAAATTCAAGAATATATGTATATATATGTATATATATTATTTTAATATATATATATATATAATTGTATATACATTGAGTATACAATTATATATGTATGTTTAACATATATTTATATTTAAATATATTGATCCTAAGATGGTTATTTTATTATAATAGATGCAAAAAAAATTGATTTTAAAATAAAATGGTTTTTATTTTTAAAAAATTTGATTCTTATTATTAATTGTAATTGAGAAAATTTGAAGTAAAGTAATTGGATTAGCCCTTATTTGAATTATGATGAAATTAAACAATTAGGGTTTTTAATTACTTAATATTGCAAATGTAATTTTACTTACCTTGGATGTTTGTAAATGATGTATTATTGCTTTGCTTTGATTTAGTAAATCCTATTTTAAATGATTACATGCAATATGTCATTGCATTGTTTGGATTTAAATAATCCTAAAGTAGGTTATTTAATTGCCAAAAGTGTCTTTTTGTTATGTGTTTTCTCTCATTGTCATTGTTGGGAAAATGGAGTGAATTGTTTATGTAAGTTTTCTAGATGGGGTTTTCATTTAATTGTGTGGGTTGTCGTAATATGTTAGTCAACCTTTGTATTGCCTTGGGTAATGCGTATAGTTGTATCCTGCTATTTTACCTGGTTTTCACGAACGAAGATGGTTTGTGTCTCCTTGGATTAGGAGTGGATTATGTGATTTGTGCCTCCTTTGGATTAGGAGTGTAATGCCCTGTCTTAATAACCTAAGAATCTTGCAAAAGTGATATAAAGGTGTAATAATTTTTTTTTTAAAGTAATAATATTAAGTTAATTAGTTGCATACATTCTTAGGTTAAACGACGTTACACTACTTTGAGTATTCCATAAGTGACTTAAGTATTTCGCATTGCACATAATTAAATCATAACATTAAATCATAACATAATGTAATCATTGCATAATCATAAATTTTCATTCAAGATAACATAATAAAGTACAAACATTTTTTTTTCATACATTGCATTGATAAGATATTACATTGCTCATCCATCTGATGAGGTAGTTCAAATAATAGATACAATTTACAAATGATCACCTCTTATACATTTGAGGGATGTTTTCAATTAAAAGTTACAATATACAATGATCAAAGTATAAACAAAGTCCATGTGCGAGCTCTCCATCCATGAAGCGCTCAATGTAACGAACAAACTAGGGACCCAACAGAGTAAGGTGCACGTTCCACCCAACCATGTGGTACCCGTAGGTCCACCCCCCGTGCTAGGAGATAGTAATAAGGCTACCTAGACCAAATCTACTAACCCTAGACACTAGTACATACACACTATTGGTTACATTGCTTCTAGATTCGACAATTGATTTGAAACACAAACACAAGGTTTACCTGTTATTCTAGGTGGAGTGTCATCACAACGATGCAATGGTTACCCTGGTGTTTCTTCCTAGGTCCCGGCCCCCAATCCTTGGGTTACCTTGGTAACCTCTTACGAAACCCAGCCCCTATTGCATACAGTTGCAGAATCGGATGTCCCTTAAGGAAACGAGACAATGATTTGCCATTCCAAGCCTTCTCGACTTATAATCATAACTGTAGTAGCTTATGAGTCATAAGCGAGGCATGCATATCTTGTTACAAATTTTCATCTCTATCTAATGTGTCATTTAATTATCACTAACTTAATTAACTGTTTGTAAGTTACCCTGACACCACTTTGTGTGTCGGCCCTTACAAACAGCCACTCCCCTAAACATAACAAGGTTTCTAGGTTTTCATGACTAGGGTTTACCAAATGCACAGTTTACAACTCACATTGACAAATAAATCTTAACAATATCAAACACCATGTTTAGCTCTTGCACAAACCCAAGTCAATAAGAAATACTTCGAAAACAATAAAACCCCCATTTTCCCAATTTCTTCTGGAATACTTGAATAGTTTAAAACTTTCCCATTCTACCCAATCACAATAGAAATAAACAATTTAAAACTAATGGGAATATTCTTCTACCATTTGGATACGCTAAATCCATATATATATATATATCAATTTGATAATAGTATATTTACAAATAGACTCAAGAAAAATAACCATGTCAATTAAATCTATTTTTCTAATTTCCACAATTTCACTATAAATATATTCTATTTTTTTTAATTTAAAAATAGAAAATAATCATGTATGTCTATTCAATTAAAACTCCTATACATCCACAACATTTACAAATATATGTAAATTTATATATATATATATAATTTTAAAATTACAATTAACATTTACAAATATATATATCATTTAAAAATTACAATTTATATCAATCAAAAAACACGTTTTAAAAATATTTGAAATGAAATTTTCGTTGAATAAAGTTTATATACAAAAGAAATTGGGGAAAAAAACCCCGCACTGTACGCGCACAGGGAAGGGCCGCGGCCCTTAGGGCTGCGGCCAGCAGCCCTCACCAGGGCTACGCTCATCAGCCCTGGTGGCTGCTGTTCGCAGCCATGGGGGCTGCGGCTCCCATACGGGGTAAGGGGAGGGTTTCGGCCCTCCCCGAACCCTCAGATTTTTTTTATTTTTATTTTTCTTTAATAAAAACGTAACTAGCGATTTAAAAATTGCGTTCGGGTTTTTTTTTAATAAAATTTCAATTTTTATTTCGCCGTACGGCGCCAGCAATACTAAAGAATTTAAAAACTTTTTAAATAATTTCATAAAATTTTCACAGCAAAATATTTATAAATAAATATTAAAAACAAAATATCAAATGATCTTCATATATAGAAATAATTTACTGATAAAATTTTCTACAGAAATTTTGAAAATAAAGAAATTATAACAAATAATTCCTGTGTATGAAACCTTCAATGGTTCAACAAATTTGATCTGTAGGTTTTAAAATAAGTAAATAAATAAATTTATGTTTACCCTGTTTGATTTTCTATAATTTTCTCAATTTCACAATTTCACAGAGATCTTCTTTCACAGTTTTTTGTTTAAAATCTTGTTTTCTTGAAATTCACAGAAAGTCTTTACAAAAGAATTCAAGAAAAATAAAAATAATAACCAAAGAATACCTGGTTTCCTATGCTTGAAGATTTGGTAGTTGAAGTGTAACCTCTGCCTGTAGAATACAAATCCCAAAAAGCTTCTCCAACACCAACCCAAATTCCACAAGATATTCAATCTAGAGAGATAACAAATTTTAAGAAAATGGAAATTTTTAACACACAGAGAAAGAATTTTTGCCAGTGCCCAGAAAATTTCCCCGAGGCAATTGAATAACCCCGTGCAAAATCCCAGATCCTCAATAATCTCTGTGAGAAAATCTCAACAACCTTTTGCAATTATGGCACACACACTTGTCGAGAAGTTGATGAGAAAATATCTTCTCCACTTCTCGGCAAATTTTGCCATTCAAATATTTGCATGAGATTTCAATTTTATTAAATTTAAAATTTGAAACTCAATTTTCCAATTGCATGCAAATAACTTATTTATTTAAATTTAAAATTTAAAAATCAAGTCTTCAAACCACATGCATTTTATTTAAATTATATTTTACTTTCTAATTCACATGCATCTTAATTTTAATTTATTTTCTAATTTTCTAATACATTTAAATAAAATATAATTTATGCACTTAATAATTTAATCTAATTAATTAATTTATTTAATTAAATAGTTAAATCCTTTTAAGACCAACTATTTAACTAAATAAACTAACTAATGTATTAAATAACCAAGTAAATAAATTTCAATCATATTTAAATATTAATTTTATAACAATAAATAAAACACAATAACAAACATTAAAACATAAGCAAATTTACCTTTTCAAAAACGATTTAGCCAACAAAAATACATTACAACCTATGGCTCAAAACTGAAAACTGACAATGTACTAATACTAAGGTTAGAGACTGGACTAGGATAAACCTAACTACTATCTCCTGATTAACATTTTCATTGAGTCTTGACATGCTCAGACCTGATTACACAGGTGGAGTCGGTGTCATGTACCTGCAAATCCTGCAACCGAGCAAACAACATGCATACATGTATATATATATAAAGCAGTAATCACGCACACTGTGCAGAGAAAATCACAGATATTGCAGGGCACTCGCAAGCGAGTGATACGATTCTGTTCTCCACACCAATACACTCACATAAAACTGACTCAATAAATGTTGTTAGTCCATCATAACATGTGAATATCCATAAACAACTAAAAATAAATATCTACACTAAATCATATCATGTCTGAAAGCAATAAACATCACACAAAGTAACATCATGTCATAAAATAATCCATCATCACTCAAAATCAGCGATCCAAGTATCCAACAAAACAACATAAGTCTAACAGTATGAAAAAGTATCAATAGAAAACATAAGCATAAACGGAGGGGTACTACATCCTCCCCCCCTAGGATCAGGCTTACTCCTGGAAGCCTGCTAGTAGCAAACAAATAACACATACACATGTAAAATAGGTTCTTCTAAGAAATAAAATACTAGCCACTAAGATCCCTCTGAATCAGTACTCAGTCAACGTCTTGACCCCTGAGGATCAACTCCCAATGTAGATGGATGTACACGGTTCCCAAAGAACGATGTCGGTCCTCCTTCAAGAACCTCTCCTACTGCACCTTGGTGCTCATCATGGTGGTTACCCACCATGGTAAACACCCTATGTGACCTACCTACATCTCCCACTGTAGGCTCTGAAACTGTAGGTCGAGGCTCAAAACCAGTAGAACCTCTCATCGGACACTACCTAGCTATGTGTCCCTGCTGCCCACATGAATAACATCCTGTACCTGTGCCTCTACTGAATCCTCTGCCACCCGAAGGTGCATTAGATTGCTGGAAACTACCCCTACTGACAGTAGGTTGCACACTCTGAGGGCTATAATATTTTTGTGGTTGTGGGTTGTTGTTCTTTTGATTTGTTCACTGTTGTTGCTGCCCACCCTTTTTGGGTGTCTGTTGGTTCTTAGAAGAACCACCTATCTGTGCCTGTCCACCCCGTGGACTAAAACCTGCTGCAGGAGCACTGTCAATCTGCACTCCTGTGTGCCCACCTAAAGCCATAATAAGGTTCTCCTCTACTATGCCAGCCTTCTCCACTACGACTTCCATAGTCTTTGGCTCAAAGACTCAGACACCACCAGTGATACGGGCGTTCAAGCCCCTGATAAAATGCTGTACTAGCATAGGCTCATCATCGCCAATACCATCATACTCCTTGAGTTCGTAGAACCTACGTTCGTATTGCTCTACAGAAAGAGCTAACTGACGTAGATCATGGAACTCGTCAGCCCTACACTGCCTCCAGTGTTCCAAAAGGAACCGTGCTCTGAACCTCTCGAGAAACATCTCCCAAGACACAGAACCAATATCTATGTGGAGCTTCTACTCCTCTAGGCGCCACCATGTAGAGGCGAATCCTCTCAAGTGCATAATAGCGCATCTGGCACGGGTATTGCTACCGTAAGGGTGCATGGCAAAGCATCTACCCAAATCTAGTAGCCAGGTCTCAGCCTCTAATCCTCCTCTTGAACCATCAAAGGTAGGAGGACGTGCTCTCAGTAAATCCCTCATGTGACCAGTAATGATAGCATCCTGATGTGCTGTGTCATCTACTCTCCTAGGGGATCTATCCCTCTCTCTCACAACCTCCTGCTCATCTACCTATCTAGGTCCAAGACGAGCTAGGACCTCCTCTAGTAAATGACGTATCTGAGTACCCTCTACTGCTGACTGTTCAAAATTATGCCCCTCATTCCTCTGATCCAACTGTTCTGCCTGAACACTGTGATGAGGGCTCAAAGGGGGAGTAACCTAAGGGATTGGCCCTCGGCCTCCACCTCGACCTCTACCATGACCCCTTCTTCCTCACCTAGGCATGTTCCTACACATAACAATTACGAGTCTTAGATACTATTCAACCAATGTTATCAGTTGCGACACTACGTACTAGGTCAACCTAATGGGCTCTAGATTACCCAGAGCGTCCAGTGTTTGTAACCTTGGCTTTGATACCAATCTGTAATACCCCGTCTTAATAACCTAAGAATGTTGCAAAAGTGATATGAAGGTGTAATAATTTTTTTTTTAAAAGTAATAATATTAAGTTAATTAGTTGCATACATTCTTAGGTTAAACGACGTTACACTACTTTGAGTATTCCATAAGTGACTTAAGTATTTCGCATTGCACATAATTAAATCATAACATAATGTAATCATTGCATAATCATAAATTTTCATTCAAGATAACATAATAAAGTACAAACATATTTTTTTTCATACATTGCATTGATAAGATATTACATTGCTCATCCATCTGATGAGGTAGTTCAAATAATAGATACAATTTACAAATGATCACCTCTTATACATTTGAGGGATGTTTTCAATTACAAGTTATAATATACAATGATCAAAGTATAAACAAAGTCCATGTGCGAGCTCTCCATCCATGAAGCGCTCAATGTAACGAACAAACTGGGGACCCAACGAAGTAAGGTGCACGTTCCACCCAACCATGTGGTACCCGTAGGTCCACCCCCCATGCTAGGAGATAGTAATAAGGCTACCTAGACCAAATCTACTAACCCTAGACACTAGTACATACACACTATTGGTTACATTGCTTCTAGATTCAACAATTGATTTGAAACACAAACACAAGGTTTAACTGTTATTCTAGGTGGAGTGTCATCACAACGATGCAATGGTTACCCTGGTGTTTCTTCCTAGGTCCCGGCCCCCAATCCTTGGGTTACCCTGGTAACCTCTTATGAAACCTGGCCCCTATTGCATACAGTTGCAGAATCGGATGTCCCTTAAGGAAACGAGACAACTATTTTCCATTCCAGGCCTTCTCGACTTATACTCATAACTGTAGTAGCTTATGAGTCATAAGCGAGGCATGCATATCTTGTTACAAATTTTCATCTCTATCTAATGTGTCATTTAATTATCACTAACTTAATTAACTGTTTGTAAGTTACCCTGACACCACTTTGTGTGTCGGCCCTTACAAACAGCCACTCCCCTAAACATAACAAGGTTTCTAGGTTTTCATGACTAGGGTTTACCAAATGCACAGTTTACAACTCACATTGACAAATAAATCTTAACAATATCAAACACCATGTTTAGCTCTTGCACAAACCCAAGTCAATAAGAAATACTTCAAAAACAATAAAACCCCCATTTTCCCAATTTATTCTGGAAGACTTGAATAGTTTAAAACTTTCCCATTCTACCCAATCACAATAGAAATAAACAATTTAAAACTAATGGGAATATTCTTCTACCATTTGGATACGCTAAATCCATATATATATATATATCAATTTGATAACAGTATATTTACAAATAGACTCAAGAAAAATAACCATGTCAATTAAATCTATTTTTCTAATTTCCACAATTTCACTATAAATATATTCTATTTTTTTTAATTTAAAAATAGAAAATAATCATGTATGTCTATTCAATTAAAACTCCTATACATCCACAACATTTACAAATATATGTAAATTTATATATATATATATAATTTTAAAATTACAATTAACATTTACAAATATATATATCATTTAAAAATTACAATTTATATCAATCAAAAAACACGTTTTAAAAATATTTGAAATGAAATTTTCGTTGAATAAAGTTTATATACAAAAGAAATTGGGGAAAAAAACCCCGCACTGTACGCGCACAGGGAAGGGCCGCGGCCCTTAGGGCTGCGGCCAGCAGCCCTCACCAGGGCTACGCTCATCAGCCCTGGTGGCTGCTGTTCGCAGCCATGGGGGCTGCGGCTCCCATACGGGGTAAGGGGAGGGTTTCGGCCCTCCCCGAACCCTCAGATTTTTTTTATTTTTATTTTTCTTTAATAAAAACGTAACTAGCGATTTAAAAATTGCGTTCGGGTTTTTTTTTAATAAAATTTCAATTTGTATTTCACCGTACGGCTCCAGCAATACTAAAGAATTTAAAAACTTTTTAAAGAATTTCATAAAATTTTCACAGCAAAATCTTTATAAATAAATATTAAAAACAAAATATCAAATGATCTTCATATACAGAAATAATTTACTGATAAAATTTTCTACAGAAATTTTGAAAATAAAGAAAATATAACAAATAATTCTTGTGTATGAAACCTTCAATGGTTCAACAAATTTGATCTGTAGGTTTTAAAATAAGTAAATAAATAAATTTCTTTTTACCCTATTTAATTTTCTATAATTTTCTCAATTTCACAATTTCACAGAGATCTTCTTTCACAGTTTTTTGTTTAAAATCTTGTTTTCTTGAAATTCACAGAAAGTCTTTACAAAAGAATTCAAGAAAAATAAGAATAATAACCAAAGAATACCTGGTTTCCTGTGCTTGAAGATTTGGCAGTTGAAGTGTAACCTCTGCCTATAGAATACAAATCCCAAAAAGCTTCTCCAACACCAACCCAAATTCCACAAGATATTCAATCCAGAGAGATAACAAATTTTAAGAAAATGGAAATTTTTAACACACAGAGAAAGAATTTTTGCCAGTGCCAAGAAAATTTCCCTGAGGCAATTGAATAACCCCGTGCAAAATCCCAAATCCTCAATAATCTTCGTGAGAAAATCTCAACAACCTTTTGCAATTATGGCACACACACTTGTCGAGAAGTTGTTGAGAAAATATCTTCTCCACTTCTCGGCAAATTTTGCCATTCAAATATTTGCATGAGATTTCAATTTTATTAAATTTAAAATTTGAAACTCAATTTTCCAATTGCATGCAAATAACTTATTTATTTAAATTTAAAATATAAAAATCAAGTCTTCAAACCACATGCATTTTATTTAAATTATATTTTACTTTCTAATTCACATGCATCTTAATTTTAATTTATTTTCTAATTTTTTAATACATTTAAATAAAATATAATTTATGCACTTAATAATTTAATCTAATTAATTAATTTATTTAATTAAATAGTTAAATCCTTTTAAGACCAACTATTTAACTAAATAAACTAACTAATGAATTAAATAACCAAGTAAATAAATTTCAATCATATTTAAATATTAATTTTATAACAATAAATAAAACACAATAACAAACATTAAAACATAAGCAAATTTACCTTTTCAAAAATGATTTAGCCAACAGAAACACATTACAACCTATGACTCAAAACTGAAAACTGACAATGTACTAATACTAAGGTTAGAGACTGGACTAGGATAAACCTAACTACTATCTCCCGATCAACATTTCCGTTGAGTCTTGACACGCTCAGACCTGATTACACAGGTGGAGTCGGTGTCATGTACCTGCAAATCCTGCAACCGAGCAAACAACATGCATACATGTATATATATATAAAGCAGTAATCAGGCACACTGTGCGGAGAAAATCACAGATATCGCAGGGCACTCGCAAGCGAGTGATACAATTATGTTCTCCACACCAATACACTCACAGAAAACTGACTCAATAAATGTTGTTAGTCCATCATAACATGTGCATATCCATAAACAACTGAAAATAAACATCTACACTAAATCATATCATGTCTGAAAGCAATAAACATCACACAAAGTAACATCATGTCACAAAATAATCCATCATCACTCAAAATCAGCGATCCAAGTATCCAACAAAACAACATAAGTCTAACAGTATGAAAAAGTATCAACAGAAAACATAAGCATAAACGGAGGGGTACTACAGTTGTCGTAATATGTTAGTCAACCTTTGTATTGCCTTGGGTAATGCGTATAGTTGTATCCTGCTATTTTACCTGGTTTTCACGAACGAAGATGGTTTGTGTCTCCTTGGATTAGGAGTGGATTATGTGATTTGTGCCTCCTTTGGATTAGGAGTGGATTATGTGATTTGTGCCTCCTTTGGATTAAGAGTGGTTTATGTTGTTTGTGCCTCCTTTGGAAGGAGTGGATTATGCGTTTTGTTGCCTCTAGTGTTTGGAGTGAGTTTTCATTATATGTTCCTCCTAGAGTTGGAGTGGTTTTATCTTGTTAGTATGCACTTGGGATCCCCTAGGTGTTTGGTTTGTATGTATTTTCAAGTAGAAGAGTGGCTTCTGTTAGGTGCCAGTGCCCAAAGAGGTAAACTAGGTAACCTTCAGTGGTGGTTTAATCAAGTGATAACTAAAACAATATACTTAGAAGTTTGGGTAGTATTTCACATTAATTAATATAATTTAGCCTCACTCATAGACACAAGAGCTCGTATAGGCTTGGGATGAGTGGGAAGGCCTGGAATGGCAAGGTCATCTATCTTGTCTTTACGAGAGGTATTTGATTTCGCATGAGTGAGTATGGGGGCCGAGATTTGGTTGAGGCCACCAGGATATCCCATAATGGGGGTTGTAGCCTATGAATATTCCTAGAGGATATCCCATGTCGAGCTGTGTGATGACACTCTTTATACGACAACAATTGGTATGTGATTTTGTGTGTATGGTTTCTTAACATACTCGATCTGTTTTATATCTGGAAGCAATGTGACCATGTTAGAGTTGTACTGGTGTTGTACATGTTATTGGTTGTGTTAGTATGAGTCAGTTTGTGTCATCCTGTGTCTAGAGGTAGATGGGCTTGTCTAGAAATCTTGGTTACTATCTCCTAGCATGGGGGGTGGGCCTTCGGGTACTACTTGGTTGGGTGGAACATGCACCTTTCTCTATTGGGATTTCTTCTTGTTCGTGTGGATGAGATTTCTAGTTGGAGAGCTTGTGGGATCCAGCTTCATTTCATGTTTTATTTATTTCAACTAAATCTTGTAATTAATTACCCCTCATTTGTTATTGAGGTGGAAGATGTATTATGTAACCATGCTTATTGGATTTACCACATTTGGGGAATGAGAGTTGTAATCTTATTATTGAATTGTCATTAATTGAAATCATGTGGTATCTCTTATCCTTTGATGTAATTTATCATGTATGGAATGTATGTGTTCTTAATTCTTTAAGTAATTAAATGTTATGGTTTGAATTCATGTTTTTTGTTTTGGTTTTGTTGATGGTGATTTTGGCACCACAACAATGCTAAATAGAGTATTGCTACTTGGCTTCTCCTAAAAGAGAAAGGTAGCACATGGATACCTTAGCTCCCAAGGTCTTGGTAGTTGGGTCTCAACTGTGCTGATGTTGCTCAATGGCCAATGCAACAGTAATATTCAAGGGGCCTACTGGCGTTAGGGTTCTGGATTGCTCTAAGATCAAACATGAGGTAAATCCTATATTGACTAGGGGTTTTAAAGAAATATAAAAAAGATAGACCAGGGTTTTGAAATAGAAAAGAACAATAGTTCACCCAACCTTAACCAAACTTTGGTAACTTCAAGGAATTTGCTAACTAATACTGAAGAAAAAAATTAACTTGTGATTAACACATAGTATCATTCATTCACAGTGCTAATTTTAACAACTGATTATAAACTACCATTTAAGTAAAACATAAACAATAAAATTTCATTCCTTGAAAGCTTTCAAAAACAAATGATTAACTTTGAGATAAATACTGTTCTGGAACACAACATGAAGTAGATTCGAATCTGGTTACTTCTACTGTGGATTAGATAGATAAGCAACATTTACAAATCTAGCACAATCACCAATGTACAAAAACCCTGTCTTCAGACTGCTTCCATCTACACTAGAATAACTTTGAAAATACATTCCAACCTGTACTGAAACCTAACTGCTAACCAAGAAGACAAGAGAAGCTCTCATTACTGAGAATCAAGATGCAACTCGATATCCTTCTACTAGCTAACTAACTCCTAATAGTTCTAGCTCTAAACAATTCTCTAAATGTAGAAGTTCTAATCTAGAAGTGCTAACACTAAGATTTTGGAACACTTAAATTTTTTGGAACCCTTTACAAAGAGGCACAACATGCCATATATACATCTTCTCCTGAAGAGAATGTTGGCACCCATTTTTAGGGTTTACAAAATATCCCGTGGTGTCAGGAAGTCAACACCCAGATCTTTTTGAAGGGAGTCAATTCTACACTAAATGTGCTCTCCTCACCATCTCTATTGATAAAGATTGTCTCTGGAAAGATTTGTAGATCTTTTGCATCTACCGCCATAACTTCTATGCCTCTATGTCCACCTTTGACCTCCAGTAGAGTTGCCTCGAGTGCCCCAAAACATCACCATTAATGTCGAGCTACCTCTATTAGCAAACCTCATAGCTGTCCCTTTGACTCATGGCTTTATCTTCTTCCTCGCTTGGCCAGACGATATGGCGAAATCACGCTCTCTCGGTGAACTCCATTTCTGTCAATGGGCCCCTCCTCGTGCCAATTCTATTTTTGTTTTGGCATGACCTTCTCAGATTGGCAGGACATCCTACCAAACCTGCCGCATTTGTTCTGAGTCTTCTCAAAATTTCTTTGTTCTCTTTAGGCTCCTTTTCTTTAGTGTAACCCCTGCCTTTTGGCTAGACACTATGCCAAATTCATCCTTCTTTCGCGATCTTTTATGATAGGGAGATGCTATAGCGACCCCTTGTTTTCTTGGTGAGAAGCTCATTCTATTTGGGCAGGACCCTTCCATGGTCACCCAGACCTTATGGCAAAGCCACTCTACTTTGGCGTAGGCCTAACTCCTTCAGGGAGACCCTGCACCAAGCTCAAAACTCTTGCCAAAATCCTTGAGATATATCCTCACGCACACGATTTGATCTTGCCAAATAAGGTTTTCATTAAAACAAAACATTAATATCATGCTTTTTACAAAAAAGAAACTTAAATCCGCTAGAGGCGGAGCCAACATAGGCGCAAGAAACAAAATTTAAACAAGTCCTGACAGAACCAAGACCGGAACAAAACCTGACCCTGGAACGGCATCCCTCACCTTGAAACTGGCAGGGGTGGAGCCAAAATAAAATTGGGATCGGGACCAGAGTCAGGATGGGAACAAGCCACATAAGTAATTAGAACTTCCCAATTCATACCTTGTCCTAGATCTGCATCCATGAGAAACCCAAAACACAGGATGGAACAAAACATCGGTGAAGCCAGAGTAGAACGACAAACAAGGTGGAGCTGGGGTCAGAACCAAATCCGAACCAAAAACTTTGAGGAAGTCTCCAATTTTCAGGTTCAGATTCCATTCCGAACCCGCCTCTGATGTTACCCAAAAAGAGGAAAAGAATGAAACAGAAGGAAGGAGAAAGGGGAGGGAAAACCCCATGACCCAAAACAAAGGAAACCAGAAGTGAAAGAACCAAAAATGTAGAACCAGGATCGGCACTAAATCTGAACCAGGAACTTTGAGGAAGTTCCCAGGTTCGGATCCAGTCCCGATTCTGGGTCCACCAAAAAGAAAAATTCCCAAGGCCAAAAAGAAAGTTTAAGGCAAAGGACACTTTGACAAAGACCAACGAAGAGCAAAGAAAAGGTGAGGTCGAACCTGGGATGGGACCATGATGAGGAACTTGAGAAAGTTCAACATTTTGAACTTGGTCTAGGACCCGACTCTGACAAAGAGCAAGAGAAACGAAGACCAAGGTCTGTCGAAACTGGAACCGGGGATGGAACCAAGACCCGAACTTAAAAGGAACTTCCTAGTCTAGTATTGGTCCCAATTCTGCCTTGGACAGAACTTGGAAAAGACAACACCTAAGGCAGAAAACCAAAGGCCAAAGGTAAAAGACAAAGGGGGACCCATTTTGATCTAGATCAAAGTGGGGTGGTTATGCAAGGCATAACAAATGGTGACTCGGCTGGGAAAATGGTTTAACCATTTTCATGTATCTGCAGGATTCAACTACCCATAACTCTTGGTTCATGAACATTACAACTCGAATTGGGTCAGTTATAACAAGCAAGGTAGAGTTAGAAACTCAAATGTAAGTCCATCAATGACCACCCCTGAATCTATGTGTGTGCTTGATTGTGCATCACTCTTTTATAAAGTTTTCCTCATCCCTTGGATAACAATGTGTAAGATTTGAGCTACCTGAGTTGATCCCTTTTTGTGCAATGATATCCTAGTCATTGCTCCGCTACCAGTCAGGCGTCCATAGCCCTGATGGAGATACCTCTAGCTCTCTCACAGCATTGCTCTACTACCAAACAAACATCCATATTCCTGGTAGAGATACTAGAATCACCCATTCATATTGACTCTTATTCTTTTGACAATTCTTTTCTTTTCTTTTGGAGTTTCAAATATTTCATTTAATTCTACTTTTTCAATATGTTAGATGCTTAACATCTAAACTGGGTTGAAAACTACCATGGACCTCATAACAACACTCAGGAGATAGAATTTTCACTCAAATCTTACAACACCATAGTCCTAGGACAAATATACCCTTACAAGAGGAGATGATCTTAATAATTTGTGACAGATTCAGGGGAGTTGATGGAGGCTACTTACTTGGCACCTTGTTTCAAAACTTTCCACAACTTTTATTGATAACAAGCATGAAACAACGAATTGAGGACAAAACATCCAATTAGGAAACCTGAAAATATTTAAACCACTTCTCTCCTAATGACCAAAGCATGCTTCAGATAACAACTCATCGCTTCAAAAAGGAAAGAAATAGATCAAACCCAAAGAACAAAGGAAAAAAAAGGATGAAAAGAGAGAACAAAGAAGCAAACTATCTACACAAAGAGCCACAAATTATTTACATAAAAGAAAGAGCTAAATAACAAACAAAAATAATTTACACAAATGTACCACCTTAGCAAAATTTTAACCTCATGATTCAAAATAGTGTTTAAGAAACTATCCATTGATAGGCAAGGGGACAGGTTCTCCAGTTAAACTACTCAATCGAAAAGCATTTTCTACTAAGATCTCAACAATCTGATAAGGACCTAGCCATAGTTTATCAAACTTTTAGTGACTGCCCTTCTTCTCATTGGATTTGTCCCATAGCAGCACTAGGTCTGATATCCTAAAGGCCTTGATTTTGGCTCTTTTGTCAAACCAACGTTTGACAACAACCTGGTGCTTAAAGAATTGTTGCAATGCAGCATCTCTTTGTTTTTCTAACTTCAACAAAGCAGCTAGTTTGACTTCTATCCTATTGTCCCTAGAGTAGAATTTCTGCATGAACTCAAGGATAGGTATTTGTAGATGGATAGGAAAGACAGGCTCTTGGCCATATACCAGCTTAAATGGTGAGGTGTTTAAAGCAGCCTTAATCCTAGTCCTATCTACCCATAGTGCAAATCTCGGCTGGGTATGCCAATCTCTAGGGTTATGTTCTAACAGTTTCTTGATGACCCCTAAGAGGTTCTTGTTGGTTGACTCTACAACTCCATTGCCTTGTGGATAATAATTTGATGAATACTTCAAGACAATCTTGTGATCATATGCCCAGGAAATAAATTTACCAAAAGAGAAGGTAGAGCCATTGTCACATACCAGAGCGAAGGGTACTCCAAACCTTGTAGTGATGCATACAGTGAGGAACTTGATCACTACCTCCGTTGTAATATTTTTGCAAGGTATAGCCTCTATCCATCTTGTGTAGTAATCAGTAGTAGTCAAGATGAATTTGTGCCCTACAGTAGAGTTTGGGTTAATAACCCCAATGAAATCCAATGCCCATTGGGCAAAGGGTCTCACCTCATAGACGGGCTGCAATGGCATGGCCGCCTAACATTCCCTTGGTGCAGTAACCTAACATGTGTGGCATGTCCTCACATGTTGATGGGCATCTTTGAATACATAAGACCAGTAATAACCAGATTAGAGGATTTGGTGTGCTAGTGAATCTGCAGACCCATGACCTGTACCGTGTTTCCCATGAAACTCATAGATCACCTACTTGGCCTCTTGATGATCAAGGCATCTCAGGTACACTCTTTCAAATTTCCTCTTGTATAGTGACCCTCCTTTGATCATGTAATGTGAGATTTTCAGTCTCAGGGTTCTCTTTTGAGTGGAATTCATTCCCTTCAGGCAATGATTGGTAAGCATGAAACAAATAAGATTAGCATACCACGGGTCGTTTGAGAAGGACTGAGTAGTATATTGTTGACAAATAACATTGTCACCAGCATCAGCCATTGATTTATATAGACCCAAACCTCGAACAAGTTTCATAGGGTGTATCTCTAAATCAAACTCTTACAAGATGGCCATCCACTTCCCCCTTCTCTCTCCCAATTCGCTCTACATAAGTAGGGACTTGACAGCAGTGTCAGGGACTACATCAATAATCTAACTTCGTAGAATGTAATGCCTAAACTTCTTGACAGCTTGAACCAGCACAATAGCCTACTTCTCAAGAGGTGGGTATCTAATTTCTATGTTTTTAAAGGGAGAACTCATGAAAGCAATCGGCCTCTCCTGTGACTCTTGTCCTCGTTGAGTTATTACAGCTGCACATGAGTGTTCAGAGGCAAAAGAATAAATATAAAATGGCCTCAAGTAGTCAGGGCTAGTGAAGACTAGAGCTTTCGAGATGGATCGCTTGACTTGAGAAAATGCATCCTTTTCCTCATCACTCCACTCTATTTTGGCATCCTTCCTTATCATCTCATTGAGGGGCTTCATGATTTCTGCAAAGCCTGTGATAAACTTCCTTATGAAGTTGATCTTTCCAAAGAAGGATCTCATCTCCTTCTTGCTTCCTGGCATGGCTATCTTAAAGATGGACTCAACTCGATCTACGTCGATGGATATTCCTCTTTTTGAAATTATGTGCCCCAAGAGCTTCCCTTTGGAAACTCTGAACACACATTTTTTTGGATTTAAGGAGACTCCATATTGGATGCATCTGTTGAGAACTTTGGTTAAGTCTGTAGCATGGTTCAGTTGATCCTTGGAGAACACTGTCAGGTCATCAATGTAAACAATAATGCATTTTCCAATCAGATCCTTGAAATCAATATCCATGGCACACTGGAAAGTTGCTCCAGCATTTATCAGACTGAAAGGAATCCTCCTATATGCAAACGTCCCCCACTTGGTGGTGAAAGTCATCTTCATCCTGTCTTCAAAGTTGACCATAACCTGATTATATCCTGAGTAACCATCCAAGAATGAAATCATTTGAGATCCATTGACAGTCTGCAATACCTCATCTAGGGAAGGGAGCGGGTAGTTATCCTTTTTTGAGGCTCTATTTAGGTTCCTAAAGTCAACGCATAGTCTAATCTCCCCATTTTTCTTATAGACTGGTACTAAGTTAGCCACCTAGGTTGAATGGCGCACAGGGAAGATTATCCTTGTAGACAGTAGCTTCTGGACTTCTTTGTAGATCAATAGTTCAATTAGAGCATTCACAGGGTGCTACTTCTGTTGGAAGGGTTTAGCTTTGAGCTTTAAGGGAATAGTGTGTCATAACCAAAGCATCAAATGTTTGGAGGTCCTCATACCCCCAAGCAATCGCAACAATATCATTTTTGAGCACCCTTAGTATGTCCTTTCTAATTACTTCAGGGCAGGACTTCCCCATGTAGAAATTCCTTTCAGGACCCAAGCCAACTAGGTTAACTATCTCATATTCACCTCCCTTTTCTTCAGCTAATGCCTTCTCTCGAGCCCTCAGATTTGAGTCAAAAATTCTCTCTAGAGAAACCATTCCCTTGGGAATGTTATTACTTTTTAGATTAAGAACCTCTTATGTATCACATTCTTCAGGGTTCCAATCCCCTTGATCTATGTTGGACTCATCAATAATTTGTCCCTTAAAGACATCTGAGCTGGCTAAGAAAGCCAGAATGTGCCGATCATCCTTAAAGACCTGGAAATTCTTAATATTGTCAGGCACAGCTGGGTTGGACATCAGTTCCACTGAAAATCTCTTAAATTTGGAACATTGCATAGGATCCAAGGTGCTTGCTATGACTGCCAATGAATCAGCCACCTGATTTTCTTCTCTAGGGATTAAACTAATCCCAAAGGCATCAAAGTGTTCGATCAAATTCCATACCCTATTCCTATATGCTGCTAGTCTCTTGTTGTGACATGTATACTAGCTGCGCACCTGCTTGACCATAATTTTTGAATCTCCCTTGGCCATCAAAGTAGTGACCCTTTTCTTGTGTGCAAACATCAGTCCTCTTTCCAGGGCTTCATATTCAGCTATGTTATTAGTGCACCCGAATTGTAGCCTGTAAGAAGCAAAGAAAACTTTCCCTTTTGGAGTGGTTAGCACAACTCCCACACCACAATTGGTCTTGGATTTATATTCATCAAAGGTGAGGGTCCATAATTGATCACAAGTCAGAGATGATTCTTTTGAATTAAATATAGGGAATGGTTGTTTATTAGGTTTCTCAAGAATAATTCTCAATCCTTTTTCAGATGTATCATGTGCCCCCAGGTTGTCCCTTTGACATTTACTTATCTTTTGGGTTAACCCCTTGGATTTTGGTATATATGTGGGTATAGGGGTGTCAAGCGAACCTTGGGACTGCTCATCAATGTGCTGATTTAGGAGTGTCTGGGGTAGGTTCAATTTGGGGAGGAATTTGTTTTGCTAGTGTTGTTTCCCTGGTTAACATGGTTGCTTCCTTGGCTTCAAATGGGAAGTAGTCTACAATGGTCTCAAGGCAACTTGAGCTAGCTTCCTTAGCTTGGGAAACATGTTTCAGAATGTCAATGCAGGACTAACAAGTCAATTTAGAATGACTTTGATAATGTACCCTGCACCAATTAGGGAGCAGGAGACTTTGTAGATCTATATCTTCTCCCAAGACCAGCTGATCTTGCTGCAGTTTTCTGACTAATGCTTGCTGATTTTCATCAATCACAAGATCAGGGGGCTTTTGTATGGGCAGTTCTTTAGGATCCAAAACAGAAAAGGTTAAGGCTTCTTCTTTTTTATACATGCCTACCCCAGTTTTGAAATAGGCTACCTCATTGTGGAAATCATATTTAGTAATGATATGCTTGAGGCGAGGCTCACTCTCAATCCTGATCTGATTAGGAATCCCTTTCCATGATAGCCACATATGTGAAAAGTCAAGCAAAAGATAACCCCCCTAAATTCTTCATCAAATCTCAGCTTAGCAACATACCATAGGTCTTAGGAATATCAACCACTTGGATGTCTATGTTTGTTAGGATCCTAGGGTCAGATCCTACTTGAACGTGTATGTTCTTTAGCTCCCCCACTACATTGACCTCTATTTTGTCAAATTGAATGACCTTTTTATTAGTCTGAATGGGGTCCAATCCCAACTTCTTACATACAGAGAATGACATGACATTTCCTGAAGCTCCTGAATCCAATAAACAGTTATGTAGGTTCTTGCCCAAAATTCTTAAACTCAAAAGGAAAGGAGGAGTACCTACTTTGCTTTTGCATAAGGCTACATTCATGTCTGCAAGGGAGGTAACCTTACTCTTTCCTTTTTCCTTATCTGCTTTTTCCAGCGCTTTCAACACTATCTCCCTTTAAGTAGGGAACCACTTCAAAATATCAAAATAGGACAAATAAGTTTTCTGCTTCTACATCTCAGAAATGATGTCAAATTCTATATTATAGCCTGAATTACTTTTGAAAATAGCAGAGGAATTACCCCTATTATGGAGATCAGGTGGGCCTCATGGTGGAGAAGGATTATTATCAGCACCTTGATTTGGTGGCACCATGTGATTAGGAGGTACTGATGTAGTGAATGGCCCCTTACTTTGATTTCTCAGGAAGTGTCCTCCCTTCATCTGAAAAGCTTGGGCATCATATGAATCCTCTTCTGGTTGATTTTCTTCTTGCCTTGGGAATGAGGGCTCCTCCTCAAAGAGCTCATAAGTCATTGTAGTATCCAACGAGTCACCTCCTTTGTGTGAATTCCCCTAGAATGTGTGAGCATCTTCGTGTGCCATCTTAACAACTTTCTCCATCTGAGGGAAGTTTACCTCAGAGTGGGTTGTCGTATCATGCAACCTGCACCAATTGGTCATGAAATTCAAATCATCCACATTTGCAGTATGTGCTCTCTTCTCATTCACTTGATAGTTGTGAGGGAATCCACCATTATTAGGCCCTGTATTCCATTGCTTGTTGTTGTTTGGGCATTGATTATACCCTCTGTTCTGGCTTGTATAACCTCTTTGGTTATAGTTGTTGTTGCTTTGATAAGTACCCTAATTGTTGTTGTTCTGATTAGGGTAGTTCCCTTGGCTTTGAGAGGGGTTCAAACAGAGCTGAGCCATATCATTTGTAACTTGAGACAAAATTTTCTTCAGGGTCTCTACCTCATTCGTAAGTTGGACTATCTTCTCACTTTCCACACTCTTAGCAATAGGTGGCTGACCACCTTGATTTGGTATTCCAATTTGGTTAGGATGACCATAGGAACTTTGAGGAACCTGTGGTTGTTGAAAGAGATTAGAAGTTCCAGTAGCAAAGAATGGAGCAGGTGATTAGGTCTGCAATTCAGACATAGGCCCATAATGTGAAGGAGACATTCCTAGGATACTGCTAAATAGAGGAGTTGGGCTAGACATCTGATAGCCTATTGAAGGGAAACCCCCTACTAGGTCCCCTTGTTGAAAACTAGTTTTTTGCTGCAGCTTAATAGCCAAATGATATACTTTGGATAGAGAATCAATTTCAGCTGGTAGGTAAGTCCTTTGTAGGAACAACCCTAACAAAGGGTCTATAACCCTAAAGTATGCCTGAATGGCACTGTCCTCAGTGACTTGATAGGGATCTTGTAGTCTTCTATACATTTGTTGGAACCTAGTATTGAATAAAGGAAAAGGTTCACCTAGTTCCTTTCTGATGGTAGTGAATTGGTGATATAAAAGAGTTGGGTCCACATAAATTCTAAACTGATTTATGAAAGAATTTTCCAAGTGTGTCCAGCTCAAAATGGAGCCCTTAGGGAGATTAAGGTACCAATTATAGACCATATCCCCTAAGGAATAAGGAAACAACCTACAAACTACATCTTGGTGGGCTATTTGAGCTCTAGTACAAGCATACTTAAAAGCTTGTATGTGCTCTTCAACACTCCTCTATTCATTGTGAATGTACTTAGGACAAAATTTCTTGGGGTTCTTAGGTAGGTCATGAAAACCTCCAGGAATAGTCCCCAATGGAGAGGGATTATTCTAAAAGAATGCCATTAGTGGTGGTGGTGGTGGTTGAGCCAGCTGTTGTATGGGTTGAACTAGCTATAATGAGGATTGAGATGAATTGGTACGTGGATTGATGGGTATCCACTGAGGTATTGGTGAAAATCCTAGTGGAGTGAGCAGAGCTGATAAGGGTGGAATAATGGTTGCCCCAGTTCTGTGATGCTTATGTCTTGTTGGGGTCTTGAGTTCTATGAAGGATGATGAATTCCTAGTTGATCGAAGAACTCTATGGGGCCTTTCTAAGGAAGATGACCCAGCTTTATCCAGCTTGCCCTTCTAGGCCCTCCTAGCGCCAGTTCCTGTTGATAGTGATTTTGGCACTACAACAATGCTAAACAAAGTATTGTTACTCGACTTCTCCTAAAAGAGAAAGGCAGCACATGGATGCCTTAGCTCCCAAGGTCTTGGTAGTTGGGTCTCAACTGTGCTGATGTTGCTCAGTGGCCAATGCAATAGTAATATTCAAGGGGCCTACTGGCGTTAGGGTTCTGGATTGCTCTAAGATCAAACATGAAGTAAATCCTATACTGACTAGGGGCTTTAAAGAAATATAAAATGATAGACCAGGGTTTTGAAACAGAAAAGAACAATAGTTCACCCAACCTTAACCAAACTTTGGTAACTTCAAGGAACTTGCTAACTAATACTAAAGAACATAATTAACTTGTGATTAACACACAGTATCATTCATTCACAGTGCTAATTTTAACAACTAATTATAAACTACCATTTAAGTAAAACATAAAAAATGAAATTTCATTCCTTGAAAGCTTTCAAAATCAAATGATTAACTTTGAGCTAAATACCATTTTGGAACACAACATGAAGTAGATTCAAATTTGGTTGTTTCTATTGTGGATTAGACAGATAAGCAACATTTAGAAATTTGGCACAATCACTAGTGTATAGAAAACCTGTGTCTTTAGACTGCTTCCATCTACACTAGAATAACTTTGAAAATACATTCCAACCTGTACTGAAACCTAACTGCTAACCAAGAAGACAAGAGAAGCTCTCATTACTGAGAATCAAGATGCAACTCGATCTCCTACTAGCTGACTAACTCCTAAAAGTTCTAGCTCTAAATAGTTCTCTAAACCTAGAAGTTCTAATCTAGAAGTGCTAACACTAAGATTCTAGAACACACAAAATGTTCAAAACCCTTTACAAAGAGGCACAACATGCCATATATACATCTTCTCCTAAAGAGAATGTCGGCACCCGATTTTAGGGTTTACAAAATATACTGTGGTGTTAGGAAGTAGGCACCCAGATCTTTTTGAAGGGAGTCAGTTCTACACTAAATGTGCCCTCCTTACCATCTCTGCTGGTAAAGATCATCTCTGGAAAGATCTACAGATGTTTTGCATATGCTGCCATAAATTCTATGCCTCTATGTCCACCTTCGACCTCCAACGGAGTTGCCTCGAGTGCCCCCAAACATCATCATTAATGTTGAGCTACCACTGTTAGCAAACCTCACAGCTGTCCCTTTGACTCACGGCTTTATCTTCTTCCTCGCTCGACTAGACAATATGGTGAAATCACACTTTCTTGGAAAACTCCATTTCTGTCAGTGGGCCAGTTCTATTTTTGTTTTGGCGTGACCTTCTTGGATTGGCAGGACATCCTACCGAACCTGCTGCATTCGTTTCGAGTCTTCCCAAAATTTCTTTTTTCTCTTCAGGCTCCTTTTCTTTGGTGTAACCCCTTCCTTTTTGCTAGACACTATGCCAAATTCATCCTTCTCTAGCGACATTTTATGTCGGGGAGATGCTATAGCGACCCCTTGTTTTCTCGATGACAAGCTCATTCTATTTCAGAAAGACCCCTCCATTCTGGCCCAAACCTTATGGCCAAGCCACTCTACTTTGGCACATGCCTAACTCCTTCAGGGAGACCCTGTTGAGTCGGTGATACCCTACACCAAGCTCAAAATTCTTTCTGAGATCCTTGAGACATATCCTCACGCACACGATCTGATCCTGCCAAACAAGGTTTTCATTAAAACAAAACATTAATATCATGCTTTTTACCAAAAAGAAACTTAAATCCAGCAGAGGTAGAGCCAACACGGGCATGGGAAGCAAAATTTAAACAAGTCCCGATGGAACTGGGACCGGGACAAAACCTGACGCCAGAACAACATCCCTCACCTTGAAACTGGCGAGGGCAGAGCCAAAAGAAAATCAGGATCGGGACTGGAGTCAGGATGGGAACAAGCCATGGAAGTAATTAGAACTTCCCAATTCATACCTAGTCCCAGATCCGCATCCACGAGAAACCCAAAACATAGGATGGAACAAAACACCGGCGGAGCCGGAGCAGAACAATGAACAAGGCGGAGCCGGGGTCAGAACCAAATCCAAACCAAAAACTTTGAGGAAGTCTCCAAGTTTCAGGTTCAAATTCTGTTCCGAACCCACCTCCAATGTTACCCAAAAAGAGGAAAAGAATGAAATAGAAGGAAGGAGAAAGGGGAGGGAAAACCCCACGACCCAAAACAAAGGAAACCAGAAGCAAAAGAACCAAAAAAGCAGAACCGGGATTGACACTAAATTTGAACCAACAACTTTGAGGAAGTTCCCAGGTTTGGATCCAGTCCCAGTTCTGAGTCAGCCAAAAAGAAAAATACCCAAGGCCAAAAAGAAAGTTTAAGGCAAAGGACACTTTGACAAAGACCAACAAAGAGCAAAGAAAAGGTGGGGTCAGACCTGGGACAGGACCATGATGAGGAACTTGAGAAAGTTCAACATTTTGAACTTGGTCCTGGACCCAACTTCAACAAAGATCAAGAGAAACGAAAACCAAGGTCTGTTGGAACCAGAACTAGAACCGAGGATGGAACCAGGACCCGAACTTAAAAGGAACTTCCTAGTCTGGTATTGGTCCTAGTTTTTCCTCCGACATAACTTGGAAAAGAAAATGCTTAAGGCAGAAAACCAAAGGCCAAAGGTAAAAGACAAATGGGGACCCATTTTGATCCAGATCAAAGTGGGGTGGTTATGCAAGGCATAACAGGTTTTAAAGTAATCTCACTCTTTTAACCTTAGAGGTTGTTGGCAATGGGTAGTGAACTTGCATGTTCTTTGTTCTTAAAAGAAAAATGTGCATTTGAGTACTTAATTGCAACTTCCTCTAGGGTTGTGTGGTAGGGTGTTACACATGGTATTGGAGCTCAGGTTTAAACACTGTGTGCTTTGGGATTATGATGAACCCATTAAGATTTTAGTTGTGTAGGTTTTAATTTGTGTACCTTGCCTAACACCTTTATGTGTCTATGTAGGATTATGCCTCCTAGAAGCGGAAGAGGCAGAGGATGTGGATGTGGTCGTGTAGGAAATCATGATGGGAGTCAACATGACTCTCCTCCCCCTATTCCATGTATTCCAGATCAAGAAGAACATTAGGCATTACAGAATGTTCCAGGGGGTAGTGATCAGCAGCATAATCCTCCAGGGATTGAGGCTACCCGTAGAGCACTTGAGGAGGAATTAGCACTCCTTGGTTAGAGGTAGGCCATGGTTCAGGGTAATCTTACTAAGAGGGAAGTTCCACCTCAGTCAGAGGCTCATATGAGAGATCTACTCAGGGTACATCCACCCCTATATGATGGAGCGGGCACTGGGTTAGAGGCTAAGACATGGCTTATAGAACTTGATAGGTGCTTTGTGATGCATCCTTATAGCAGCAATCCCAAAGTGTAGTGCACTATCATGCATTTGTGAGGGTTCGTATCCACATGGTGGAGGTTGGAGGAGCAAAAGCTTCACATTGACATTAACTCTGTATCTTGGGAGATTTTTCTAGAGCAGTTCATAGCTCATTTCCTATCCGAGCACTAGCATTAGTGTTGAGGCGATGAGTTTCACGCTTTACGTCAATTGGCCTTGTCAGTTGAGTAGTATGAGTGACACTTATATGAGCTCAAATAGTATGCAAGGATAGGAGATGATGAGGGGATGTTGGTTCACCACTTTGTCAAGGGCTTAAACGCTCGTCTTAGCAAAGGTGTGAGGGTTTTTGAACCCAAAACCATGGAGGCATTGGTGGAGAAAGCACATCTAGTAGAGGAGAATCTGGCCATGGCACTGGGAGGCCACATGGGTGTTTAGATAGGCAGTAGTTTGGCAGCAAGGTCTAGTGCTCAAGGAGGTCAGCCTTAGGGAGGTGCACCTTCCAGGGCTTAGCAATGACCTTTGTAGAGTGGTTAGCAGCAGCAATAGGTTTCTCAGGGGAAATGTAAAGGTTTCCCCTACCTCTTCCAGTAGAGGTAGGGGGATAAGAAATGGAGGCATATCAAATGCTTCAGCTTTGATTAGCCATAGTAGAGTTCTTAGTCAGCATTTATTGGAGGTGATTTTCCACAACCTAGTGTATCTCCAAGTGTTCAGGGATTCAGTAGAGGTGCTGGTTGTTTCGCATGTGGCTAGAGGTCATATAGCTAGAATGTGTCCCAACAGGGGCACATCTAGGTTTTCTCAGGGACTAGTGGCATCTGAGCTGATAGTAGGAGATGCAGGTGGATCGCATAGGGTATTTACTATGGTGGATAGTCATCAGGCCAAGCATCTAGGTGTAATTCATCCTTTGGCATCAGGAGTTGATCCTCAAGGATCGAGATACTGAGTAGGTTAGGGTCTACTTGGTTATAAGGGAGCTTTATCCCTATTTTTTCATAGGCTTCTGGGAGTAAGCCTGACCCTAGGGGGGGGATGTAGCACCCCTCCATTTTTGGCTCTTTTGATCAGATAGTGTTTTTTCTTTGTTATGCTTTGTTTCTGTTAATACTTTGACTATGGTACTTGGTTACTATTTGATCACAAACTGTAAAGCAATGTGAATGTTATATTTTGATGTGATGGTATTTTACTCTGATGTTATCATTATGGCATGCTTTGAATTAGCTTAGCAGATATTTGAACTAATGATGCTTTATGCTTTTGAGTATATTATTGATGTTAGATTCATCAATTAGTAATTTTTTATTGGTGAAGGGGACAAGATTGTACCACTCGCTTGCGAGTGCCCTACGATTCTGAGATTTCCTCTTCACGGTGTGTTTTATTATGTTATATATATGCATATTTGATATACTCTTGGTTCATAGGTTGATAGGTACAAGACATCGTCTCCACCTGGTTTCACAGGTTTGAGCATGTCCATTGGCCAACAATATTCGATTGGGAGATGGTAGTTAGGTTTTTCGTGCAAAGTCATCACCCTAGTCATAGTGTGTCATCATGTTTTAGTCAAGTTAAGTTGCTTCTTTGTTGTTCATCTCTCCTTGATTTTATTTAATTGCAAGTTGGAAAAGGTAAATAAATGGCTTTATGTATTTAAGTTGTTTATTAAATAAATCTAGTTATAATGTTAGAAATGTTATTTAATTTAATTTATAAAATAATCTAATCTTGGATTAGATTTATTTAATTAATTAATTAAATTAATTATGTTGAAATGAATTAAGTTATCCATTTTGGGAATTAAAAGTGTTAAATTCTTTTGAAAAGAAAATTTTAAAAGTTTTAAATGCTTTTTGAAAAGAAATTATTAAAAGCTTTAAATTCCTTTTGAAATAGAATTTTTTTAAAAAAGTAATAAAGTCATGTTGAAAAGAAATTTGATTTTAAATTTTTTTAAAAAAAACAAAATATCTCAAAAATGGATAGAGGGAAATAACTATGGTGGTTGTGGGATATTTTAGAGTATATTGACCAAATTTGGGGAAAAAATGGAGATAATTCATTCTTCGAAAGAAATTGGCTATGAAGAAGGAAGGAAGGATTTTTTCTTGTTGTTGATACACTTTGGATTGGAGTGAAGATTTGGAAAGATTTTGGAAGAATTAGAATTTGTAGCTCAACTTCAGTCTCATTCTTCAACTTCAAAACAGGTTCTTCCTTGTTTTATTGTTTTGATTTTTGATTTTTTTTCAATTTTGAAAAAAAATTGTAAACAAATTTGAAAACCCTATTGAAATCATGGGAAAAGTTAGATTCTTATAGGGAAAAAAATCATACAATAGAAAAATGGAATTAGGAACAAAAATAAATTAGAAAACCTCTGTTTGGGAGTTGAAATGTTCCATATCAAATTAGAAATTGAAATCAAGAAACTATGTTTGAAAATTAGTTTTGTTGTCATTTTCTTGTAGAAAATTTTCCAAAAAAGACTTCAAAATGGAAATATATATATATCCACTGGGGGCGGCTGTGTGCAGCCACAGCTGCCTCACCCCCCCCCCACACGCTCTAATAATTTTTATTTTTAATAAAGTTAAAAAGAAATTCCCCTGTTAGGGCGAGTTCACAGAGACGTTTTTTGACTGAAAAAAATTTGGGTAATTCTATGAACTTGCCCTAACAGGGGAATTTATTTTGAACTTTATTAAAAATTAAAAAAAAATTATTAGAGTGTTGTGTGGGGGGGAGGGGAGGCAGTTGTGGCTGCACACAACCGCCCCTAGTGGAGGGCACTATTGTGGCAGCGCTCCCGACACATAGTGTAGGGGAAGCGCTACCACAGGTAGTGCTGCCTCCGCAGGGGAGACTGGGCACAACCATAGGTTGCGTCCTCCTCCCTTATGGGGTTTGACTTTGTTTTTAAAAACTTTGTTTTTATTATTATAAATTTATATATATTGTATATTATATATAATATATATTATATAAATATATATATTTAATTATATATATGTTTTGTAAATTCAAGAATATTTAAATATATATATATACATTAAGTATACAATTATATATGTATATTTAACATATATTTATATTTAAATATATTGATCATAAGATGGCTATTTTATTATAATAGATTGAAAAAAATAATGATTTTATAATAAAATGGTTTTTATTTAAAAAAATAAAAATGATTCTTATTATTAATTGTAATTGAGAAAATTTGAAGTAAAGTAATTGGATTAACCCTTATTTAAATTATGATGAAATTAAACAATTAGGGATTTGAATTACTTAATGTTGCAAATGCAATTTTACTTACCTTGGATGTTTGCAAACGATGTATTATTGCTTTGCTTGGATTTAGTAAATCCTATTTTAATTGATTGCATGCAATATGCCATTGCATTGTTTGGATTTATGAAATCCTAAAGTAGGTTATTTAATTGCCAAAAAGTGTCTTTTCATTATGTGTTTTCTCTCATTGTCATTGTTGGGAAAATGGAGTGAATTGTTTATGTAAGTCTTCCAGATGGGGTTTTCATTTAATTGTGTGGGTTGTCATAATATGTTAGTCAACATTTGTATTGCCTTGGGTAGTGCTTATACTTGTATCATGTTGTTTTACCCGGTTTTCATGAACGGGGATGGTTTGTGTCTCCTTGGATTAGGAGTGGATTATGTGATTTGTGCCTCCTTTGGATTAGGAGTGGCTTATGTGATTTGTGCCTCCTTTGGATTAGGAGTGGTTTATGTGGTTTGTGCCTCCTTTGGAAGGAGTGGATTATGCGTTTTGTTGCCTCTAGTGTTTGGAGTGAGCTTTCATTATATGTTCCTCCAAGAGTTGGAGTGGTTTTATCTTGTTAGTATGCACTTGGGATTCCCTAGGTGTTTGGTTTGTATGTATTGTCAAGTAGAAGAGTGGCTTCTGTTAGGCTCCAAAGACCAAAGAGGTAAACTAGGTAACCTTCAGTGGTGGTTTAATCAAGTGATAACTAAAGCAATATACTTAGAAGTTTGGGTAGTATTTCACATTAATTAAGATAATTTAGCCTCACTCATAGACACAAGTGCTCGTATAGGCTTGTGATGAGTGGGAAGGCCTAGAATGGAAAGGTCATCTATCTTGTCTTTACGAGAGGTATTTGATTCCACATGAGTGAGTATGGGGGCCAGGATTCGGTTGAGGCCACCAGAATATCCCATAATGGGGGTCGGAGCCTATGAAGATTCCCAAAGGATATCCCATGTCGAGATGTGTGATGACACTCTTTCTACGACAACAGTTGGTATGTGATTTTGTGTCTATGGTTTCTTAACATACTCGATCTATTTTATATCTGGAAGCAATGTGACCATGTTAGAGTTGTACTAGTGTTGTACCTATTATTGGTTGTGTCAGCCTATGTCTAGAGGTAGATGGGCTTGTCTAGGAATCTTGGTTACTATCTCCTAGCATGAGGGTGGGCCTTCGAGTACCACTTGGTTGGGTGGAATGTGCACCTTTCTCCGTTGGGTTTTCTTCTTGTTCATGTGGACGATATTTCTAGTTGGAGAGCTTGTGGGATCCAATTTCATTTCATGCTTTATTCATTTCAATTGAATCTTGTAATTAATTACCCCTTATTTGTTATCAAGGTGGAAGATGTATTATGTAACCATGCTGATTGTATTTACCTCATTCAGGGAATGAGAGTTGTAATCTTATTATTAAATTATCGTTATTTGAAATCATGTGGCATCTCTTATCCTTTGATGTAATTTATCATGTATGGAATGTATGTGTTCTTAATTCTTTAAGTAATTAAATGTTATGGTTTAAATTAATGTTTCTTGTTTGGGTTTTAAAGTAATCTTAGTCTCGTAACCTTAGAGGTTGTTGGCAATGGGTAGTGAACTTGCATGTTCTTTGTTCTTAAAAAAAAAGTATGTTTGAGTAGTTAATTGCAACTTCCTCTAGCGTTGTGTGGTAGGGTGTTACAATAGCATTAGGGGAATTTATTGCTAGAGGTGTTTGCACCTAGGGATGTTTTGGCCCTGATTTTTCCATGGTGTTCTATGTTTGGTTTTGTTGCCATGATGGCTGATTTGACTACCATTATGGCTACTAATTAGCTTGCAATTGAGACTTGTTCCATAGGGATTCATCCATTCAGGTTGACCCCATTATGTAGGTGGTGGTTGTGATTGATATTGAGGGATCCATTGATTCTGGTTTTTCCAAGGGTTCTCATTCCAATTAGATGTAGAACCATATTTCCTTTGATTAACATTATACCCTATGTTTTGAGGTCTCTAGCCAACATAATTAAGCTCTTCCTCTACCATAGGTGGTTTCTTCAGATTTCTCTTAATCCTAGCAAAAAGAATATAGGAACTTGCTAAGTGTTATTTTTCACAAATCTCATAGATATCAACTTGATTCAATGGAAATTATCTTAAAATATGTTTACCTCTACACTTGGAACAATAAATAGACAAAGGATCAGTATTCTTCATATCTCCTTGCATGTTGAGATGAAGAAGTAAATCAGTTTTCATGTTTGCTAATTCCTCCATTACTTCTAACATATTAGTAGTATGAGCTTTATTTCTTCTAGAGTTTCTAGTCCCTACTCTAGTCCTAGAGTAGTTTCTACATATTTCAACAATATCATCCAAGGAAAGTTTGTTAATGTATCCTTTCCCCATAAGATTCAAAGAATCTTTTAATTCATCATCAATTCCTCTTAGAAAAATTGTTTTACTAATTTCACCATCCAACCCATTAGTACACCTCAGGTGCACAAACTGTAATCTATCAACATAATCTTCCAAATTTTCATCCTCCATTTGTCTTATTTGAAACAATTCTTCCTTCCCATCCCTTACTCGACAGTAATCTTGGTACTTATCCAAGAACTCTATTTCCATTTTTTTCCAAGCTACAATCGTTCCTGCACCTAAACCCATGAACCATCGTAAAGCTAACTCTTTCAAGTTAGAAGGGAATAGATTCAACTTCTAGTTATCATTTGTATAATCATAGGTCTAGCATAAAAAATTGAACTCAAAAAGGAATTGATCAGGATCCTCAAAAGTTTTTCCCCTAAAGGTAGGAAAAAAAAGGGTGAATATTATTTATAGGAGGTTCATCAATCTATCTTTCAAGATTAATAGGATAAGAAAAGGTCATGTTTTCTAGTGGACATACTGGTTGGTCACCAATTTCTTCTTCCTAAAATGGATCTCTATTCTCTTCTTGATTTTTGATCTGATGTTGTTGAATGTCTTGTTCTTGATCAAAATCAATATTTCTTCAAAAATTGATATTTCATAGAAGAAACCTCCCTAGATGGTCTTTTTTTCGTCTCAACCACAATTTAGATCTATCTTACTTATCAACACTAAGGCTTCACAATTAATAGCCAAATCTTTTATTCCTTGGTAACAGTACCAAAAATGATGGGCAAGGTCATTGATGTCACAACTTGCATCATTTAATCAATTAATTATCAAACCAAGTGTGTCTCAGAGCTATATGCGATAAGGATGATTGTCACAAATTTTTGGGGGGTTTTGCATTGTAAACAGTGACTTCAGGTGTCGGTTTGGCTCCTTCATGAGCTTTTAGGAGCTCTCAGAAGCTAAACTTTAGTGACTAATTCCTAAGGATTAATTCTATCTTATTTCCTAATTTAAAGTTCTATTGACTTGTTTCTAACTTCACTTGACTTGATTGAGATAGATTCATGGAAAAGACAAAAATTTAACTTAATCCTTAATATAGAATTCAAAATCCAAATGTAATTCTAATTTACATCAAATGAAATCTATTTTAAGATTTGCTAGAAAATAAATGCTATCGTGAAGAACATAAATAAATTACAAGGAAATAATTATTAACCTAGAAAACATAAATACTAATTTCCATGAATAGATTCCAAACAAGTTTCAGTTTCATCTTTCCCTAAGTTTCCATCATTGCTTCCATTAAACCTAACAGATAATTATCAAACTTAATTTCTACAAATAACATCTAAATCTTGATTAACTCAATAAACTTTATAACAAATCTAATAAACCATTCTAACCATAAGAAACTTATATTAAAATAATTTAAACACAATTGCTGAAAATGATTCAAAAAGAATTAACATTCCATATTTAACATCAATGAACAAAAATAAAAAAACCTCAGAAAAATACCACACAAGGTCAATTCCTTTGGTTGAGTGGGCCTTGCTCTTCCTCCGGTGAGACCTCTAACATAGCGATTCAAGTTAACTTCTTCTTTTCATTCAAATTGATCAAAATATGAGCGCTAAATAAAGTAGTGCAGCCATTACAAGATTCTAGTCAAAAATTATCTAACTTCTTTCTAAAACCTAAAGATGAATACTTATAACAATATCCTTATTGAATTCAAAAAATGGTGTTAACTGCCAAGATACAAGGTGTCTAAACTAGAAGACTAAAACAAAACTGAGAATAGATAGAGGGGAAATTCTAGATCAACGCTGGGACTAGAAGTTCCTAAACTGACTAAATAAAGCTGATTTGAAACTTCAGTGATTCATCATCCAGGTAGGTCGATTAGTGGCATTTTTTTCTTCATGTGGTTAAGCAGGGAGTTTAACTTTATCTTTGGACTAAGTCATCAATCATCAATCTTTAAATACCCTGAATAAGATCCTTAAGAATATGATACCAATTATGACAATAAAAGATTAAAACTACATAATTAACTAATCTTAATATTATAGAATTAATGCATTTAATATAAAATATTACCTCTAATATATTTACCAAATTAGCCAAACATAAAGTAAAACAAGTAAATATATTAGCATATAGTCTAATTCCATTCATGTTAATAAATAAAATAAATAAGTCTTTTAAACCACAAAATGACTATTTGAGAGTATTTATGATCCCCTCATTAGGATTGTGCAAGCAAATTGTATGAGAAATTAAATTAGTAAACTAAACATATTAAATAATTAATTAAGTGTGTAATTGCAAGTGATGATTTAAAAGTTATAAAATTAGAACAAGTTGATAAAATTGTGCATAGTGGGGAAAATATAAAAGAAAATAAATTAATTAGTTTTATGGAGTGGAATGTAGTTAGAGAAGGAATAAATTAATAAGTTAGTGGAAGTTATCTGAAGAGGAGTTTTTGGATTATTTTACATGAAACTAATTGCATTTGATTGTGCGGGAGTTTCTTGTTCTTGAAGTTGTTTTCTCTATTCTTGAAAATTCTTTGGGAAGTTGGGAGGCTCTAAAGTTTTGTTTTGGAGGCTTTGGGGTTTTTGAAAAGGTGTTGGATTTGGAAGAGATTGAAGCTGTAAGTGAAGATTTGTGGAAAATTTGAGCTGTATCTAGAAATTCAAAGCTAAAAACTCTTTCAGGTCTATGACTCAAAATAATCCAGGTACTTTTCTTGCGAAAACTTCTCCTTTGTTTAAGTATAAATGCTTGATTTTGAATGCTAGATGAAACCAAACTTGTCTGTAATTATTGATTCTGAATGAAAACTAGGAATAAATGCACTATCCAGAATCATTTCAGCTCTCCCCATAATAGTTTCATACTTAACCAATAATCTTTCTCTATTTGAAAATTTTTCTCTATGGCAATGAATAAATGTGCTTAATTTCTTTTTTATTTTGTGTTGGAGTTATTGTGAACCCCCATACTAAACCAATTTCTATTTATTATGTGTTGTCGTAGGCTTTGTGTTGATGTTGACCTGTGGCCATCCTCTTTACAATGCCTATCTTCCTATGTGCAAGGTTAGGTAAGACGGTTTGGGTGACGTTGAGCCTTTTCTTGTTTTCCTCAAGCTTGAGCTATGTGGTTGTTCAAAA
The DNA here is from genome assembly GCA_007258455.2 of Sequoia sempervirens. Taxonomy (NCBI): domain Eukaryota; kingdom Viridiplantae; phylum Streptophyta; class Pinopsida; order Cupressales; family Cupressaceae; genus Sequoia; species Sequoia sempervirens. The sequence goes on along the minus strand of VDFB02271358.1, from coordinate 583,993,562 downwards.
CCTTCGATGCTTGAGTCCACTGAATGTGTAGTTTATGCCTATTATGTTCAAATATGATGCATCACACTATCAATGAAAAATGAAATTGGGTCTAGTATAATCCCTGCATTATGTGTTGTTATCTTTGTCTTATATTAAACAATTCAACTTCCAGTGCCACCTCTACATAGGAAATATCTACTGGTGTATTGGTGTTAGTTTGTTCTTTTGCATGGCTCTATGCAAAATGAATCTGGTTAATTCAATGGCTCTATTCTCATATAGAATTTGGTGATAACCCTTGAGAGGATGGTTTTGTTTTAAATGAGAATATGATACTCTACTAGCCTAGTCAGCTTTATCTTGATAAGTAAAGTTTCTCCTAAGTCACCAGCGTAGCTCTCTTTGCCTTTTTAGACACTTACATTGCTACATATCGATGCGGGACTTAGTCACTAATGTATCTCTCTTTGTCTTTTCAAACTCTTTCGTTGCTTTAGACTATCCATGGGATTTAATCATTGTACCGCATGGTTGATGTGCTTTGAATCCACCACCCCCCTCTTCTAGCTAAGATTCTTTGTTAACAATATGATAAATTAAGCATTAATCTATAATCCCCAGTTAGATGAAATATTATTCATAGGGTATCCTTTCCATGTTGTTCACCGCCCCTATCTTCTTGCTCAGTCAAGCTTTATAACTATTAACTATAAGTTATTTTCTATATTTATATTCTTCAATGAATATCGATCTACCATATATATATATACATATATATATTCTTCAATGCATATCAAATGCATTCTATTTGTGTAATCATTAATTTATGCTGATTGATTTATATAAGTTTTTATTTAATTTAGAGGTCACTTTCTTAATTGAGGTCCTTTTAAAACAACATTTAAATTAATGAAAAAACTAGAATATATATATGTATGTATGTATGTATGCATGTATAGGTATGTGTATTTTGAATGTATCAAGATAATATCATTGCCCTTATTACTATGTGATTATGGCTGGAAAATATGTGAAACAAAAAATAATCCATTGTGGAAAAGATTAATCTAATTATAGTTAGATAAGTGAAAATTAGTGTATCTTGAAAGTGAGTACCTTGGTTTAGTTGATTAATTGGATAACATGAAAAGAGTATCTCGTAACCCTTTCTAGAATCTACTTTTCTATTTTTTTTTGAATTTTTGATGTGAACCAAGTGAATGGGTGTGGTTTGGAAATGAAATTGTGGGTTTTGTTCAATGTTTATGATATCTTGAGAAGTGGAATTTTTTAGAGTCTTCTAGAGGCTAGGGAATAATGTCTTTTTGATGGAATCCTTGTTATGTTGTAAAATGATTGTTTTGTGTTATATGAGTTTGTGATGGTCATCAGCCTTGCACAGTGTTTCCAGCTATGTGGTTGAACTTTTGGAACTTGTGAGCGAGAAGGGATATGCCTTGCCATGTTGTTATGTTAATAAATTCTTGTGATTGTGCAAGTGGCTTTGCTCTTGATTTCATTGGGTCTACTTGTTGTTAGTAGGGAAGTGGCTCTCAATGGGGGCCAACAACCAAAGTGGCACCTGGGTAACCCATGTGGGAGTTTTGTAATTAAGTGATAACCTAAAATAAACTAGGGGGTTGGTTACTACTCACACTAATCAAGATAAGTGAATACCTCACTCATGGCTCAAGTGATTGTTTAGGCTTGAGATGAGTGGAAAGACTTGGAATGGAAAGATCAACTACTTTGTCCAACTAGAAGGTATGTTGATCCTACATAGTTTGTATGGGGGTCTAGCAGCCCATAGAGGCAGCTAGGGTAACCTAGGATGGGGGTCTAGTAGCCTAGGAAGGTTACGCTTGGGTAACCCATAGAAAATTATGTGATGACACTCCCTTCTATGAAAAATTAGTGCCCTCTTGATTCTTGTCTCTCTTTAATGTAGTGTGCCTCTAGAAGTGATGTATTTTCATTCGATGTTGTACTCTACTAGTTCATTGATGTCATGTTAGCCTTGTGGTGTCTATTTTCTTTTTCTTGATTGTGATGGTGGGACCCTTTGCTATCTCCTAGCATGGGGGGTGGACCTTTAGGGTCCACATGGTTGGGTAGAAAGTGCATTATTGTCCATTGGGTTCCCTCTCCATGTTCATGATTGTTGTGACTTCTCTTGGATTGAAGACTTTGGTATTGTACCAGCTCATGTGGATCGTTACTCTTGTATTATATCATAATTTGATGTATCATGTATCATATTTTATGTTCACTCTTCACATTTATACAAGGACATATTGATATTGAGATGTATGAATGTAATGATTTAAACTAATGTTGACTCTATTATGTTATGAACTATGTGATAGATGTTATTGTATATGTAATTAAATGATTTGATTTAAATAATCTCTTTGGATTAAATGTTATGGATGTATCTTAATGATTACATGATTATATGAGATTATTATATGTATTTCCATATTGATGTTAGAATTTATTAATGTAATGGTTTATAGTTCTTGCTAATTTAGATAATAGGAAACTAAGTAGCGTAGTCATGGACCTTAGAGGAATTAGGTTGGATTAGTGTTAAGTGTTTCAATTGCAATAGTGTGTTAAATGCAATTTAAAAAAAAATGTTCCATTTTTAGTGTTAGTGTGTTGTCCTCTAGGGTCTCGTGTTAGGGGCGTTACACATGGTATCAGAACCCAAGTTCAAACATTGGGTGCTCTGGGTATATATAAGAGTCCATTAAGTTGTCTTAGATGTATAGATTTGAAGTTTATGTTTCCCTTGTTGACCTCATCTAACACCCTGAGCTTTCTTTTAGTGGTGTCTATGTAGAATTATTCCTAGAGGTCAGGATCAAGGTTGAGGGAATGGTAGAGGTGGTGGTGGTGGATGTGGGGCCAATTCCCAAGACTCCCCTCCCTAGAGTTCCCATGAGTGATATCATGAGGAAAAAAAGGGTTCATAGAACAATCAAGGAGGTGGAGGAAAAAATCTAAATTAGCCAGGGTTGGAGGGTGGAAAGTTGCCTCACTTAAGTAGGTTCTTGCTCATCTTGGTCCGAGGTAGGAGGGTGAGTAGATAGTGATTAGTGAGAGAGATCTCCCAAGAGGAGAGATATTTTTGTTGAGCAGGATGCCATATTAGCTGGTCATATGAGGGACCTTCTTCAAGAATGTCCCCTGACATTTGATGGGACTGGTAGTGGATTAGAGAAAGAGACCTAGTTAATTGATCAAAATAGGTGTTTTTCTATGCATCCATATGGTAGCAATACCAAGGCCAAGTGCGCTATTATGCATCTCCAAGGTTTTGCTTCCATGTGGTGGCATCTAGAGGAGAAGAAGCTCCATTTGGATATAGATTCAGTCTCATGGGATATGTTCTTAGAGAGATTCAAAGCTATGTTCTTGTTTGACCATTGGTGACAGCATTATGCAGATGAGTTCCATGAGCTGAGATAGATGGCAATGTCAATATAACAATATGAGTGGAGATTCTATGAGCTTAAGCAGTATGATAGCATTGTAGATGATGAGGGTATGTTAGTTCAACATTTTATCAAGGGATTGAATGCCTAGATTAATGGATTTTTTTGAGTGTTTGAGTCAAAAACCATGGAGGTAGCTATGGAGAAAGCTCAGATAGTTGAGGAGAATTTGGCTATGGCTTTGGGTGGTCAGATAGGTGATAGGTGTATAGATAGGTAGTGCACTTGTAGTTGGTGTCTAATCTCAGGGTGGTCAATCTTAGGCTATGGGTTCCTCCAAGGGCCATCAAGCACCCAATAAGGGTGAGAAGCAATAACACTCTCAATCAAAACATAAGAATTCTTAGTCTCAACATGGTTGCAATTGGTTTCAGAAAAAGAGGGATTGGAGTTGGCAGCGGAACAAACATGATCATTCTAATCAACTAGCACAAAGTTATCAGTTTGTGGTTAGTGGAGGTAGTTTTCTATAGTCTAGTGCACCTCCTGGTGATAAAGGATTTAGTAGAGGTACAAAATGTTTCACTTGTAGTCAATAGGGTTGCATAGCTAGATAGTGTCATTAGAAGGATACATATGGATTTAGTCAAAGATCGGCGACTTTAGAGGTGACAGTAGGAGATCCAAGTTGATCACACAAGGTGTTTGTAGTGGTGGATAACTACCAAGCTGAGCACCAGGGTTCAGTTGGAGAGACTTATGGTAGAGGATGAGCATGTTCTTTGGAAACTATGCACGTCCTACAACATTAGGAGTTGACCCATGGGGGGAAAGTTTTGGTCCAAGTGCGGGTCAAAGGGGATCCTAGTGTTGAGTCTTCAATTTCTTGTGTGGATGTATCCCAAATGCATGAGTTTTACCCATTTATGTTTGTAGGCTTCCAGGAGTAAGCCTGGTCCTAGAGGGGGAGGATGTAGTGCCCCTTAATTAGCTTTTGTTTTTGGTTGTTACATAGATGTATTTGGACTTGATGATACCTATTTGATGACACTTGGATGCTATGACACTTTGATGTTTAGTATGATGATATTTGATGACACTATTATATCTAATGTTTTATACTTATATCATGGTTAGCAGATTAGTTTAATTGTTTATGTGGGTATATGAAGATTATGTGTTTATTAGATGTATATTCTATCATGATTTGATATATGTTATTGTGTGTTGATGTATTAGTGAAGGGTAACAGGGTTGCATCACTCATTTGTGAGTGCCCTATGACACTATGAATTTCCCTTCACAGTGTGATTGATTGTTTTCCCTATGTACATGTTCGACCGTGTGATTCATTGCAAGTTGTAGGTACCAGACATCGACTCCACCTAAATTGTGAGGTTTGAGTGTGCCTTAATCCTAATGGAGGTTTTTGTTTTAGAGATAGTATCGGTTTCCCCCACATTGAGCCATCGTCCTCATCAAGGATGAGTGTCTAATGTCACATCCCATCTATAAGGTTAGTTCAAGTTGTGTTGTCATTGTGGTTGTCATTTTGTTTCATGTTTCATTCTATAGTCTGATATTGCTTAGGAGTATGTTCTTGGAGTAATGATCATGATTGTTCCTTTGTTTTATTATTTCGTTAATAAAGATTATAAAAAATTTAAAAGGCTTTGGATCAATTAAATAAAAGCTTTTATATAGTTAATACCTTGACTAAATAAAATTTATTAAGGTCCTTATATGATTTTAATAAATTAAACTTTATGATTTAAAATGAAATGTTTAAATAACTATATTAATTTAATGGGATTGTGCAAGAAAATTTTATGAGAAATTAAATTAGTGAACTAAATATATTAAATAATTAATTAAGTGTGTGCAATTGCAAGTGATGATTTAAAAGTTAGAAAATTAAAACAAATTGATAAAATTGTGCATAGTGGGGAAAATATAAAAGAAAATAAATTAATTAGTTTTATGGAGTGGAATGCAGTTACAGAGGGAATCGATTAATAAGGTAGTGGAAGTTAACTAAAGAGGGGCTTTTGGATTATTTCCATGAAACTAATTGCATTCGGTTGTGTAGGAGTTTCTTGTTCTTGAAGTTGTTTTCTCTATTCTTGAAAATTCTTTGGAAAGCTAGGAGGCTCTGAAGTTTTTTTTTGGAGGATTTGGGTTTTTTCTAGAGGTGTTGGATTCAGAAGAGCTTGAAGCTATAAATAAAGATTTGGGAAAAAATTGAGTTGTATCTAGAAATTCAAAGCCACCAATTATTTTATCTCTGTGACTTGAAATAATCTAGGTTATTTTCATGTGAAAACTTCTCCTCTGTTTAAGTATAAATGCTTATTTTGAATGCTAGATGAAACAAAACTTATCTACAATTATTGATTTTGAATGAAAACTAGGAATATATGCACTATTTGGAATCATTTCAACTCTCCCCATAATAGTTTCATACTTAACCCATAATCTTTCTTTGTTTGCAATTTTTTCTCTATGGTAGCGAATAAATGTGCTTAATTTATTATTTTGTGGTGTTGGAGTTGCTGTCAACCTCCCCTACTAAAAAAATTTCTATTTATTATGTACTATCATAGGCTTTCTATTGACTTCAGCCTGTGGTCATACTCTTTACAATTCCTATCTTCCTCTGTGCGTTGTTAGGTAAGACAACCTGGGTGACACTAAGCCTTTTCTTGTTTTCCTCGAGCTTGAGTTATGTGGGTGTTCAAAACCTTCGATGCTTGAGTTTTCCAAATGTGTATTTTATACCTATTGTGTTTGAATATGATGCATCACATTATCATTGCAAAAAAAAAATGGGTCTAGTACAATCCCTACATTATGTGTTGTTATCTTTGTCTTATATTAAACAATTCAATCTCCAGTGTCACCTCTGCATAGGAAATATCTACTGGTATATTGGTTTTAGTTCATTCTTTTGCATGACTCTATGCAAAACAAATCTGGTTAATTCAATGGCTATGTTCTCATATGGAATTCTATGATAACCCTTGAGAGGATGGGTTTGTTTTAATTGAGAATATGATAGTCTGCCAACCTAGTCATCTTTGTCTTGATAACTGAATTTTCCCATGAGTCACTAGTGTAGCTCTCTCTACCTTTTCAGACTCTTACATTGCTATAGATCAGCAGTGGGACTTACTCACCAGCATAGCTCTCTCTATCTTTTTAGACTCTTTCATTACTTTAGACTGTCCATGGGATTTAATCATTGTACTACATGGTTGATGTGCCTTGAATTTGTTGCCCCCTCTTCTGGCTAATATTTTTTGTTCACAATATAATAAATTAGGCATTAATCTATAATCCCCAATCAAATGAAGCATTATTCATAGGGTATCCTTTCCATGTGGTTTGATGCCCCTCTCTTTTTGTTGATTCGAGCTTTATAGCTGTTAATTATAAGTTATTTGCTATATTTATATTCTTCAATGCATATCAAATGTATTCTATCTGTCTAATCATTGATTTATACTGATTGATTTATATAAGTTTTGATTTAATTTAGAGGTTGTCTAAATTAAGGCTAATATTTTGTAGATAGAAAACTCATGAATGTGAATCTAGTTCAATGCGCAAGTTGAATATATATATATATATATATATATATATATATATATATATATATATGTATGTATGTATGTATATGTATGTATGTATATGTATGTATGTATGTATGTATGTATGTATGTATGTATGTATGTATGTATGTATGTATGTATGTATGTATGTATGTATGTATGTATGTATGTATGTATGTATGTATGTATGTATGTATGTATAGGTATGTGTATTTTAAATGTATTAAGATAATATCACCACCCTTATTACTATGTGATTATGTCTAGAAAATATGTGAACATAAAATAATTCATTGTGAAAAATATTGATATAATTATAATTAGATAAGTGAAAATTAGTGTATGTTGAAAGTGAGTACCTTGGTTTAGTTGATTAGTTGTATAACATGAAAAGAGTATCTTGTAACCCTTTCTAGAATCTACTTTGATATTATTGTTTTGAATTGTTGATGTGAACCAAGTGAATGGGTGTGGTTTGGAAATGAAATTGTGGGTTTTGTTCAATGTTTATGATATCTTGAGAAGTGGAATTTTTTAGAGTCTTCTCGAGGCTAGGGAGTAATGTCTTTCTGAAGAAATTCTTATTATGCTATAAAATTATTGTTTTGTGTTTGTAGAACCAAGATCCTAATACTTGGAAAACATAACAAACAGACACATTAGAAGATTGAAATGCAAGTTAGAATCTAAGTTCCCCATGAAATCCATTTACAAAGATTAAATTAGGAAATGAAATGAAGAACACAATAAGAAAGCAATAAAATAGATTAAATCCTAATTAAACAAACAAACTCTTGATACCATGGGGGAATTGGTGCTAATTTGATGTGAAAATTGGCCCTTTCCGAACTCCAATGATGCAATGTAGATTGGTGATGAAGAGTGATCCACTTTGTTGAAGATTCAATGAGGCTTCATGATGAAAAATATACATAACCTAGCTAAGACTTGATGAAATGCATAAAAATTGCTAAGCTTGAGGATGGATTTGAGTATAGTAAGTTTGCTCAAATTGTGGATGATAAAATGAGGAATGAAGCCTCTTATTTATATAATGAAAAGTTTGAGAAATTTCCAAAATGAAGCAATGTGGGATTAACATTCAACCAATGGAAAGGTGCCACTTGTCAAGAGATGTATGGATGAAGGATGTGCACATTTTGATGAATGTGCCCATAAATGCATAAATTTGAAATTTGAAAATGGTGAAATGACAAGGTGGATGAAGAGTCAAATGGAGTAATGGCCACTTGGCTCAATGCAAAAGGACTTGTAAGATGAAATAAATGACTTGTTGGAAGGACTAAGTCCACTTGGATTTGCATTCATATTTGAGGGAATATTCTCTATTATGCCATGTTGAGAGAAAATAGGGATTTAATAAATGAATTAAATCTATTTTCATGTGCAAGTGGCAAAAGCTAGAGGATGGGACATGAATTTGGATTAAATTAATCAAAGGTTAATTAATTTAATGAAGGATTAGATGATGTGACAAATTTGACTTAGATTTATGGGTTGATTTAAATCAAATATGAGAAGAATATGATAAAAGGATTAATTAAATAAGGATTTTTTATTTATTTAATTAAAGGAGCTAAAGTTAGATTAAATCAAATAAGGTTTTAATTTAATAAGATAGAATTTAGGGATTTAATAAAAAAAAATTGATTATTTAATTAAATAGGGATAATTAGATCAGAATGATTGATTTAATTAACAAGAAAAAATGACTTAATCAAATAAATGATTTATTTAATTAAGAGAGGAAGATTGATGAATTTAATCAAATAAGGGTATTCGATTAAATGCATAGACCGAGGGATGATTTAGGATGAAATGGTGTTAGTAGTCGGGATCAGATGTGCAATGTCAATCAGTACATTTTCCATGTCTACATTTTGCCCCTTTTTGAAGTAAAGGACTTGTGTTGGTTCAAAGAATAAACTATCTTGATCAAAATTCAAAAATTCTCTAATTTTTTTAGATGCCCCACTGCTGCCCTAGAGAATGAAGAATTACGACAGTATACTGCCACCTTGAGAGATCGAATGAAAAGGTTCAATTTGAGGGTCGATTTTGCGACAAAGAGGTTCAAGATTAGTTCAGCTCAAATGTTTGGCATAGACAGATTTGATGATGTAGACAATCATCAACCATGGGTAGCCTCATGCCTATTTTGATATATTACCCACACTTGATCTTGATTTGTACCATGACAATGTCTATTTTGATGATATATATGATATGAGATGACAATGATTTGATGTGATATTCTATTCTATTTATGGATTCTTTTTTACTTTCTATATGTGATGCAATGTGATGTAATGATGCTATGATGTTTATGATATGCATTTTTTTTTCAATATCTTTTCTTATGCATTTTTATGATGATGTGATATGATGATGATGTGATGAAACGATATATATGGAATATGAGGGATATGAGATGCAAATGGATGCTTTTAATGTATGATGTGTAGATGCTTATATGTGTTATGGGATGATTTATGCAATGTTATGATAGAATGAATGCAAATGATGTAAATGAATGCAAATGCTTATAATGCTATGGGATGTTTTATGATATGATGGATGCAGATGATACTTTAGAATAACTAATCTATATTATGTAATGATGGAAGTGTAATGTTATGATATGATTTAATACTTGCTATATGATATTCAATGTGTAATGTGCTAATAGTTTGTGGATGCAGTATGGATGCATTGATGATGATGAATTTTGATTAACTGTCATAATACCATGTTAGTGCAAAAAAAAAAAGAGAGAAGAAAATAAGGGATTCCAACAGGGCATGAAATGATGATAATAATGATGATGATTTCTAGCCGAGTTGGTATTTTCAAAGGGCCAATTATCTTATGTTTGTTACACACATAAGTATGATGCATCAAGGTATAAAGAACCAGGATGGCGTTGTACCTAGTGTGATGGAATTTGACTTGACAATCAGATAGGAGTATTTTTGTTCACACCTAGCATATGGAACCTTATTCAGAAATGCAGCTCAAATATTCAAAACATCTTTGACCAAAACATAGAAAGGAAAGCCTTCCTATGCGGTCAACAAGATATCTAAAACATCCTCCCTACATCTAAACAAAGCACGTATGACTAAGGTTATATTACAAAAATATCCAACAAGCACAACAGATAAAAGATAATGATCATTGTCCCATTCCTATCTCTCTAAATATTTTGATTAGACATCATCGAGAGGTTCTTGGAATGAGTGCAATAAGATAAATCAATAGATAAAGATAAAGTAAACAAACAAGCTAATGTTCTTCAATACCACTAGCCAAGACTAAACTATTGTGATGCCTAATGTTGATGTCCATTGTAGGAAGGATGCATCCTAGGATATGATATTATCAAATGATTTTGATATGGGACAGATTGGATGATAGACTATTGATAGAAAGAGTTGACTAACTTGTTTACATATTGACCTAGACTTGAGATTTTGATGTTTCAATTTTTCACTTTTGAACTGTTAGACTTATTTATGACTATTTCACCAAAGGTTGAAGATGATGATGATTTATTATGAGTGATGTTTATTGCAGGTGAAAGTGAGATGAGACAGATGGATTTTTCAAATATTTGGATGTTTTTCGAGTTTTTGAAGTGTTTTGAGGTTGTTTTTGGTATTTTCAATTTTTTTTCAAATGTTTTTGGGTTTTTTGAGATTTTAACCAAGACCTAACCTAAAGACCCATCCTAGGGGCCTTGGGGGCTGATCAACAGATTAGCATTGCCTAAATTATACACATAGATACCACGTAGTTCAACTGACATAGACTCGATTATTGATGAGATATGAACAAATGAACTGCTAGTTTATTATGACAAACTCCTAAAGGACTAACCTAAATGTGTCAGGGGATGATCAAAGATCAACCTTGCCTACGTTCAAGGCTCAAAGACCCATAGTATGACAAGACAACTTTGTTTTTGACTTTTTGACTGACTTTTTGGCCTATTTTTTGGATTTTGATATGATTTGAATGTTTTTGGATTTTCTTGGTTTTCTAATGTTTTTGAATTTTTTGATTTTCTAATGTTTTTGGATTTTTGGTTTTTCTGATGTTTTTGGATTTTTTGATTTTTCAATGTTTTCGGATTTTTTGATTTTCCAATGTTTTCGGATTTTTTGATTTAAGGAATTCAAGAATATACACAAATCCAATCCGATGAGAACATGCCCCTAACGTGATGCAATAGACTATTCTGATAGAGGCAGGACAAACTAACCTTAAGAATGGCCCAGTAGTACTAGGAGGGATCATGACACAAACACAGGACCAAGCTATGATGCAAATGCAGATGGGTGATGGATGAGGATATGGAATGGGATGGATGATGAAAGTGTAATGGATGGATGATGCAGAATGAGTCATGAAGATCCTAGTGGATGGAAAGTGCTTATTTACACAAGACGCCTATTTGTCAAGTTTTCACCAAGGTACTTTCCCAAAGTGCCACTGAAGTGGTTCTCACTAGAGGATGATTTTTCTTTATTGTTTTTAATCCTTTTCTAATTTTTTTTATTTTTTTTGCTTTTTTGATTTTTTAGTTGTCACGAAGATGCCCATTTTCTAGGTTTTCATCAAGGTAACCATTTTTTAGGACTTTTTCTTTTTTTTGGATTTTTTGGTTCTATACCCTAGGCATAAAATTTTTTGAGATGGGATTTGTTCATGGGCTCTTGCAGAGGTTCCCCTTCAAGTGTTGATAATTGATATACCCTTGACTTGTAGCTCGCTATGATAAAAAATGGCCCCAACCAATTGGGTTCAAATTTTCCTTTACCATTTGGGTTTGGGACATTCTTCTGATTCTCCTTTAGGACAAGTTCTCCAACTTGGAAACTTATTCTCCTAATCTTCTTGTCATAACTCCTTTTAAGCCAATTCTAATAGACTTGCAAATGATTTAAAGTATCCATACATTTCTCATCTAGTAGCTCCTGCTCATTCAATCTTGATGCTCAGTATTTTTCATCTGTGATGAGGTTTTGCAATGATATTATTAGTGATGGGAGCTCAATCTCAATGGGAAATATGGCTTCTGATCCATAGACCAGGGGGAATGGGGTGGCACTAGTGGGTGTGGGGATGCTAGTTCGATAGGTCCAGAGGGTGGGATTTAGCTGTAGATGCCAATCACAACCACTATCATTTCCTATCTTTTTAAGGATTTTCATAATGGTTTTATTGGTAGCTTCTGCTTGGCCATTGCCTTGGGGATAATACAAAGTGGAAAAGCAATATTGGATTTTGAAAATTTCACATAGGTTATGAACATCCTGATTCTTGAAAGGTGTCCCATTATCTGAGATAAGAGCTTGGGGAACACCATATCGACATATTAAGTAGTTTAGGATGAACTTTGATATCTACTTTCCAGTGATATATGTCATGGGGATGGCTTCCACCCACTTTGTAAAATACTTAGTGGCAGCTATGATGAACTTGTGGCCATTGGATGAGGTGGGAGTTATCTTTCCAATGAGATTGACCCCCCACTACAAAAAGGGCCATGGTGTGATAATAGGATGAAGCTCTTGAGTTGGAGCATGGATAAGGTCCCCATATTGTTGACATTGTAGGAACCTTTTGATGTAGTCATGTGCTTCTCTTTCCATTGTAGGCCAATAATATCTCATCCTCAACAATTTCTTGGCCAAGGTCATTTCACTCGAGTGTGAACCGCAAATACCTTTATGCACCTCAGTTAAGGCGATCATTGCCTCCTCAAAATTTAGGCAACGTAATAAGTATCCCTCTATGCTCCTATGGTAAAGGGTGTTTCCTAGGATGAAAAATTGTGATGCTTTCTTGACAAAGGTTCTTTTTAGGCTTGAGGGTAAGTCAGTAGGTAGGATTCCTATTCTCAAGTAGGTATAATTGTCATGGTACTAGGGATCACCGGGACTAACAATTTCACACATGAATTTTAACTCTGGTACCTCAAATGTGGGCATGAGAAGTTTCTCTACCAAGAATTCATGTTTTAGGATGTTGCGAGGGATGTCCAATAAGGATCCAATCATTGCCATGGTGTTTGCTACTCTATTGTTGGCTCTGGGAATCTACTCAAATGTGATATCAATGAATGATTCTTTGAGACTATCTACTAACTTTTTGTATGGAGTCAACTTATCATCCTTTGTTTGGTACTCGTCACTCACTTGATTTATTATCAGCTAGGAGTCTCCATATACTTTGAGGGCCGTGATGTGCCACTGCACTACTATTATGAGACCAATGGTTAAAGCCTCGTGTTTTGCAATGTTATTATTGTAGGGGAATGCCAATTTGTAGGATCTAGGTATACAATCCCCCTATGGGGTGATGAAGAAGACACCAGCTCCTGATCCATGTTGCATGTAGGAACCATCAAAGTATATTTTCCAGTGGTCGGCTATGCTGAGATTGAAGATGGATTCATCTAAAAACTCTGATATGAGTGGATTCTTTGAATAGATTGGTGCTTCTGCAAGCTAATTTGTGATAACTTGGCCTTTAATTGCTTTTCACTCCACATATTCAATGTCATACTCTGATAGTATCATGACCCATTTAGCCATCCTTCCTATAAGCATTGCTTCTGATAGTAGGTACTTGAGGGTGTCAATTTTGGCGATGAGTTTGATTTTTTGTGTCAACATGTAATGTCTGAATTTTTGTGAAGCAAACACTATTGATAGACATGCTTTTTCAATGAATGAGTAGTTTAACTCATGCCCGACCATTGTTCTGCTGATATAGTAGATGGCCCTTTATGTCCCATTTTCATCATGCTGAGCTAGAAGAGCATTGAGGGCTGCTACTATTGCAGAAACATAGAGGATTAATGGCTTTCTTGGAATCGGTGGCATGGGGACCGAAGGTGTGAGCAGATATTATTTGATATTTTTGAATGCTTCCTCACACTTTTCATCCCATTTGTATGCTAATCCCTTGTGAAGTAGGTGAGAATATGGGTTTTGCTTGTCTGCTAGTTGTGTTATGAATCTACAGATGGACTGAAGCCTACCTTGGAGACCTCTTGACTATTTTAATGTTTTGGGTGCCTCCATCTCTAAGATTGCTTTCAATTTTGTTGGATCTATTTCAATACCCCTCATTGACACTATGTATCACAATAGCTTTCCTGATTGTACACCAAAGATGAAATTTTTTGGATTTAGTCTGAATTTATATTCCTCCAGCCTATCAAAAATGGCACTCAAAGTTGCTATGTGATATCTTCTCTTTCTATATTTTCCTTGTATGTCATCAACGTAATCTTTAATAGTCTTATGGATCATTTCATGGAAGATTAAAGTCATGGCTCTTTGGTAGGTGGCTCAAACATTCTTCAAGCCAAATGGCATCATGTTCTAGCAGTAGGTGCTCCATGGACAAGTGAAGGCCATTTTGTGTTGGTCTTCTTTAGCAATCATTATTTGGTTGTACCTTGAGAAACCATCCATCAGAGAGAGCATTTCATGTCCTACCGTCATGTCTACAATCATGTCAATGTTAGGCAATGGGAAGTCATCCTTTGGACATGCTTTGTTTAGGTCTCTGAAATCTATGCAGATTCAGATGCCCCCCTCAGGTTTTGAAATAGGAACTAGATTTGACACCCACTCAGGGTAGTCAATTGGTCGTATGAATCTTGTGTCAAGTAGCTTTTCAATTCCATTTTGACTAGCAGGGCGATTTGATGATGCATTTTTCTCAATTTTTTTTGGACAGGCTTTGCTTTAGGATACACTGCTAGATGATGGACCACAATCCCTGGGTCAAGCCTGGGCATGTCTGCATAGCTCCATGCAAAGTTAACTTTACGTTCTCTCAAAAAGGAAACTAGGAGCTCTTGCTCTTCTGACAACAATGACTCTACATAGAATGTGATGTGTGGGTTCTCTATTCCCAAGTTAACTGGATTGCATTTTTTGGCTAGGACTGCTAATTTTTCTTGATGTAAAGCTCTGAGAGGAAGATTGAATCCCCCATCCATGGGTGCCTTAGATAGGTTTTTACCATTGGATACGTCCTTTATTTTTACTACTTTCAGGTCAAAGAGTGCCACAGTGTTGTTTTCACTCAAGGACCTAGAGATTATTCTTAGTTTTTCGCTTTTGCGACTGAGGGATTCAATCATTTCCCCATAGTATGCATGTGTATCCAACTCGATGATGAATCCTGATTTGTGATCCCCACATGGAATATTATCCTACAATCCCATGAACTCTGAGAGTGCCTCATCATTTTTGAATGTGTCAAGAAATGGCAGTCCTCATTGGTCATAATCATTGAGTTGTGGGTAGACTAGACGGATTTCATGGTTTTGATGGTTAGTGGACTCAAATTACATAGTATTAATCATGAGAAGGGTGGTGTCCTTGAAGAGCATGGGTAGGTTGGTTATGGGGTCTTCATCATCACTACTACTACAGACATCAGTTATGTCAAATATGAAGTTGTCTATGACTCGTCCTATAGATACGAGTAGGCGAAGTTTGATTGTTGTTTGCTAAGGAGTTTTGGCTTTCCTAACTAGGGGATTTAGGCCACGTATGGTTATACTTGGAGGGGTACATCCAAGGCCAATATTTATAATTCGTGTCTTTAGAATGATGGGTATTATAAGCCCTTTGTCAGTTTTCTCTAGTTTCTAGTCCCTGTCATAGCCCATTGCGAGCATCATTTGCAAATCTTTGATGTTGTTATCCATTGGTAGATTGGCTAGTGGTCTATTTTCTTGGTATAGGAGATGGGATAGGTCCTACTCTATTACCTCTCAACCAAGATCTCCCCAAATTTTGAAGTTGGAATATCCTTCAAGGCATATTTGGGATGTGGAGGCTTTATTTGATTGTTGTCATCCTCATGATCTGGGAGATTATGGTAACTCTCCTACCACAAAAGAAATTTTGGGAATTGTATAGTTTTTGAAACCATTGTCCTGGATGATGACTTTGATATCAAAGATGGTGGGGATGGTGGGGGGGTAGGTTTCTCTACCATGGAAGTGGAAGTGAGAGTGGCTGGATCAATGTATGGTATTGATGGGCCTTCATCATTTTTAGGCACTTGAGGTATTTTGTAGTATTTTTCCTCTAGGTTCCTATAGTAGGAGAATGGTTCGGGATCTCCATGGATGGTGACCTCTTGTCCTTCATATGTGACTTTGATACATTGATGGAAGGTTGTTGCCACTGCTTGCATTGCATCGATCCACAGACGTCCCAGGAGAATGTTATATGGCAAGTCAAGGTCCAGGACCTGACAGGTTATTTCCATGATTGCTGGCCCTACTTGAATAGGGATTTGGATTGTGCCTTGGGACACTCTTTATTGATCATCATATGCCCTGATTGTAATACCTTTTCCTTTTTCGATAGAATCCTTTGAGATTTATAGGTTCTTAATGAGCTTGAGGGAACAAATATTCAAACCTACACCTCCATCCACCAAGACTTGCTTGACTTTATTTTTATGCACTAGGACCTCTAAATGAAGTGCACAATTGTGAGATGGTTGAGTGGAAAAATATTGATTGAAGAATGTAAGGAGATTCAGAGTGATGATGTTTCTAACCATAGCTTGGAATTGTTTCGCATCAAGATCTGCTTCCTCAAGGATTTTCTTGTGGGGGGATGAAAATTTTAGCAACTCCATGATGGATATTTGTGTTGGGGTTCATTTCAATTGCTCAAGGACATTATAGCCATTGGGAATAGATCTTGAATTTTAATTGGATGCTTTGTTTGGCTGAGATGACCCTGTAATGGTAATTTTTTTGCCTCTTGTGGTGACTCCACAATTAGCATGGGCTCCTTTGATGGTGATGGTAGCACAATAATCATCTAGGGATGCGATGACATGGTTGTACACATGATTCACATTCTTGAAGGTTCCTTTTCCTTTATCTGTGTTATTGTTCCCTTTGTTATTGTGATTAGGCATGGGATTTATGTATATCTTGAGGTTATGATTTCCTGCTAGCTGTGCCATATTTATGGTTTTTTGATCAATGAGATTTTGGATTAGGTTTTTCAACCTCATGCAATTGTTAGTGGCATGCCCTTTGATTTTGTGAAATCACAGAGCTGATTTTCATTGTACCAAGGTAGTTTCACATCCAGTTCCTAGTAATTCTCATAGGTGGGAGCCTTCATGAGATTTTAGTTTATTAATTTCTTCATGATGACCTCAAGTGGTTCCCCAAGGGAAATGTACTTCCACTTGGGGGAGTTCTTATTTCACTGGAGTAGTCCCCTTTGATCATTGACATTATTGATTGCTTGATTTTTGGTTGGTTGGTGTTGTGATACCATATTGGTTTGGGTGTTATTTTGATTATTATTTTATGATTGTTGGTAGTTTTGGGTGTTTTTCCTTGGAGAACTGATTATGACCTTAGCATCAAGAGCCCATGTGCGAGGTTTTTCATTGTAACTGGTGGATGGGAAATTTTTTTGCTATTCAAGAAATGTAGGTGATCCTCTAGGTTGTGTCATAAGGGCTTGTTCGATATTAAGTGCCTTGGAGATCAACTGGTCGTATGTTGTGCTGCCTTGCACTTTAAGATGGAATTCCAAGGCTTCGTCGAGGTTGGATATGATAGTGCACACTTTTTGTTCCTCAGGCATGACCCATTTACTCCAATTGACCTTGGATCACCATCGTTGTAGGAATGAAGTGAATGATTCATTCTTCCCTTGTTTTAGAGCTGATAGTTCCTCTAGAATAACATCCATATTGATATTAAATGGGTAGTTTTTAATGAATGCATCTACTATTTCTTGGAACCTCTTGATGCCAAGAGGAAGGCAAGAGAACCACTCCATGGCTTGGCTAGCCAAACTTCTAGGAAATAGTTGCATCAGATAAGTATCGTCATATGTGAGTTCCATACAATGAATCTAGAACTCCCTAATGTGATCTTCAGGGTTTCCTATCCCATGGTATTTATCAAATTTGGGGATCTCAAATCCCTTTGGGAATTTTTTCATTACAAGGCTCTTATCAAATGGATAAGGACATAAGTTGCTAGGTGTTTTCGTGGTTTTCCCTAACTGAAGATCGAGCACTTGTTGTGAGAGCAACTTGATTTGTGTTGTAATATTTTTTTTTGGATCAAGGGGTGGGATGAAATTGTTTTGTGGTGGTTCAATTATTGGTGGGATGGGTGGATTGGTTGGTGTTTGCATATTCTGCTATGCCAAGTATGCTTGTAATTGCTATTGTACCAAAAATGTTTGTTGTTGTTCTTGTTGTTGTTGTGCTATTAGTGCCTGTTGTTGAGCTTGTTGTTACACCAACAATGCTTGTTGTTGGGATGCTAATTGGATTTCCTCTTGTTGCTCTTGGTATTGCTTTAGCACTTGCTGATATGCTTGTTGTTGGGCTGCTTGTTGTTGTGCAAGGTATTGCACTTGTGCCTATGCTTGTGCTTGCACTTGTGCTTGAGCTTATTGGGCTTGGTTTTGGGCTTATGCTTGAGCTTGGGCTTGTGCTTGGACTTGGGCTTGGGCTTGAGCCTATGCTTGTGCTTGTTGGGAAGCTTGTACAATTTGTGTGGCTTGAGTGGTTTGTGCAGCCTACACTGCTTGAGCGGCTTCTTGTTGTTTTTTTTGAAATAAGGCTTGGGCTTGTGTAGCCTATTGTACTTGTTGTGCTTGTAATGCTTGCTATGTAGCTTGAGTAGCTTGGGTGACTTGTTGAGTGGCTAGCTATGTAGCTTGTTAGTTTTGTATTTGTTGCAATGTCTTTTGATAAGCAACCCGCTGAGCAGCTTGCAACACAATAATGTATTGGATTGATGTGTTCAAGTTTGGTGGTGGTGATGGCGGAGTTGGATTTGGAATGGTGCTTGTTGTGGTGATGAGAGGCATCATCATATTGATGATTGGTATTTGAGAGGTGGATGACATGATTGATATGCTTGGTCCTTGAGAGACCATGTTTTGAGATATTTGTGGGATGGTTGATGATGTGATGGTTGTGGTTTGCGTTATCGGGATGGTTTCCATTTGTTGTTATGATGTCGATGACAAGATGGAATGATTCTGTATGATATTTTGATTAATCATTAGAGGGTTGGTTTGATTTTGTTGATTGTCATTTGGTAAAGAGGGAAGCCCTAAACCGAGAGGTGATGTGGATATTGATGGAAAGGGGGGGAGTGGTGGAAAATTGAGTGGCATAATCCCTTGGGGGAATGATGAAGATGTAGTGTCAAAGATGCCCCCTTGTCCAAATAAGTCTCCTTCTCCCTGTGAGGTTATGTGGAGAAGTGTTGCACGAAATGATGATGATGGGTCATTTGGATCATGAAAGATGAGAGGGACATATGGATGTGATGGATTTTTGGGTACGGATTTTCCCAAGATGGTGTTTGCATCCAAATCCTGATTGTTTATGAGGGGATGTGTTTGCAATGCATTGAGAAATGCACTTCTCTTGTAACAATGGGTTGCATTGGAGCAATAGATGATGTAATTTGTGAGATATTAAGTGATGCTTTGGAATGGAGGTGTAGATGAAATGGGGATGGTGGATAAGATTTGGGGCATGACCCCAAAAGATGGTTCCATAATAGTGCTCGCATTGAAATCAGAAGGGATTTAAGCCCCTTGCTTTGCTAATTCGAGCATGTATAGTGAAGGATTGAGTCTCATCATGATGTTGATAATCTTATGATTCTCCATATTTTGAACCATTTTGGTGATTTCCTCATGTGACATCCAAAAGGGATTATTGGTAAGATCCTCCACTTGACCTTCCTCTTGTTGATTTTGTGATGATGAAGGAAAGTTAGTTAGAGGATTGCTCGATCCAATAGGATTTATTTCAGAATTTTTTTGGCTTAGGTCACTTGAAGTGGATGTTTCTTTGTTGGCTTCCATATTCCTCTTGTGTTGGGATCTAGTTTGCACCATAAAATAGGGATCAATTTCCAAGAATGTAGGAGATGAATCTCTAATTCTTTGGATTGATCTAACTTTAGGTACAAAAGGGACAACTTAGGATGTTTTAAGGATCAAAGGTGAAATGGTGAAGATGTGTAAAAGATGGATGATGTGGATGATTGAACTTTTAAAATATATTGAGGGGATGCTAGACTTTTAGGACTTTTTGGATGCTTGGATTTTGATTTTGATTTTGCTTTTTGGATTAACCTTGATTTGATTTTGCTTTGGTTTTGGATAATGAACAAATATATCCCAAGATGTTGGATGTTACCTATGGAATAAATTTTCTCAAAGGATGATAATTTGACTAAGTGTGGGGAGAAGGATGCATCTACCCACATCTATTCAAGAAAGATAGATAATTCAACCAAGTATATGAGGAAGGATGCATCTACATATACCTACCTAAACAAGATGATTTGATGACAATTTTGACTAAGCATATGAAGAAGGATGCATCTATACATACCTAGCCAAAATGGTTTGATGTTTTTATTGAAGGATTTCAAATATTTCAATTTTGTTTCAAGGATTTTGATGATTTTGATTTGCCAAAAAGCCTAGCATGAAGGATGATTTCAATATTTTCAAAAGTTGATGGTGAAATTATTTTGGTTTGATGTTCAAAGATGGATGAAGATTTGATTTTGATCCTATGTTTACCTAAAAAGACACTTGCTTACTAGACCTTAGTTTTGAAGAACATGCTTTTCTCTAGACTAGGTGTTCAGATTCTCAACAAAGATTTGGATTCTAACAATAATAAAATTATTACAATCCGAGATTGCTTCTTGAAGCTTTTCTGCAAAAGTTAAAAATTACTCTTCATCTAAATTCATATAGCGTTGAGAGATGCTTTTGGTGATATTTTGGACTAAGAGCTTTTACTTTTTGTTTCTTGATCTTGATCTTATGTGAAATAATTAGAGACACATGTATGGGATTCAATTGTTTTTGATCTTTGCTTAATGAATTTTTTTTACCACAAACACTTCTTGGTTAGCTTTTCAAACTAGATGTCCAATGTCTCAACTTCTTCTTATTCCACAAAGTATATTATGTGGAATTTTGATGAAATCAAGGCAAGGGTTACCTATTGTTAACTTTATTAAGTAAATTGAGATATAAATCCAAGTTTTTAGAAACCTCTAAGGATAAAATCACAAGAGCAAGCAATAACACATGAATTTGTTCAATTGTATTTGCTTCCTAAAGGGTTTGAAGTTTTGATGATAATGTTAAATGTTTGTTTTTCAAATGTTTTCAAACAAGAAAAGTGTTTTGTAACCAAGAACAAGCACAATCCTATGGATATGAAATACTATATTTGTTGAGTCCCCACTTGGACAAGTCTAGCTATGCTTATTTTTAGTGAATGGTTAGATGCTTGACCCCAGTTGTGACCCTCATTGGAACTCACTTATATGGGGCAGCCAAGCATCAGTACCCATGAAACTCCCATGGCATACTTTCCATTTCTACTAAAAATCGTAAAAGTGTGGGGCAGCTTTAGAACGACCATTCTTGCACCAACAAATAGATAGGGATTTTTGCATTTCTACAACAAGGGTTTTAATTTAGAGTTTCAGTTCACAGGATTGATCCATTGAGGTGAGAGACCATTGCTTCCCTTCTCATTGGAACCAACTGTGTGATACTAGCCTTTGTTCTAGTACCCACTTTTATATCCTGGCTAGAAATGTACTCGACTTTAGTGTGTTACCGATTGAGTCATTCCCTTGGGTGAGTACTTTTTCCCCAAGGTAGGCTCTCTAAGATAAACAAAAGCAAGCAAACATATCCGTAGTTCGATCAATCTTTTTTGAGAAACAAAGAGAGAGAAAACACAATATGTTCCACTCACACTTGCAAGATGTGTTCAATTTTAATCCCCAAAATGAAGTGTTGAGGTAATTATTTTACCCAACTTAAGACCATCAAAAATCCTTTTGATTCTCAAGATCACCGAGAGGCACGAGAGAAGCACATACGTCTTTTCAATGGTATTACTTTGATTAATAAATTACAAAACAAAGTAGCACATGTTCTTTTTAAAAACAAAAAAACAATAATGACTTATTTTTAAGCACCAAAGGAAATGTGGGGATTTTCCTTGTTCAATTGTTAATTCTTAAACCAAATCTAGTGAGTTTGTCCTAAAGTTCTTTTTAGCCCTTTTGTAGGTAGAAAAGAATTTTTTTTTGTAATGTTCTCTTTGGGGTCCAAAAACAAGCGAGTTGGCTTAAAACAGAAAATGATTGCAGTAATTAGATGCTCTAACAAGCATTAAAAAATGCTCTTTTGAGTTCATTTTTCCAACTTTTCTCTAGTGCTTTAGAACTTCCTGCTCCAGAACTTTCTGCGTCGGTGCTCCTGAACTTTTTGCTACAAAATTTTCAGCTACATAACTCTCTGTGTCGGTGCTCCTAAAATTTTCTATGCCAAAACTTTATGCTCTAGAACTTTCTATGTTAGTGCTCCTAAACTTTTCTCTGCTAGAACTTTCTGCATCAGTGCTCCCAAACTTTCCTATGTTAGAACTTTCTGCATCAGTGCTCCTGAACTTTTCTATGCTAGAACTTTCTACATTAGTGCTCCTGAACTATTCTGTGCCAAAACTTTTTGCTCCAAAACTTTTTGCATCAGTGCTCCTACAATTGCCCTCCTTCTAGCACCAAAATGTAGAACCAAGATCCTAGTACTTGCAAAACATAACAAACACACACATTAGAAGATTGAAATGCAAGTTAGAATCTAAGTTCCTCATGAAATTCATTTACAAATCTTAAATTAGGAAATGAAATGAAGAACACAATAAGAAAGCAATACAATAGATTGAATCCTAATTAAACAAGAAAACTCTTGATCCCATGGGGGAATTGGTGCCAATTTGATGTGAAAATTGTCCCTTTCCCAACTCCAATGATGCAATGTAGATTGGTGATGAAAAGTGATCCACTTTATTGAAGATTCAATGAGGCTTCATGATGAAAAATTTGCATAACCTAGCTAAGACCTGATGAAATGGATAAAAATTGCTAAGCTTGAGGATGGATTTAAGTATAGTAAGTTTGCTCAAATTGTGGATGATAAAATGAGGAATGAAGTCTCTTATTTATAGAATGACAAGTTGGAGAAATTCCCAAAATGAAGCAATGTGGGACTAATATTCAACCAATGGCATGTTGCCACTTGTCAAGAGATGGATGGATGAAGGATGTCCACATTTTGATGAATGTGCTCATAAATGCATAAATTTGAAATTTGAAAATGGTGAAATGACAAGGTGAATGAAGAGTCAAATGGAGTAATGGCCACTTGGCTCAATGCAAAAGGACTTGTAAGATGAAATAAATGCCTTGTTGGAAGGACTAAGTCCACTTGGATTTGAATTCAAATTTGAGGGAATATTCTCTATTATGCCATGTTGAGAGAAAATAGGGATTTAATAAATGAATTAAATCTATTTTCATGTAGAAGTGGAAAAAGCTAGAGGATGGGACATGAATTAGTATTAAATTAATCAAAGGTTAATTAATTTAATGAAGGATTAGATGATGTGACAAATTTGACTTAGATTTATGGGTTGATTTAAATCAAATATGAGAAGAATATGATAGAAGGATTAATTAAATAAGGATTTTTATTTATTTAATTAAAGGAGTTGAAGTTAGATTAAATCAAATAAGGTTTTAATTTATTTAATTTAATGAGATAGACTTTAGGGATTTAATCAAATAAAATTAAGTTTTTAATTAAATAGGGATAATTAGATTAGGCTGATTGAGTTAATTAACAAGAAAGAATGACTTAATCAGATAAATGATTTATTTAATTAAGAGAGGAAGATTGATGAATTTAACCAAATAAGGGTATTCAATTAAATGGTTAGACTAAGGGATGATTTAGGATGAAATGGTGTTAGTAGTTAGGATTAGATGTGGAATGTCAATTAGTACATTTTCCATGTCTACAATGTTATATGAGTTTGTGATGCTCATTAGCCTTGCACAGTGTTTCCACCTATGTGGTTAAACTTTTGGAACTTGTGAGCAGGAAGGGATATGCCTCACCATGTTATGTTAATGAATTCTTGTGATTATGAAAGTGGATTTTCTCTTGATTTCATTGAGTCTACTTGTTGTTAGTAGGGGAGTGGATCTCAATGGGGTCTGACACCCAAAGTGGTGCTTGGGTAACCCATGTGGTAGTTTTGTAATTAAGTGATAACCTAAAATAAACTAGGGGGTTGGGTAGTACTCACACCAATAAAGATAAGTGAATACCTCACTCATGGCTCGAGTGCTTGTTTAGGCTCGAGATGAGTGGGAAGGCCTGGAATGGCAAGATCAACTGCCTGGTCTAACTAGAAGGTATGTTGATCCCACAGTTTGTATGGGGGTCTGGCAGCTAGTAGAGGTAACCAGGGTAACCCAAGATTCGGGTTCAATAACCTAGGAAGGTTATACCAGGGTAACCCATAGAAAATTATGTGATGACACTCCCTCCTATGGAAACTTAATGTAATCTTGATTCTTTCCTCTCTTTAATGTGGTGTGCCTCTAGAATTTATATATTGTCATTTGATGTTCTACTCTACTAGTTCATTGATGTCATGTTAGCTTTGTGTTGTCTATTGTCTTTTTCTTGATTGTGATGGTGGGACCCTTTGCTATCTCCTAGCATGGGGGATGGACCTTTGGGTTCCACATGGTTGGGTGGCAAGTGTATTGTTCTCCACTGGGCTCCCTCTCCATGTTCATGATTGTGGTGACTTCTCTTGGATTGAAGACTTTAGCATTTTACCAGCTCATGTGGATCATTACTCTTGTATTGTATCAAAATTTGATGTATCATGTATCACACTTGATGTACACTCCTCACATGTACACGAGGAGATATTGATATTGAGATGTATAAATGTAATGATGTAAACTAATGTTCACTCCATTATGTAATGAATTATGTGATATATGTTATTGTATATGTAATTAAATGATTTGATTTAAATGATCTCTTTGGAGTAAATGTTATGGATGTATCATAATGATTACATGATTAAATGAGATGATTAGATTTATTTCCATATTGATGTTAGAATTTATTAATGTAATGGTCTATAGTTATTGCTAATTTAGATAATGGGAAACTAAGTAGCATAGTCACGGACCTTAGAGGACTTAGGTTGGATTAGTGTTAAGTGTTTCAATTGCAAGAATGTGTTAAATGAAATTTATAAAAAAAAAATGTTCCATTTTTAGTGTTACTATGTTGTCCTCTAGGGTCTCATGGCCATGGTGTTATAGTAATCATTGATCTAGTTTCTTCTTGTATTGTTTTGTTCTTCCTTTCAACAAATCCATTTTTTTGAGTTCTTAGAGTGGATAACTATCATTTTATGCAATGAACTTCACAAAACATACTAAAATCATGGGAGGTGAATTCACCACCTTTTTCAGATCTTAATCATTTTATCTTCAAATTTACCTCATTCTCAACCATAGCTTTAAATATCTCAAATCTATCTAATGCATCAGACTTCTCTCTAAGAAATGTAACCCATGTATACCTATAATAGTCATCAATTAGAAGAATAAAGTAACATTCACCTTGTAGACTTCTCACTCTTGTAGGACCATAGAGATCTGTATGAATTAAATCCAATAGTCTAGTAGTATATTTTTCCTTTGACTTGAAATGATTTCTTGCAAGCTTTCCAAACTAATGGTTCTCACAAATAGCAATAATAGGCTTTGTAATCCTTGGTAAGGCTTTCACAGATTGAACTACACTAATGCTTTCCAGATTATAAATTTTTTTATGACACATTCTTCATTGCCACAACCAAATATCATTAATCTAAGTCATAAAGCATCTTCCATCAACATCCTTAAGTTGATAGATATTTCCTTCAGATTTCTTTCCTATAGCAATCACTATTCCAGAATCTTTCATGATTTCACATTTTTCATCCTTGAATACAAGATTATATCCTTTACTACACATCTATCCAAAAATCAAAATATTATGCCTTAATCCCTTAACAGAGTAGACATCATCAATATTATTTTTTCCATCAAAAATTACTAAACCTATCCCACAAATCTTAGCACATTATCATCTCCAAGCATAACTAAGCCTCCATCATAATTTTCAAGTTTAACAAACTTACTCTTATTAGCAGTCATGTGATGTGAACAACCATTGTCAACAACCCAATAGTTCCTTTCTTGTTTAGCATGTAGGTAATAGATTACAATACCTTCATTTTTTTCCTTCTCTGGAGGGCATTCCTTCACTTTTTTTTTAGAATTAGTAGAAGTAGGTTCATCTTTTATAGCCAAGAACAAGCATTCATTTTCATTAGGATATTCATAATCAAATTGCTCATAAAAAATAATAGCATCCTCATTCACATAATATGCTCTATTGATCTTCTTACCTTTGTTTTCTTTTTTAACTCTTTGTTTATTACTCTTATCTCTTTTAGTACATCTCGAAGCATAATGACCTATTCCTCCATAACTAAAGCATTTAAAAGGTAACTTACCTTCATACTTACCAGATCCTTCCTTCACTATTCTCACAAAGTTAGCTTCTACTTCATCAAGATTTTCTTCCTCTAGACCTTCAACTCTTGTAGCCTTAAAAGTAGCTTTTGATTTGGATCCCCTTCTCAAATTCGGCTTTCTCATCTCATAAGATGTCAAAGTTCCCAATAATTAATCTTTAGTGTAATTCTTGTAGTCTATATATTCTTCAATAGCACATACTTTTTCATTGTAAGCATTAGGGACAGTTCTAAGAATCTTCTTTAAAATCTTGGATTAATCTATTGTAGCACCAAGTCCTCACATTCTAGCTACTACCTCATCCCAACTTAGTACATAGGATTTAACATTCTCATCTTTAGACATATGTAGGAGCTCAAACTATGTCTCAAAATTTTGCAACTTTTCCTCTTTGACCATTTCATCTCTTTCACGTGCCTTTTCAAAAGCATCCCAAAATTCTTTAGCATTCTTCATATTTTGATCTTTAATCAACTCAGAATGTACAAGACTATTCTTCAAAATAAACTTCACCTTATTGTTCGCTTCATGTGCCTTGATCTAATTAGTCGTACTCAGACCATTAGCAAGATAAGTGTAAATAGTCTTGTAAGATTTCTCCACATCATATCCACAATACTCTAGATATTCTTCCATCAATATTTTCCAAATAGAATAATTAGTTCCATTGAACTTCAAATACTCATAAGTAACTTTGCTATCCATCCCAAACCTTCCTTAAGCAGTTAAGCTCTTCTCTAAGGAACCAAACTCTGATAACAATTATTGAAAAAGACAATTGAGAGTGGGGGTTAGTCAATTATACCAAATTTTAACCTTTAAAACATTCACTAGAACTTAGATGAATCACAAATCCTTTACTCTTCTAAAATGATTAAACATTAAGTGCAAGTGCAAAAACTGAAAACCATCACACAAACACAATACACTAGATTTACATGGAAAACCTAACGAGGGAAAAAACATGGTGAGGATTAGCTCACAATATAAATAATATCAAAACTAATTACATAGGATCACTACCAGAGAAAGGCTCACTACAAAATGGGACTAACTGTCTAGATTAGGACTCACTATCCAACAAGGTTTAACCACTTAGAGGGCTCATTGCCATAGAGATACAAAGAAGATAGAAGAGACATGTTACAAAGAGAAGACAATCTCAATGCAACAAATATTTCCACTATAGTTCACTCAACCACTTGCAGACATGCATGAATGATAGAGTACACCTTCAACTCACTACATCTAGAAACCTGGCATTTAGAATTCACACTAATCTGCCACACTCGCATCACATACACACAATGTTTCACATCTATTTTACATCTATCTACTCTATTTATTTGCACTTATCTTTTTGTACATAATTCATCACTAACTCATTCTTTATTTATACCATCTTCAACTTTGAAACATATCCAAAGATGGTCATCCATCATTGAATTCAAATTGGGTTGATTCCAAAACACCCTAGGGTGGAATTAGAATGAGGGTGACCTAAACACACACTTGATGAGGACCAAAATAGGTCCCAACATGCTTCATGAACTTTGAAAGTAGTGTTCAACATAAGGTTTTCCAAACTAGTGTAAAACACATAGAATAATTAAGCACACACAACCCTTAGCACAATCCAATCCTTCCAAACACCAAAATTATCTTCAGCATGATAATAGCAACTTAAATCTATAGCACAAGGCATAAGACTCAACCAAAAATAAATTGAGACCAACAATATTTCTCTCGGACCTCAGCCTGATACACAAAAAACCATAGTTCACAACTGGTGAACAAAAATCACACTGTACAATGAATCAAAAGCCACAATATAGATATAGTAGCTTCCAACAATCATGATCAACATATTCAAACCACACATAGGATCAAATCCAAAAGCAAAACCCAAAGGAACCACTAAACACCTACAACCTTTCTTCATTACAATTTTCTCAATATCCTCGACATATACAACTAATAACTTGCATCCATGACAATAATGACAACAACAACCAGTTGATAACCAATTGACCAGTTGACATCAATGACAACACCTTCATTCTTGCAACATAATTAACTTGAAATACTTTATCAAAATAAGGTAATGCCAACATTGATTTTTCTATCACCTTTTGTTTCAGCAATTCAAAACTTCTTTGTTCTCTATATGTCCACTTAAAGTCTTCCCTATCTCCTCTCATTGTTTATGTCATGGGTGTACAAATGCTACTAAATCTCTTGATGGTTTTATGATAGAAACTTTCCAACCCATGAAATGATCTTACCTCCCCAATGTTCATTGGTGTAGGCCACTCAACAATTACTCTAACCTTCTCAAGGTCCATCTTTATATTTCAACAAAAATGAAAAGACCCAAATACACTAATTTCATCTTCATAAAGCTATGCTTCTTGATATTTATCAACAACTTCTTCTCCCTCTACTTTTTTAATACTTTCCTGATGTACCAAAAATGTTTGTCTCTACTATTATTGAAGAATAGAATATCATCCAAATAAATAATAACAAACTTACCCAAGAATTGCTTCAGTACCTTGTTCATCAACCTCATGAAAGTGTTGGGTATAGTGTTCAATCCAAAAGGCATCACTAACCAGTCATACAACCCTTCACTACTTTTAAATGTGGTCTTCCATTCACCCCCTTCTCTAATTAGGATTTGGTGATAACCACTCTTTAGGTCAATCTTTGTAAAATACTTTGCTCCACTCAAGTAGTCCATAATATCATCCATCCTTGGCAATGGGAATCTACACATGAATGTGATCTTATTGATTTCTATTGAGTTTTTATACATCCTCCACTCTCCATATTTCTTTTGTATCATTACAATAGATATCATACATGGGATTAAGCTCTCTCTGATCAATCCCTTCTTCAACAAGTCCTATATTTGTCAATTCACTTTTGCATTTTCTGTAGGTTTCATCTAGTGTGCCACTTTGTTTGGAAAAATTGCTCCATGTATTAGATCTATATGGTGACTAATTCATTGGATTGATGGTAATCCATCTAGTACATTTTTTGATATGATAGCATGATAATTTTTCAATAGTTCTACTAATTCTATCTATAGTGGATCTTTCTCCTTTATGATAGAATTCTATACCTCTTGATTACTGAATTTATTTGGAATCAATGTAAAATACATGTTATCATGCCTTAATCCTTGTAGAAACTTCCTTCCATCTACCAAACATAGTATGGTTGTGCCACAAGCTTCATTTTATCCTCTTCTCCTAAAGGTATCTATATATGTCTCTTGCAATTTGAAGTCACAGTATAGGTATTCTTGCTTCCATCATGGATTTATTTTCTATCATATTTGCATGGTCTTCTTGACAATAAATGGAATGCATCCATGGGATATTATCACGCAACACTTCGTCATTATATAACCCTATATGAAATTTCACCAAACACTACTCACATACTAGTATCTTATGTTTGTCTTGAATCCATGCTATCTTGCAGGGATTTGGAGGTTTCAATCTCTTCAAATTAAACTTGGTTACCATCTCCTCTGAGACTAAATTCAATATTTTTTCTAAAACACAAGAGTGATTTTGTAGTAGTTTATGATGCACTTAAATATGGTCAACAACATAACAATTTAAGGATTTTTTATAAGATCCTTCATTAGAATATAGATGTTCTAGGTCTTTAGTTTTTTTAAAAAATGAATGAGAAATTCTATACCATCTCTTTTCTGCTCACCTATCATAGACATATGAAGAAAATGGATTTGGTTGTCTTGAGTTACCTCTTTGACCACACAGAGTTGATGATGCTAATGAAGGTCAAGAAAAAACCTCAATGGATGATATGGAGGTTTAAATGCATCTATATCTTATGTTTACACTCTATGTATATATAATGATTAGATAAACATATATATCTAAACAACACATATAGGGTGTGTTTGGTGCTAGTTAAATTTTCTTGTTATCATCTAAATGGGCACATTTTTTTGTGAGAAAACTAGTACTATAATTCTAGTATATTATGTAATTATTATATATAATACAATATTGGCTATCATCTTTTAAAAAAAATGATAACTTTATATACCTTTCCTGTGAATTTACATCTTGTCCTAAAAAATTATTTTTGTATGGTGGTTCCTCAGTCACCTCTACATGCATCAAGGCTCTTCTCATTACTAATGAATCACCTTTCTCTGGTTTCCCAACCAGAATAGGGGATCCAACATGTTCTTCCTTCACATAAGTTTTTCTTCTAGTGCTTTCAACCCTCTTGCTAGTACTTCCTTGATAACATTCAAATTCTTTATGTCCTTTTCCTTCACACTTGAAACTTCTTCTAAATGGTATTTTTCTCATAACTTCCTTCATCTCTCCAATATCTATCATTATGGTAGGAATTATGACCTCCACTATCACTATGGTAGAAATTTTTATCCTCTCTTCCTTTGCAGTGTGAGTTATTATTCTTCTCTTCACTATAGTAGGGTTTTCCATCCTTTTACTTTGTGTATTTTCTTCTCTCTCCAGATTGTGATTTTCCTCTCTAGAATATTTCTCTTGCACTTCTCTATCTTTTTCCAAACTTATTATTCAAATTTTCATCTACCTTCAACATTATTTTTTATGCTTCTTCAACTATTATCATTTTTACCAAGCTCAAATATTCTTGGATGTTTGTTCTTAGTCCATTGACATACTACACAACCTTCTCCTTGCTTGCTTCACTATGTCTAGATCTGATGACCATTTTATAAAATTATTCAGTATACTCCACAATCTTCTCCTTTTGTCTAGGATTATGCAATCTTTTGAACAATTCAAGCTCATAATCAACAAATATAAATTGTTTCTTCAACTTTGTCACCATCCTATCCCACTTTGTGATTTTCTCCTTTCCCTACCTATTCCTATCCAATTAAAATTCTTTCCACTAGATAGCAACATTCTCTTTCAACTTAGTTTTTTTCAATTTCACTCTTTTTGGATCTTTCAATTTCTTCATACTCAAAGTAATCTTCCATATCATTTATCCAATTAATTAATTCCTTGAGGTTTAAATTTCACGTGTAATTTTGAATTTGAATTCTAGGTATCTTTCCAATCTTAGAAATATCCTTTAACAACTTTATCTGATATGAGTCTTCTTCCTCTTCCATGTTCTCTTCATTTTTGATTTGCAATATATTCCAATTCATCATTGCTTCTAGCCTCATGCCTAGGGTTTGGACCTCTCCAATATTCTTGTACAACATCCAACTAGACTCTCATTTTCCTCATCATCTCCAACATTTCATCCATTCATCAAGCAACATTTTCCATAATGGATTCTCTTCTTAGTGGCATCTCATCCCCTTGGATCTAGTGCAACTACCTTAATTCGATGACCTAGCTACAAGGTATCAACTGCCTCACAGTAGGTGCCCCATTGAAAACACTTGTAGGTTTCCTCAAGTTAGTGATCTATTCACCACAAGGAATTCCTTCTCTCCCAAATGACTCACAAACTTTATTTGATACAAATTGATATAATCATGGATAGAGGGTTAAGAAAGAATGGTCTAACTATTCATCCTTGAATTCAACTCAATAGGAATAACACAATAAATTCTTAGAAAACTTGATTTTTATTAATTAAAAAACTTAAAATCTTACATGCATCATATTCCACAAGTTTGGAATGTATAAGGTTTCATAGGCATGCTATAAGGCATTACCAGATATTACAATTGGCACATGGGCTTATTATGACTAATTGAAATACTTTCCAATAGATTACTAATGATCTTCAATATGAATTTCTAACTCCAATTATGATTTGTGTCATCCTTAAGGGCTTACAAACACCAATGCATGATCAAACATGTTGGTTGTCCTTAGAACATGAGAAGATAACCCATTGAAAGATGGAAATATATTACAAATCTCCAAGAAAGTTCCCCTATACCTAAAATGCCTTGTATGATATTTCATTAAGCTCTACATATTCCAAAAATGGTCTGCACATCAAGCCTATCCTAGATAGTACCTAAATTCTTTGACAGATAATTGACGATGAACTTTAGAGAGTGATAAATTTTGGAAAACAAATGAAAATCACCTAAAATCTAGATATTTGGAAGATGGCCTCATGTAGAATTCATATCTCACTCCATGAGCTAAGAAATGATAATGTGGTAAAATGTGAAAGAAACTTCTAAGATAGATATAGATAGAACTATAAGAAAAGAAATGGTTTTTGTTGATATAGGATTTTCTTACAAGTAGGGATGCTCCTGCATCAGAAAGAGACTTTCATGAATGTTGTAGATTATTTAACTAGGTTACTTGTGACCAAAAAAATGTTTGGAGAATATGGGCCTCTTGGACCCTAGCAATTAAATGGTGTTATTGATCCTCCTATAAGGTGTTTCAAAAGTGAGATAATTATTGGAAAAATAATGTCTAAACCTTACAATTATAACAAATTAATATATTTAAGCACGTGGGGTTGCAATGGAGGCATTAGCCCCTAGGTCACAAATCTAATATTAAAGATTATGTTGGATTTTATTTCCCTAAAAAAAAATCCTATTTTATAAGGGTATTGTATTGTAGTTGAATTTCGCACTTTGTTAATGTGTGTGAGGGTTTGATAGTTGTTGAATTTCCTTCAAATCTCTTGTTAGTGATACTCTTGTGAGAAGCTTTCTTTGTATTTTTTTTATTTTAGAATAATATATTGGATTCCTTTTGGAGTGTGGGGTTTTTATCCTAAATTTTTTCCTCATACAAATCAATATGTTGTAATATGAATGGTATTTATGTTTATTTCTATTTAATTTATGTAATTGTTATAAATATCTTTTATTTTTCACATAACCCTCCTCTCAATATTAATGTAGGAATTTATTCCACTACATTAGCTTCCTTACATGAATACCATTTACCAATTAAAGGATAGCTAGGAAAAGTTTCCAAAGTTTGAGATCTCTTACAATAGGATGGCCAAATGGTTCACTGAAGGGTAACTCTCTCAAAACATGGAGATATATTATGAGTAAATTGATGAGGTGATTTGATTCCCTTGCACCACAGTAAGAGAAAATTGATGGTTGTATCTATGCTTTAGAAGCTTTCTATTGAGTATCCTAAAAATAACACAAGGGTATATGAGGCCTAATTTGAAAACACTATCCCTTCTATGAACATGGGACCGAAGCACAAGAGAAGGTCCCTTCACCTTGTGTTTTGAATCATCAAGGGTTCTAAAGTTCTAACTATTGCAAGTATGAGTATTTGGTGTTGTCATTAATGTCAACAATCTTGGGGAGATCGTTGTAGGCTTACGTGTTTATTATCATTGATGGCTAGTTGTGTTGATGATTTGATTAGTTTCATTATGTTATCACTAGTAAGTGTTACACGTGTCAACCTCAAGTGTTTCTTTGATAATATTCTATGGATGTATATTTGATTTGTAGTTGGTTTTGTGATGATGAGGAAGTGTTGAATATGATGAGTATGTGTCTTTGGTTCTTAGTTTTCAAGTTCTTTTGAGAAATTTTAAATAAAAGAGGAAATAGTGTGTTGTAGAGGTGTTTTGGTGTACAAAGTGGTGTTCTATTTTGGATTCATATTTCTTTCATGTTGAAGATATTCTTATTTGGTTTGGATATGTTGGTCAGAAGTATTCAAAGATTCTATATCTATAATTTCTTGGTTTGGTTCATTTTACAAAGAGAGTTATTTTTCACCAATGTGTGAACTGTGTTATAGTGGTGTTTGAGAGAAATAGTTTTACTTTGCATTTCTCCATAATTTGGTTTATGGTCTTATGATTTTGGAAGTGTACTGATAATCATCATATCTACCTATAGTAAAAAAATTTCATGGTTTTGTGCTTTAGAAGTTTATTTCTCGAGTAATAGAGTATGGAATTTCTTTTTGAGTGTACTTGGCTTGTACATTGTTCAAGTGAAAGTTGTTGCAAAGGAATTTGTTGATTTTAGGGTCTTTTTAGAATATTATAGATTGTTTTCAAGTGTTTTATGTGTTCTGCAAGTCATCTTTAGAGTTAATGAATAATATAATTAAATATTAATGGTGTTAGCACAAGTTTAGCCGATTTTGGGTGCTTACACTAATTATGGATTTGCTTCGGTGATTGAGGATGTGTTACATGTATGAATGAATTTAGGTATGAGTTAAGGTGTGATGTGGTCCACCTTCATTCCTTTCCACCACAAGAATTTTTTGGTGCTGACCTAATTTTAATTTGCATGGTTGAGGTGTATAGCCAACCTTGGAGAATATTTTCAAGGTTGAAGAAGGTATAAATAAGTGATGAAGTTTATGGAGAAGTTAGTCGTGATGAGTGTGATGTGAATTAAATTGTTGTGAAATGATTTTTTTTGAAGTGAAGTGAAAGCTTAATGAGTTATAATACTAGAAACAGTGAGTAGAAGGTGTCCACAATCTTTAGCAAGGATATGACTATTTTGGTGATGTTGTGGTGCATTTTTCTATTGTATTGAGAAGGATTTCTCATTTTAACATTATTCTTTTTTCTTTTCTATAATCTAGCAATGAGCATTTAGTAGTGAGCCTTTTCTATTGGATGTTACAATTAATTTATATTGTGAGATAATCCTCATCATGGTTTTTCCCTTCTTAGGTTTTCCACATAAATATGGTGTTTTATTATGCATGGTGTTGATTTTTATATTTTTTTTATTTTCCTTCATGCTAAATCATTATAATAGATTAAAAGTTAATTAAATTGATGTGGATATAAGTATTTATGAGGGTCTTGGAATTTTAATGTGTAATTGATTCACCCCCCTCTTAGTTGTCTTGTGTGTATTCAATAATTGGTATCAGAGGACGATTCCTTACAATAAAGCTTAACCACTTGAGGTAGATCTAGGATGGCATATAAGAGGGATGACCTTTGTTTGATGAAATGGGTTATGGCTTTTGGAAGAAAAGGATGGAAGTTTTCTTGATATCTCTTGGATTTGATGCTTGAAAGTCTATTGAGACTGGATATACTATGCCTACTAGTGGTTCAAGCATTGATGATGAGATCAAGGCCTATGAGAACAATGGTAAATCAAGTTATTTTATTTTAAGTGGTCTTTCTAACAATAAAGCTGTGAAATTTATACATTTGAAATCTACTAAAGCTATCTAGGAAAAGTTGGAAAGTATTTATGAAGGAGATTTTAAGGTCAAGCAAGCTAAAATGTAGAATTTAAAGATCATATTTAAGAGCCTAAGGATGTATAAAAAAAAAAATATTAGAAGCTAAATGCAAAAGGAAGATGAATTTATCAATTCCATTAGAGGTCTTGGTGGAAATCTTGAAGAAGAGGAAGTGGTAAAGAAGGTACTAAGAACTGTGCCTAAATCCTATAGTAAAAAAAATTATGCTATTGAGGAAGTTCAAGATTTAAGCAAATATTCTAGAGATTAGTTGTATGGTGCTATATCTACTTTTGAAATGAGAGAATTTGGTACATTTAATGCAAAAGTTGAGACTACTTTTAAGGCTAGAAAATAGAAAAGATTGAGGAATCAAATCATGAGGATCTTGATGATGTTGAAGGAAACTTTATGAGGAAAATGAAAAAGGGTACTAGTAAATGCAGAGGTAATTTACCTTCCAAATGTTTTAGTTATGGAAAGATAGGTCATTATGCTTCAATATGTCCAAATAGAGATATAAATGACAAAAATAATGAAAAAAAAGGTAAAGCAATTAAGAAAATTTTTAATGCTAGAGAAGATGCCAGTATATCTAATGATGAATTTGATTATGTGGATGACAAGGATAGTGTTACAATTCTAAGAATTTGGTGTTTTTACTATTGTCAACAAGCCTATGTTGTCATTAGTGTCGACTATATGGGAAGAAGATTGTTACAAGAGTATGTGTAATTGTTGGCATTGTCTATATTGATTGAATTGATGATGCTTTGATTAGTTGCATTATGTTTTCATTAGTAAGCTACTAGTGTAAATTGTATATGCATAAATTTGGTCATGTTTAATTATTCTTGACATTTTTTTTTGGTGTATAAAACCTGGTAAGGGACCAGGGACCCGATCTAAAAATGCAGCTGCAGAGCCAACAAGAACAGGCGCAGCAAGGAGGGAGAAACCCAGGGTTGAAACCCAATTATTCTTGACATTTAATTAAATATTTATTATTTAATTAATTCCTCTAAAAGTCTTCTACATGTAATTAAATTTAATCAATTTAATTATAGTATTCATTCATTTTATTCTCCCACCATAATTAAATAAATTTATTTTATTTAATTATTCTACATATCTACTTGATTAAATTAAATAAATACATTTTATTTATTTAAGTTAATTATCATCTTTTAAATTTAATTAAATATTTTTAATTAAATTTAAATATATCTTTTCTTCTATTTTAAACTTTCCTCTAATTAATTAAATACTTTTATTTAATTAATTTCGTAAACACATGTCATTCCTTCAAATTTAATTAAATATTTATTTAATTAAAAATCTTCTGTTTTCTTTAAATCATAATTAGATATTTCATTTAATTATGAAATCTTTTGATTTCCTCAAAATCTTAATTAAATATTTATTTAATTAAGAAAAATCAACGTACACTCAT
This sequence comes from Sequoia sempervirens, assembly GCA_007258455.2. Lineage (NCBI taxonomy): Eukaryota > Viridiplantae > Streptophyta > Pinopsida > Cupressales > Cupressaceae > Sequoia > Sequoia sempervirens. The sequence continues at coordinate 583,956,306 of VDFB02271358.1, read as the reverse complement.
AAATAAATAATTAAATCAGATAATTCATTATTTATCTTCTTAGAATCTTTCCATTTTCTTCTAAAAAGGATGATTTTTAAATCGTCTCATCTTATCTCTTCCATGAAAATGGAAAAATCTTGCTTTACTCGTTTTCTTCTATTCTTCTCTGCAGTCTCATACATCTTCAACCGTTCGATCTGTCAGGAATTATCACAGCCGTTGACCAACCTAGCCAATCAAAATCCTTGAAAAGCTCTATAAATACATGTGCAAATCCAAGCATTGGTTACACACGAGCATATACGCAATTTCGCTTACACTCTTGCATTTTTAGTATTTCAGCAATAATCACATCTTAGCATAATCTTGCATTGTAGCACAATATGCATTTTAGTTTAAATCTCATTCTTTAGTAGTCCATTTCGTTGAGCTTGGCATACAAAATCTAAGAGCAACTTGAAGCAACGAAACGCTGGAGATAGAGAGCAATAAGATGACTTCGAAGAATCCGCCATAAAGAGTTTGTTTAAATCTTCTTTCAATTTCTTTGACATAAGGTTTTATTGATTGTGTTTTGAATTCATTAGTTTTAACCATATTTTCATACACACATAAAATGGCACCCACCGTGGTGAACTGCCCTGATTTTGACCTTTTTCTGTAGAGTGTTCTAACAGGTTTCCGCATTCTGGAGTTCAATTTTCAAAAAAAATCCACATTTTAGTGCATCTGACACCTTTCTGCAGCACATCTGGGAAGTTAATGTTTCTGTTTTGTAGGAAATTTCAGCACATCTGAGGACTGTTTCAACACTTTTGAGGGTTAATTTAGCGCATTTAAGGACTATTTTAGCGCATATAGTCTCAGTTCATTTAGAATTAAATATGTACTTAATTAAAATGGTGCATCTCAGGATTATTTGAGCCCATATAGTGTTTGTTTCTGTGCATCTAAGGTAGATGTTAGCGCATTAGTACTGCATTATTTACATAGTTAAATTTGCATTTGTTTAAAGTTGCACATATAAGGACTATTTTAGCGTATTTAGGAATTTTCTATAGCACATCTGAGGTTTTTTTTGGCACATTTACTATCTGTTTCTACGCATTTAAGGTTTGTTTAGGTGCATTTGGGTTGTAACAAAAAAAAAAGGATTCTGAGTCTGACACATTCCGTAGATAGAATCTTTTTTGGGTTTAAAATGAATCAATCTAGGATAGTCACCACACTTTGATCATGCAGTTAAAATGAACCCCATGTCTGTTGTGAAGCAATATCTTCACTTAGCATAAATCATTGTCATTTGGTGCATTAAAATGAATCTATTTACTCTACTTGATTGTGCTTGAAAGTGGTAGGTGACTATGCTCTCACCCTGTACAAACTAGGTGATCAGAAAGCCAAACCCACTTTATCCCTGTGTAACCCTCACGATTTGGTATATCAGAGTATCCTCTCCCCTTGTGCATTCGTGCGATCCTAGGTGTAAGAGAAATGGTTACTGAATCTATAAATTGGGCCTGCCTGGGGATTTCATCACCCCAACGTGACTCAAACTGGGAATGGAGCTAAAGCCAAGCTACCCCCAATTGGTATACAGATGTGAATCTTAAGGGAAAACCTAAGATTATGAGTGTGGATGTGTCATACGGATGGACTAGTACTCCCATAAACCCTATTGAGCTTAACCTCTTCAGGCTGGAGTGCCACCTAATCGGTGATTAATCTCTTGCCCCATGTATGGCCACTCAAACGGGGGTCCCGAACTAAACACCACTGTGTAGTAAACCAAAAACCTTCTATTTGCTAGCGCAACACCAGTCGGTGTGAAGGAATCCACACTTTCACAGTCTGTAGTAGAGGTGATCAATCTGCCATGGGAGTTTCATGGGCATTGGAAGCTTGGTTGGCCTGAGAAGAGAGTGCACTATAAGGGGGAGCCCATGCAGCTAAGCTTCTGAATTCACACGCTATCAATATGCGGTTGGGGAAACCCACGCAAAATCTATCAGATATTGTCCTAGCTTTACCATAGGATGTACTTGCTTTATCTGTGTTTGGTTACATTCCATTTAATTCAAAGTTTTTGCTATGTTTTCATTCACATTAATTCAGATAAAAGATCATCCGAAATGAACAAGAAAAAAAACAACTGAAATCATTCAAACAAAAATTGTTTGTATCTTTGGTCTAGTGAAATTTTGATATCTCCCCATACTTAGAGAGTGGAAATCAACAAAATTTGTCAAGAAATCAATTTCCACTAGAATCAAGAAACCCAAGAAACCATTAGGGTACAAGAAAACTTTGCAAAGAAGAAAATTTTTGTACAAAAGTTGACACGTCTTGCTTCATTACCATGGATTTCTTCATAGATACCAAGACTTTGTTAGGGGATTCACTGAAGAGTATGATGTAGATCCTTTGGATTCTCGAGCTTATTATCAAATATTAGCTCTATCTCAACAGCATAATCTTAATCAACCTCTTGAGTTTGATAATATACCACAACCTTCTATTGAGTATCCTTCACATCCCAGTCAAATCTTGCAGTGAGCTTGAAATTTTTTCTTCGAATACAAAGATCAAATATTTAAGAGTGCACCTTCTAAAACAAATTTCTGATTTATTGATTCAACTTGCCCAATAGGATTCTGACATCCTTCATCATCGGAAGCCATAGTCAAAAGTTAGGAAACATCTTTGATCATATCATAAGATTCCCATTTTATCAGATCAAGACATCATCATTGTCACACTTATCAAAAATTGTGATCTAAGTTTAGAAGAACTCTTCAAAATCACATGCCTATCTTCACAAGATCTCATTACAACAAATCGAAGGATGAAATCCAACAAGAAGGCCATACCCAAAACAAGAAGAAGGTGAAAACAGTAATCCCCTTTACAATATCAGTCGTAATCCACTTTTCAACAATGACATGGATAATAGAGAAGAAAATTCGTTCCACAAATACAAAGCCATAAACAATACTCCTGTAGATAGTGATGATGAACTAGAAGATGAACGACACCTTAGAGAAGTTGAGCAAGATCTAAAGTTTTACAAAGCCATAGAAAAGATCTTGCAGCATGATATAAAGAAATATATCCTCTATCTAGCTAACCAAGGAGCTAAATTGCCACCTGACTTTGATACTGAGATTTTTGAGAAACAAACCTGAAGAAACACCCCTATCTGATCTTAGTGCTTTGACTCAACAAATCAAGGCACTTCAAGGACAAGTTAAAGAGTTACAATGGGGAACAACCACAAAGAAATATACTCTTGAGGACATTTGTCCTTATCCTTTTGATCGAAGTCTTAACATGATTCCTTTTCCCAAACATTGTGAAATGCCAAAATTTGATCACTATAATGGGAAATTGGATCCAATCGATCATGTTAGAGACTTCCAAAACATGACATTAGAATTCACTCACGAAGACACTTACTTGATGCGATTGTTTCCTAGGAGTCTTGGAGCTCACTCTATGGAGTGGCTATCAAAGATTACACCCCCCATCAAGACATTTGAAGAATTAATCAACCTGTTTATATCACAATATGCTTATAACATCCAACACCAAATCACTATGATAGATCTCTACAAAGTTGCACAAAAAACCTAGTGAATCTTTCATTAAGTTTCTTCAGAGATGGAGAATAATGTTCGCTAGATATCCAAGTCTTGTTCCTGAAAAGGAAAAGATGGTTACCTTCATTAACAGCTTGAATTCATAAATGAGCTATCAGTTGAACTTACATTGTCCTCCTTTTGAGAAATTGATTGAAGATTCCATAACCATTGAAAATGCTTTGGTCAAAAGAGGAATAATAAAACATGACAAAGACAATCCTAGCTCATCTAATCATCACAATAATTAGGACAAGTCTAAATTTTGGACTCACAACAAGAACATGGTGAATGATGGTGTTGTTGATGCAAATCATGTCTTGACCAAGCCATTTGTTCTTAGCACTCCAAATACTTGCAACAACAATGTCAACTCGATTACAAATCAAGGAAACAATCCTCCTTTGAGGAAAAATATAAATCAACATTCTGCTCCCAATCAAGGGACTTCCAACAACCAAGGTTACTGAGGAACCAATAACAATCACAATTCCTTAGAGAGCACCTCGAATACAAATCCACAAAGATTTTCATTCTTCTCTAGTAGAAGAAATTTCACTCCACTGGGTCAATCTATGGAATCTTCATTCAAAGAGTTGATGGCTAAAAATGTCATTACATTGCCACCTCAATGAAACTATGAACCCAGTGTGAAGCCTCCATCATGGAATGAGGCATACTATTGTGACTATCATCGGTGCAAAGGTCATCACACAAATAACTATCAAGCCTTGAAGAATTCCATTCAAGACCTAATTGAAAACAACACCATCACAATAGAAGGACATCAACAATCCAATGAAGACCACCAAGCTTTTCACAACCCTTTACCCAACTATCAAAAGGGTGAGTCTTTGGGAAAAAGTGTGAATCATATTGATGATCCGATAATCAATCATATCTACACCGGTGATGAATGGGTCAATGTTATTAAAGTCAACAAGAAAGTGGAATATAGAGAAGTCAATGCAACAACAAGGGTGCCAGCCAAAGTTGTCTTAAAAGATGCCTCTTCAAAATCTACTAGAACCCCACCTCAACACCAATATGACCTAGTTAACCAACTTTGGAAAATGCCTACTCAAATTTCTATCTTAGAACTCTTAAAGATTTCCCCAGCACATAAGGAAATTCTTGAAAGGGCCCTTGTTGAAACAACTATATCCATGGATTTGGATGTGGATCAATTTCAAGCCATGATAGGACACTTTCTTCACCCACATGCCTCTCATTTTTCTAAGAAATATAATGCTTCCCTAACTCATCCCCATAATTCATCATTGTATTTAGAGGTCATGATACACAAGTTTCATGTCAGACACGTCCTAATAGATGGAGGGCCTGGTTTAAACATATGCACCATGAAGTTGGTTCAAGCTTTAGGATTTTATGAGGACTCTATTGATCCTAGAAGAAAGATTACCATCAAAGCCTATGATGATGAGGAAAGAGCATCCAAGGGTCTAATCATGCTACCAATCAGAGTTGGACCTCTTATCAAAACTACTTTCGGTCAAGTATTAGACCATGATCTTGCATACAAAATCTTGTTGGGTCATCCTTGGATCCACAAAATGCAAGCTGTCCCATCCACCTACCATCAATGTCTTAAGTTTCCTTATGATGGACAGGAAATCACGATACTAGCTGATAATTCAAAAATTCAAACTTGTGCCAACCTCAAAGCCAGTCAGGATACTCTGGTCCCTAACAATCGAGAAGCTCATTCTAGTACTTCTCTCAAGATTGATACACAAATTAGTCAATTGACCAATAGCTTTGATAGGAAACTAAAATTCAAGGACCATGGAGTTGGGGAGTACTCTCTCTATCTTGCTAATTTATCAACATCGCCACAGTCACATGGAAAACCTTCAATAGCACAACATCAAATATTAGCTGCATCAACATCGATGCAACAACCAATAGAGCCAAGCACAAAGTTTAATGGACGATTCATCAAGGAGAAATTCCCCATGGAAAATCTTGAGGATAGAGAAATTCTAAACTAGCTCTATAAGGATGAAGATGAAACAGTGCTTAATGTCAAATTACTAATAGATAGATATGGAAAAAGGTATACAATCATGTAGAAGATGGGATATGATGGTAATGGTCCCATAGGGAAGAGAAAAGGAGTAGTTGAACCTATTAATCCTCCAGGACTTGCTGCAAAAGAGAAAACAAGATTAGGTTATGATACTACCTCAAAGGAAAGAACATCCAAACAAATGCATGACACTGCTCTTACATTACAAGATGATTCAGATTCAAGAAAAGCATGTTTGGTGACAATTCAAAACTTCCTGGATAATAACTCTAACACAGACTCTACTGAATATGAATGGGATACCATTTATAATGATGAGTTCTAGAGGGATAAAATGGTTGATGTGATACACAAGTATACCCCTACTCTAATCGAAGGTGAAGGGTCAGGGTCCCGAACATGAGAATTTGAACCACAAAGTTTTCTATCCCCTCATGCCTAGGGTCAAGTGTGAAGGATTCTATCCTTTCATACTCTACTTTACCAGAGGAGTTCAAATAGCAACAATAGATCTTATACTTTCCCAGAGGAGTTCAGACAATAGCAACAACAAATTCTATACGGGTGGGGCCCAAACCTGAGTTCCCAAGCCCTTACCCCTAGCCCTACTCTCGCCCCCACTATAGATGGATGGCTAGCCCCTACCCCTACTACTATCATTGGCCCCCCTAACTTGCACTAGCTTTAGCCCCTCCACTAGCCCTAGAATTGGAACTAGCCAACTATAGAATAGGGGTCCCTACCCCTACCACCTGGGCATTCCCAAGCCCTAGCCCCTATCCTCGGGTAGTTATAGTTCGCAACCCGGGCCCCTACTATTCACTAGGACCCTACAATAATCTACCTCCCTGCAGGGTGGGGGCGATGGGGTTTCGGCAACTAAACTGAACTAAACCCTTTAGAATAGTAGGGGGCCAACTCTTACAGATTTCCCCAGCACATAAGAAAATTCTTGAAAGGGCCCTTGTTGAAACAATTGTATCCACGGATTTGGATGTGGATAAATTTCAAGCCATGATAGGACACTTTTCTTCACCCACATGCCTCTCATTTTCTGAGAAAGATGACAAATCCCTAACTCATCCCCATAATTCATCATTGTATTTAGAGGTCTGATACACAAGTTTCATGTCAGACACGTCCTAATAGATGGAGGGGCTAGTTTAAACATATGCACCATGAAGTTGGTTCAAGCTTTAGGATTTTCTAAGGACTCTATTGATCCCAGAAGAAAGAGTACCATCAAATCCTATGATGATGAGGAAAGAGCATCCAAGGGTCTAATCATGCTACCAATCAGAGTTGGACCTGTTATCAAAACTACTTTTTGTGAAGTATTAGACCATGATCTTGCATACATCATCTTGTTGGGTCGTCCTTGGATCCACGAAATGCAAGCTGTCCCATCCACCTACCATCAATGTCTTAAGTTTCCTTATGATGGACAGGAAATCACGATACCTACTGATAATTCAAAAATTCAAACTTTTGCCAACCTCAAAGCCAGTTAGGATACTCTGGTCCCTAACAATCAAGAAGCTCATGCTAGTACTTCTCTCAAGATTGATACACAAATCAGTCAATTGACCAATAGCTTTGATAGGAAACTAAAATTCAAGGACCATGGAGTTGGGGAGTACTCTCTCTGTCTTGCTAATTTATCAACATCGCCCCAGTGACATGGAAAACCTTCAATAGCACAACATCAAATATCAGCAACATCAACATCGATGCAACAACCAATAGAGCCAAGCACAAAGTTTAATGGATGATTCATCAAGGAGAAATTCCCCATGGAAAATCTTGAGGATAGAGAAATTCTAAACTAGCTCTATAAGGATGAAGATGAAACAGTACTTAATGTCAAATTACCAATAGATAGATATGGAAAAGGGTATACAATCATGTAGAAGATGGGATATGATGGTAATGGTCCCATATGGAAAAGAAAAGGAGTAGTTGAACCTATTAATCCTCCAGGACTTGCTGCAAAAGAGAAAACTGGATTAGGTTATGATACTAGCTCAAAGGAAAGAACATCCAAACAAATGCATGACACTGTTCTTACATTACAAGATGATTCAGATTCAAAAGAAGCATGTTTGGCGACAATTCAAAACTTCCTAGATAATAACTCTAACACAGACTCTACTGAATATGAATGGGATACCTTTTACAATGATGAGTTCTGGAGGGATAAAATGGTTGATGTGATACACAAGTATACCCCTACTCTAATTGAAGGTGAAGGGTCAGGGTCCCAAACATGAGAATTTGAACCACAAAGTGACTATGATTCTAGTGATACTAAGTCAGATTTAAATGAACAAGACCATCGTGAGAATAGTATCATCATTGATCCACCTCATACCTCAGATCCTATGGTCAACTCCATTATGACCATAACCATAGCTGACTTCACACAACCTAATGACTCACTACCACTTATTCATCCTGATCTTATTGATTGGGATTCATCTGAACCTATCATTATACCTATGTTTCCAAATGACGGAGCTATCATAAACTTCCTTTTCATAGATGACACAAATGATTGTTCCACCAGTGATTTTTGGCATAAATTATTTAATCAGGAGGGTGTCAAGTCTCCTAGTTGCAAAATTAAAAATCAAAAAGAAAGATCTAATGGTGAAAACTATAATCTGGTAGTGTTAGATCAAACAAAAGAGAAAATAAAGAGCATATCAGATGGTGAAAACATTTTTAAGGCACCAAATGATGGGAATCTTGACACTTTCCCAGAGCACTACCATGAGCGATCACCTATCTTGATTGATCCTACAAAAGCTGTCACTCTTGAAACATAAAAAAAACCAAATATTTTACAATTATCTGCATCCATGATAGAGATAGAGGTGTTGGAGTTCATAGAGTTTTTAAGAGCAAATCAAGTCAACTTTTCTTGGTCTTATGCCGACATGCTAGGTCTTGATCCTGATCTGATCATGCATCACTTGTCTATCAAACCAGGGGCTAAACCTGTGAAACAAAAACTCAGAAAGATGCACCCCCATGTTGCATTACTGGTTAAGGAAGAACTAAGGAAACTCCTTGATGTGGGTTTCATAAGATCAATTGACTACACTGAATGGATCTCTAACATTGTCCCTGTATCTAAGCTAGATAAAAGTGTCAGAGTGTGCATAGACTTCAAAGATCTTAATAAAGCATGTCCTAAGGATAACTTCCCACTTCCCAACATCAACACCATAGTTGATCTAACAGCTAGCCATTCCATGTATTCATTAATGGATGGTTTTTCTGGTTACAACCAAATCAAGATTGCACCTGATGACCAAGAGAAAACAACTTTCACGCGTCCATGGGGAACTTACTGTTGGAACATCATGCCTTTTGGTCTAAAAAATGTTGGGGCTACTTATCAAAGAGCCATGACTATAATATTTCATGACACGATGCACACATTCATGGAAGATTATGTAGATGACATATTGGAAAAATCATACACCAGAGGACATCTGGAAATATTGTCTAAAATATTTACAAGATTGGAGAAATTCAAAGTTCACCTCAATCCCAAGAAATGTGTTTTTGGGGTCACATCTGGAAAACTCTTAGGGTACATTGTTTCTGAAAAGGGAATTGAAGTAGATCCTACTAAAGTTTAGGCAATCATGGAAATGCCTCCCCCAAGAAACATCAGTTAATTAAGGTCACTACAGGGACGACTTTAATCTATACAGAGGTTCATTGCACAATTGGCCGACAAAAGTCTACCTTTCACACATCTACTGCATAAAAATGTTCCTTTCAAGTGGGATGACAAGTGTGAACTAGCTTTTCAACAAATCAAACAGTACCTAATGACTCCACCAGTCCTAGTACCACCAAATCCAGACAAGCCACTAATCTTGTATATTACCGCAATCGAGACCTCTTTGGGAGCATTACTAGCACAAGAAGACCATACAGGGAAAGAACGTGCAATTTATTATAGCAGCAGAACATTAACAAGCCATGAACTCAACTACACCTCCATCGAAAAGGCTTGTTTAGCAGTAGTCTTTGCTTCACAGAAATTTTAGCATTACATGCTAACACATATAATCAATCTTGTTTCAAAAATTGATCCACTAAAATATCTATTAAGCAAAGCATCATTGATAGGAAGGCTAGCAAAATGGGTAATGATTCTAAGTGAGTTTGACATCCATTATGTTGATCACAAGGAAATCAAAGGACAAGTTATCGCTGATCAACTAGCTGAAGCTCCACTACAAGAAAACCATCCTCTGCACATTGAATTCCCAGATGCTGATGTCTTTTTGGTAGAATCTAAACAACAATGGTCCTTATATTTTGATGGCTCTTTCACTCAACATGGATCGGGGGCAGGCATACTCTTTGTCACCCCTCAAGGACACACCATTCCTCGATCATATAGGCTGATGTTTCCATGCACCAACAACATAGCCGAATATGAAGCATTAATCACTGGACTCAAAATAACACTAGAATGGAGGATTATAGAACTACAAGTGTATGGCGACTCACAACTAGTCATTAATCAGATCAATGATGATTATCAGACCAAAGATGAAAAACTACTGCCATATAAAAAGATGGTGGATGATTTAAAGAAGTATTTTGTGGACATCAAATTCACACAAATTCCAAGGCTTGATAACAAAGTAGCCAATGCCATGGCTATGATTGCATCATTGTTACAACTCAGAAAATCAGACTCGCTACAAATTTCTAGTGGAACAATCATTTACACTTGCCTATGACACCCAAAATCCAAATCATTTGCCACTGGGTAGGATTCGAGTCACCTTGGTATGGCAAGACCTATGCCTACCTAAAAGATGATATCTTACCACCTGATTTGTCTTGTAACCAAAAATGAAATTTCATCTGCCAATCCTCCTATTACACTCTTATCACTAACACCCTTTGTCGTCGTGGTCTTGATGGTACTTTACTTCGATGTCTTGAATGTGATGAATCTAACAAAGCTTTACAAGAAGTTCACGATGGAATTTTTGGTACTCATTCGAGTGGACTAACCTTATCCAAAAAGTTGATTAGAATGGGTTACTACTGGCCTATAATGGAGAGGGAATCATTTAATTTTATGAAAACATGCTCAAAATGCCAGATTCACGGGAATCTCATTCATGCTTTTTCACAGGAACTACAACCGTTCACACTGACCTGGCCATTTTCTCAATGGGGGTTAGATCTAGTGGGTAAGATTCATCCTTCCTCATCAAACAACCACAAGTTTATCATTACAACAACATAATACTTCACCAAGTGGATTGAGGCATTACCTCTCACTAAGGTGACCGGCAAACAAATATCATCGTTCATACTGAATTATAGTATTTGTCAGTATGGCATTCCCAACTCCATTATCACGTTCAAGAATCAGGATGTTGACGAACTTTGTGAACGATTCCATATTCAGCAGAAGTAATCAACACCTTATTATCCACAAGGAAATGACCAAGCAAAGGCCTCAAATAAAACAATTTTGAAAATTTTGAAGAAAACTATGAATGATGCAGGGAAAGATTGGCATGTTCAACTTAATCCTGCATTGTGGGCCTATAGAACTAGTATCTGAATGCCAACAAGAGCAGCACCATTTTCTCTTGTCTATGGAGCAGAAGCCATTCTAACTCTAAAGGTTGAGATTTCGTCACTTAGGGTATCACTGAAGGGTCTCATAACATATGATGAGTACAGAGTTTCTCGATTGCAAGAACTAGAACTTCTTAATGAAAAGCGACAACGAGCAGCTGATCATTTGAAAGCATATCAACAAATGATGTTTCGTAGCTATAATCATAGAGTCAAGCCATGTACCTTTCAGGTTGGTGATCTTGTTCTGAAAGAAAATCCATGAAATTAGCAAGATAGAGAGAAGAAAGGAAAATTTGAACCAAATTGGCTAGGTCCTTATGTGGTTATCGCAGTCTATGGTTCAGAAGCATACAAGCTATCAACACTAGAAGGGGATCTATTTGACAAACCCATCAACAACATGCACCTAAAGAAGTATTATGTCTAAAACAATTATCATCATCCATAAAAGTCCTGAAGAAATCCAAAAAACAACAAAAAAAGTCCTAAAGAAATCCAAAAAATAGCAGAAAAAAGTCTTGAAGAAATCCAAAAAAACAGTAGAAAAAGTCTTGAAGAAATCCAAAAATAGCAGAAAATGTCCTAAAAAAAATACAAAAAGAGAAAAAGTCCTAAAAAAATGCAAAAATAGCAGAAAATGTCTTGAAGAAATCCAAAAAAGCAATGAGAAAAGTCAAAAATCCAAAACAATGTAAAAGTCCTTAAAAAAAAAAAAAAAGCAGAAAATGTCCTAAAGAAATCCAAAAATAGCATCAAATGTCTTGACGAAATCCAAAAACATCCATTCTTCCATAATCCTTTCATAATCTGCCATCTACCTAATCCATCTCTTTTGTGTCATCCCTTACCAACATCTATGAGCATAATGACATTTGACATGGTCCATGCAATGACATCCATATCTAGTGGGACTACCACCTTTCATGAAACTAGACACTTGAGTCCCTCCTATCCATATTCCCCTTCTCCTTTCCAAAAAAAGAAAAAAAAGAATCATAGAGTGAAAACTTGGCGACAGGTAGTCTATTGACAAGAAAAATGCAATAAAAAAAATAGTGAAAATCTGACAAACAGATGCTATTTGTAGCTCTCCATCTATTAGTTCATAGTCAGCACTTGGATTATTAGCCTTCATCTCATGCATCTTCTTCATCATCTTATGGCTATACTAGCATCATGCTATCATCATTTTCCTAGAACGATAATGTCTCACCATGGCTTGATTATTGTACATATTCATTTCAACAAGTTGTGTCAATACTGGGGGAAAACGTTGGCATACTGGGAGAAATCAACTTTTCAGATCTTACCGAAATAGATAGACAAAGACATCAAATGCAATCATGTGAACAAACAATCAAATCACATGAACAACTATCCAATCATTGATCCCAAGCACAACAATTTTCAGCTACGTAACATATCATGACTCTTATCTCGATGATCTAAAAATCTGAATAATGTTTGGAATAACAATTTTTCATTTGGAACAATGGTTGTTTACTTTGTGATATCATCTCTCTAGAGCTCTCTTGATGATGTACTGAACAAGAGTGGCGAGGAAAGAGAATGATTTTTCTTTGTCTGCTATCTAGAGTTTAACTATCCATCTAATGGTCAATATTTTGCGACACATGATGACAGTTCCACATTGACATCAGAAAGTGGTTAGTCTTTGTCTGTTTATGCAATAAATGCTTAGGTCATCTTGGTTCAATTATACCTTGATGCTTGTGTTTGCTTGCTATATCAAACTTCATGAAAGTTGTACTCAGGTCATCATTTGGTGCTAATTTCCCCTTTGATGCTTGTACATACTTTCAACATTTTAAAATGCTCTATGATGATTCACGAAAGCTAACAAAAAGATCAACAAAGGGTTGATTTCATTTAGATGCATTTCATCTCGTTCATTATATCTGCATACTGGATTTGCATCAGAGTTTTTGAAAGGCTAGCAAGATCATCAACGACTGCCATGTCTCTTTGGACTATTTGTGGAGGACATTCGAACATTTTTTTCATCATCACCTTTCATCTTCATTATCATTTCATTTAGGCCCTTCCATTTATAATTTATCATTCATGTGCATATCATTTAGATTCTCTATCATCTTCATATCATTACCATTTTATCATTTTATATTCCATTCTTTTTCATTTGCATCCCATTTACCATTCATTTCATATCGTTATCACCATTCATTTCATATCGTTATCATCATTCATTTCATATCATTATCATTTTTCATTTCACATCATTATCATTTCTCATTTCATATCGTTATCATTTCTCATTTCATTATAATTTCATTTATCATTTCATTATCATCCATTTCTTATCATTACCATTTTATCATTTTATATTCCATTCTTTTTCATTTGCATCCCATTTATCATTTCATTTATCATTATCATTCATTTCACATCATTATCATTTTTCATTATCACTTATCATTTTCATTTATCATTATCATTCATTTCATATCATTTCACTTATCATTTATCATTTTAGTTATCATTTTCATTCTCATTCATTTCATTATCACTTATCATTCATCATTTTCATTATCATTCATTTCATTCCATATCACTTATCATACATGATGTTAGTGCCATTTCTAGTTCTCTCATTATCTAGTTATGTACTCTTGTTTTTCATGATTAAATCTTTAGCATTGGGAATTTTCTACCATTTTGGCACGTGGGGTAAATGGGCTTCCACGAGGGTTGAGCGCAGCGTGCTAGGGGTTCATGTCTCAGATGGTCAGATCTTTCTTTTCTTCCTTGCCTTGTGTTTTTCTTTGTCTGGCGAGGCCGGAACCAGAATGGAATCGGAATCTGGTTTTTGGAACCTTTCTCATGCTTATGGTTTCGGGTTTTGCTCCGACCCCGGCTCCGCTCATTTTTTTTTCCTTTTGCTTTTGGCAGGAGTGGGATGGTTTTCAATCCTGGTCTCTTTTGTTCCTATTTGTCCCCCACTTTGGCTTCGCCTCAGTCTGATTCCCTTTTTTCCTATCCTTTTGTTCATTGACTTGCCTAGCTAGTACACATGCAACTTAAGTTATCCTTTGTGCCATGTTTCTCGTCGGCAACCGGCCCCTAGTTACCTTTTCCACCGGCCCCACGTTGCCCTCACTATGACCTTCGGTGCTCGGGATAACCTCTCGGCGACCCTGTGTTCTCTCCCCGAGGTCTCCTTTTCCGTCAGCTTATGCTAGTTGTGTCAGGGAGATGTCTCCCTGACTTCTTTGTGTCTCACCAATGGGTCTTTCCCATTGGTGTGATCATTTTCATTTGGGGTGTGGTCCTCCCAACTCCCCTTGGTCTCCCCGAGATCCTTTTGCTGCCCCTCGCTATGCGTTTGGAATGACTATTGGTCTCGGGGTGATGTCTTCCCAACTTCGGGATGTCTCCCTGAGACCCCCTTCTATTGGCCTATGTTGGTTGTGTCAGGGAGATGTCTCCTCGACCCCCATTTGTCTGGCTGACTATGGCAGCCCCTTTTTACTCTTTGGTGTGACTTCCCTCAGGCCGCAGTGACTTCACCATGATGTTTGGCCGACTCGGCCATCTTTTCCTGACTCTATGGTGCACACGGTATCTTATGTGGACTTCACCAGGGTGTCTCACCGACTTGGTAGCCTCTTGCTGACTGTGTTTAGTGATCGATATAATGTTTTTTCTTCAGCCAGATGTCTCCTTGACCTAATGATGTCTTGCCAATTCGATGATCTCCTCAGCATGACTTCGTGCCCTTTGCTCGCTATCGCCCTGATGTCTTCCTGACACCGCTTTCTCTTGCCGATGGTGTGTCTGTTCGGGTGTTGCCATGGCCTCTTGTCGAGTGAGCTCTCTTTCACCAACAGGGCATTATTCTAAGTTGAAATCTCATGCTGATGTGCACTCATTCTTGCTGGCTCAACTACTCGATGAAACACACAGATTCTCACTATAGTGTCTGTCCGACTGGTCTGCTGGGGAGGTGACCGATGTGAATCAATTTCATGAATGTATTCAATGCGGTTGGTCACCTATTTGGGCTCAAGAATGACAATGAGGATCTCACTTGGGATCAATGTGATGGCCCTGATTTGGTCCTGAGCCTCGAATGTTGGCACGGGTTGGCACGGCAGAGGTGGAATTTATTGCAAAATCAGGGCAACAGACTGTCTGAGATGGAGAGGTTGTTGAAATAGAGGGCTTATACATTTGTGGCTTTTAGATTTGTGATGATCACACCCACAGACTTCCTAGACGGCATGGTCGGTGTACCTTCCTAGTTTGACTACCATGGCCGCTCATCCCTGTACCTACTTCTTCTGACCTGATCGGATCTGCATCAAGATTTCCCTGGGATCGCCTGGCACAAAGTTTTTAATGATATCCAGTGAAGCTGGTGAGGCTGGTGACATGGCCTGTGAGCTGTGCTAACTAGTCATTTTGTCTGATGACATGCAATCTCATCTGGCCGGTTACTTGTTGCTTCTCCTATTCCTATAAAGGAGAATTTCTTGGCCAGATGTAAGGGTTCTGAACTTTGGTGTTTAGTTCCACTTTCTGAGTTCTCGGATTGGTCTGAGATAGGTTAGGGTTTAGTCTTGAGTCAATATTGAGTCTGTAAGCTATAGAGTCTGAATTTCTCTATAAATGCAATTAGTTTGTACAAGGAACACATGAAGACACTTGTCTCTCATGCATACATCATTATATTGTCTCCACATTTGTATGCTTTTAATCATTTGAATGAATGGCATAAGGTGTCTTTATTCATCTTCTTGTATTTCACAAGTTTGTGTTGTTTGTTGATAGGTCTCCTTCAAGGATGCAGTTAAATCCATTGAATAGATATCAGTGATTACTTGTTTGTAGGTTGGATTTGGTAAGTAGAGTCTAGTCGATACAAGAGTCTGGATTATTAGTGTAAGGCATTGATAGTTGATGCAAGGCATCAACAAAACTAGATCCACTGATTGAGCTCTGTTTGCAGATGAATTCCATCTTTTGTGTGTGACTCCATGACCCTAGATTAGGCACTGATCTGTCTTGCAGCCTTGTTCCTCTCAGAAACCTTTTAATCTATAGATTATTGAATATCTTTTGCTTGAAGTCTTGTCCTACCTCCTTGTTGCTTCAAGGTTGAGCTACTGAGAATCTAGCCCCATTTGAGGTCCTCAACACTTGACATCAGGAGTTATCTGCTATAAAAAGTAATGTCTGGTCTTCTTTAAGGCATTATGTGGGTACACCCGCCCTGGTTCTGCAGAGCCTAAAGTGTAAAGATTTCAATCTAGCGTTGAATCTTGTCAGTTGGTCTAGGTCCTCCAAGCTGCCCTTGATTGGAGATGGCTACCCCATAGGTAGAATAGGAGACACACCTGGTTTACAAGAAAAACCACCAACAAGATGGTGACTCTGCTGGGGAGTTAGAAATCTGGTTATAAAGTGCCATATCAAAAGAGTCATATCAATTTCCATGTTGGTTATGTTCAAAGTTTGAAGAATCTTAGGCCTGGAGAAAAGTTTTGTTGCAATGAACTTGAAAGCTACAAGATATATGGTGCTCTGTCAGATGGAACTCAGAGAAAGATTTACATGTAAGTGAGCTTCATACCATTCGAAGCTCAATCCTTTGCAAAGAGGTGGCGACTCTGTCAAGGTGAACCTATTGAATATTTAAGATAGTTCCATGGTTGCAACGTTCCTAGGTATTCTTCATGCTTTTGAACATTTAAAAGAACTTTAGTTCCCTTATTTGGTGAGATCAAGCACTGTCATCAAGGGATATTTGAATGTTGCAACTGGATAGTTGTAGAGGGATAGTTTTCATTTGCAAGATGCATTGTTGTCCTGATTCTCCCTCTACAAGCTATGATACCATGCTTAGGGAAAAATCCTGTCTTCAGAAAAGGGCGTATGATAGTGAAAGATACAGCCCTTTGGTTTTGATAAAATCTAGGGTTATCCACATGTTACCCCTAGGGGAATCAATAAATACTTACCCAAGTTTAAAGGTGGTGTTGAGGAATCAACATCAAGACATATGCAATTTTTTATTGATTTCATGGAAGACTGTCAGGTGGAAAAAGAGGATGTGGTCATGAAGCTATTTGTCAGATCTTTAGAAGGTGTGGCCGATGATTGGTTCACTTGCTTACCAGTGCACTCCATTGTTTCATGGTATCAGCTCAGAACTTTGTTCCTTGATACCTTTGGTGATGTATCTAGTCCTAATAGAGGTCAAGAAGAGGAAGAAGTGGTTGAGAGGGTAGGAAAGAGTAGTAACCTACTAAGTTGTAAACAAATATTAGATTTGCTAACCACAGAATATCAAAGGTTTGCACACAACAACTCTAGGTTGTTGTGGGCAACTCATATCGGTCTTGACGATGAGGACCTGTGGGATGTAAGGTATGATGCAAGTGATTATGATGCCCCTTCTAATGGAGATCTTACAAATCATGATGACACTGATTTCAATCTGAAATCAGATTGTGCTTCTAAACCAGAGTTGCTCAATGATGAGCAAGATTGGAATGATGATGACAGTTGGACAGCCCATGAGGATGAGTTAGAGTCCTTTGATGACTCTCATTACCACCACGATGAAGAATAGAGCCAAGTGAAAAGAGGAAGTGGGAGTAGTAGTTTAAACCATCATTGCACTAATGATGTGCCTCCTCCTACTGAAAATGATATAGAGCAGTTGCAAGATGTGTTGAATGGTGAGTGTATCCCTTTGTATACACTTGATGAAGTTCTCACAGAATGTGACAATATGCAGAGCACTGGAGATAGTTGTTTTCAACTTCAGGGTAATGTAAATAGTGAATATGAAAGCCTTTTGTCACATAACAGTCAGCATTTTGAAAGTATGCTTGACTTTCAAATGCACAAGGATCATGTACATGTTTATAATGATGAATATGATAGCTTGTTGAGAGGTACTAACATGTTTTATTAGGTAGCTATTTGTGATCAGACTATTTTTTCATATGGTTTTGATCAGTATTCACAGGTATTGCCACATGACACAAAATCAGACAATGAAGAGTGTGGCAATGATAAAGTTTATTGGGTCTGGTTGCCATTTGAAGTTAAAACTAAATAGAGAGTAAGTTTTCACTTGCATAGAGGCAATTAGGTACTTGTGTTTGCAAGGGTGCTATCATTCATGTTGTTGCAGTTTGGTAGAGGCAAGCATGAGTTAGGGGAGGCTAGCTCATTCTACAGAATTGTATTTGATAGGGGTAAATGATGGCCCTCATTTTCATTTGGTGGCATGGTGTCATCAAATGAAACAAGGAATGAATAAATGGACTCTTGAATTGTAGGTTCATGGAAAATTCTTGAGGGTGCTTCACCTGAAGCATATATGTTTCCATGAACATTTAGTCTAGGGTTTTGGTCTTCTGTTTCTATTTTGCTTTCTTTTTGTGTCTTCTGGCCTTGTCTAGGCTAGGTTTTTGGTGTGTTCTAGGTCTCTCCTTTTCTGGTCTGCTCTCCCTGAGATCTAGAATCTTGCAATGCCCACGGGGGTCATACATCCCCAACAGGAGCCTATGTTAGTGCCATTTCTGGTTCTCTCATTATCTAGTTATATACTCTTGTTTTTCATGATTAAATCTTTAGCATTGGGAATTTTCTATCATTTTGGCATGTGGGGTAAATGGGATCCCACCAGGGTTGAGCTCAGCGTGCTAGAGGTTCATGTCTCGGATGGTCAGATCTTTCTTTTCTTCCTTGCCTTGTGTTTTTCTTTGTCTAGCGGGGGCAGAATCGGAATGGAATCAGAATCTGGTTTTTGGAACCTTTCTCATGCTTATGGTTTCAGGTTTTGCTCCGACCCCAGCTCCGCTCATTTTTTTTTCCTTTTTCTTTTGGCAGGAGCGGGATGGTTTTCAGTCTCAGTCTCTTTTGTTCCTTTTTTTCCCTCACTCTGGCTCTGACTCCTCTTTCTTGGTTCCGGATCCACCTCAATCTGGTTCCCTTTCCACCCGTCTTTTTGTTCATTGACTTGCCTGGTTGGTACACATGCAACTTAAGTTATCCTTTGTGCCCTATTTCTCATTGGCAACTGGCCCCTGGTTACCTTTTCCACTGGCCCCGCGTTGCCCTCGCTGTGACCTTTGGTGCTCAAGATAACCTCTCGGTGACCTCATGTTCTCTCCCCGAGGTCTCCTTTTCCATCAGCTTATGCTGGTTGTGTCAGGGAGATGTCTCCCTGACTTCTTTGTGTCTCACCGATGGGTCTTTCCCATCGGTGTGATGGTTTTCATTCAGGATGAGGTCCTCCTAACTCCCCTTGGTCTCCCCGAGATCCTTTTTCCACCCCCTGTTGTGCATTCAGAATGACTATTGGTCTCGGGGTGATGTCTTCCCGACTTCGGGATGTCTCCCCGAGAACCCCTCCTATCGGCCTATGTTGGTTGTGTCAGGGAGATGTCTCCTCGACCCCCATTTGTCTAGCCAACTATGGTGGCCCCTTTTTACTCTTCAATGTGACTTCCCTCCAGCCGCAGTGACTTTGCCATGATGTTTAGCTGACTCGGCCATCTTTCCCTGACTCTATGGTGCACATGGTATCTTATGTGGACTTCGCTGGGGTGTCTCGCCGACTTGGTAACCTCTTGCCGACTGTGTTCAGTGCTCGATATAATGTGTTTTCTTCAACTAGATGTCTCCTCGACCTGATGATGTCTTGTCGATTCGATGAGCTCCTCAGTGTGACTTCGTGGCCTTTGCTCGTTATCGCCCTGATGTCTTCCCGACACCGCTTTCTCTTGCCGATGGTGTGTCTGTTCGGGTGTCGCCCTGACCTCTTGTCGATTGAGCTCTCTCTCACTGATGGGGCATTATTCTAAGTTGAAATCTCATGTCGATGTGCACCTGTTCTCACCGACTCAGCTGCTTGATGAAACACACAGATTCTCGCTATGGTGTCTAGCCGATTGGGCTATGTCTGGCCGACTGGTCTGCTAGGGAGGTGACTGATGTGAATCAATTTCATGAATGTATTCAATGTAGTTGGTCACCTATTTGGGCTCGAGAATGACAATGAGGATCTCACTTGGGATCAAGGTGATGGATCCGATTTGGTCCTGAGCCTCGAATGCTAGCATGGGTTGGCATGATAGAGGTGGAATTTATTGTAGAATTAGGGCAACAGACTGTTTGAGATGGAGAGGTGGTTGAAACAAAAGGCTTCTACATTTGTGGCCTCTCGATTTGTGATGATCGCACCCACGAACTTCTTGGATGGCATGGTTAGTGTACCTTCCTGGTTTGACTGCCATGGCTACTCATCCCTATACCTCCTTCTTCTGGCCTGATCGGATCTGCATCGAGATTTCCCTAGGATCTCCTGGCACAAAGTATTTAATGATATTTGGTGAAGCTGGTGAGGCTGGTGACATGGCCTGTGAGCTGTGCTAACTAGTCATTTTGTTTGATGACATGTAATCTAATATGGTCGGTTGCTTGTTGCTTCTCCTATTCCTATAAAGGATAATTTCTTGGCCAAATGTAAGGGTTCTGAACTTTGGTGTTCAGTTCCACTTTCTAAGTTCTGGGATTGGTCTGATATAGGTTACGGTTTATTCTTGAGTCAATATTGAGTCTGTAAGCTGTAAAGTCTAAATTTCTCTATAAATGCAATCAGTTTGTACAAGGAATACATGAAGACACTTGTCTCTCATGCATACATCATTAGATTTTCTCCACATTTGTATGATTTTAATCATTTGAATGAATGGAATAAGGTGTCTTTATTCATCTTCTTGTATTTCACAAGTTTTTATTGTTTGTTGATAGGTCTGCTTCAAGGAAGTGGTTAAATCCTTTGAACAAATATCAGTGATTACTTGTTTGCAGGTTGGATTTGGTAAGTAGAGTCTAGTCGATACAAGAGTCTGGATTGTTAGTGTAAGGCATTAACAGTTGATGCAAGGCATCAACAAAACAAGATCCACTGATTGAGCTTTGTTTTCAGATGAATTCCATCTTTTGTGTGTGACTCCATGACCCTAGATTAGGCACTGATCTGTCTTGTGGCCTTGTTCCTCTCAGAAACCTTTTAATCTATAGATAATTGAATATCTTTTGCTTGAAGTCTTTTCCTACCTCCTTGTTGCCTTAAGGTTGAGCTAATGAGAATCTAGCCCCATTTGAGGTCCTCAATGCTTGACATCAGGAGTTATCTACTATAAAAAGCAATGTCTGGTCTTCTTTAAGGCATTGTGTGGGTACACCCACCCTAGTTCTGCAGAGCCTAAAGTGTAGAAGATTTCAGTCTAGTGCTGAATCTTGTCAGTTGGTCCAGGTCCTCCAAGCTGCCCTTGATTGGAGATGGCTACCCCATAGGTAGAATAGGAGACACACCTGGTTTGCAAGAAAAACCACCAACACATGACATTATCATTGCATTCCATTTTATCATTGCATTTAAACATTATTACAAAACATTACATTTCATCATGTATCATTTATCATCTTATCATTTTATTTCATATCATATGTCACATTACATTCATATCATCCCATTCCTCATCCTATCATTTTCAATATCAATTCATATTACAAATTCATGAGGCATATCATAATCACAAACATTCATTTTCCATCATATTATCATTTTACATATGAAAATCCAAAAAAAGATATTCCATACATACATATTCATATCATTTGCCAAAACAAATTTTTTTATAGAACATATTACATATCACATGACATATTTTCATAATCATTTTATAGGACATTCACCTGCATGACATCATTAGTATGCATCATCAAACATTTTTCATCATCATAAAAACATCATATCCAATCATCCTGCATATCATGTTAGTCATTAAATCATTCCATTGAATATCAAAATACCATAACATATAGAAATAAATGCACATCACATCATCAAAAATCATCGCTGTTGCATATCATCACTCATCAAAAATAATACAAATGTCTAATGTTCAATGAAACTGAAAAATCCAAAGAGAGATACATGGGATACGATCAAAATAAAATGTACATGCTCCAAAAATAATATACATGTGTGAAATACATCTACATCAGTTGGTCAATGCCCCTAATGGAGCTGGTCTAGAAGGAGGTGGTCCGCCACTGGTACCTGCATCAGGATCCTACTGAGGCCTGGTAACCCCTAAACTATGTGTACTTGTCCATGAACTTCTCCTGGTCCTAGTGTGGGACCATAGAAATGGCTCTTTGCACTCAGGAGGACACAATTCCTCGTATCTGACTCGGTAATACTCGGCCTCCCTCGCCATCTCCATACCCTCAGCAATGGCCTCTCGCAATGATGCACTCTCGACAGTGCCCATCAGCCTTTGCATCACACCCTCGGCCTCTACTGTCCTCCATCTGAATGCATCCCTCTTTGTCGTCAACTGGGCTACCTATCGGTCTGGGGCAGGTACCTGTGCCTGTGCTTGAGCCTGAGCCTGTGCCAACTGTGACTGTAGCTATGCTATCATGATCTGTGCCTGACCTAATTGACCCTAAATTGTCTACACCTGGGCCTGCAAAGTGGCTATCTATGTCTGCTGAGAAGAGGAGGACATCCTGATGATCGTCTATGGTCTACCACCAGATCTAGGCCTCTGTACAACCTGTGAATTGGCTAAGCTGTCCATCCTTTGCCTCACTTCCCTCCCTGCCTCTCCTCCATCATCTCCCTCATCATCCCCATTATCTGAGCTATCATTGTCCTTGTCACCCTCCTCGTCCCTATCTCCCTCCTCATCTCTAACCTCCTCCTCCTCTCCTCCACCTACCGCCTGCTCTCCACCCGCCACCTCCTCCTGTCTCTCCTCCTCTGGATGTTGTACCACTATGATGGGCCCTAGCTCATTGGGACATGTAAATCATGGGAATCGATGTGTATGGAAGTACTCTAGATACTTATTTGACATCCCTGCATCTATAACCTCTAGCCTGTATTCCCATACCTTAGCCTACAAGCTAGTGTACTCTGTATAAGCCACCTGGTATGTGATGCATTGACCCCATGCCGGATCATCCTTGTGCCACCCATAATGAGCAACTCCCTATGGCATCCCCTATGTGAATCCATACTATCTCTGTACTCACAAGGCCAAAAATCTATCAATGATGTATGGTGTCCACCCTATCAAGTATCGTGGTATACAAAAAAATGACATCTCCAAATGATTCGTGTCCCAAGGCTCGCAATCTACATACAACCTCCATATCATTGAATCCACATCATCCAACACCCACTACCAGTACTCCAACTTGCCCAGCTTGGGCTAGATAAGTGCACCTGAATAAGCATATACATATGGCCTATCTAGTGGCCTAGATCTAGCACACTCTAGCCTTGTAATCACAATATGCTCCCATGCCCAGATCTGGAGTAGTGTCACACCTCTAGCCAAACTCGTCGACGCTCGATATACAACTTGATGTAGATCATGATACAAGTGGGCCAAAATACAGCTCCCCCAAGCATACCTCCATGGCTACGTCACCATCCACTCTAGCATCCTACCCCATCCAACAAAGAATCCCTTCGATCAATGATCCGGTCCAAGGAAGCCTCCAATAAATGCCGCCAACACAACAATTAGGGTTGGATATCTACTAGAATCTTCCCATGACTCCTAGTATCTGGCTATCGCCATATCACCGTAGATCCTCCTTAGTGCCTCCATCCCTCCTATCTCCTTGTGGTCATAAACTACAAGAGCACCTACCACAGGAATCCCTAGAATCCTGTACACATCCTCTGGTGTCATGGTCATCTCACTAGTCAGCAAATGAAATGTGTTATGATCCAAATGCAACCTGTCTGCCAGTGCAATCAACAACCCTCTGTTGACTTGAATCCCTCATGGGATGGTCAACAAGGATCCCAATCCACAGGCACCTATCCACTGTACCTTTGTAGGAGTCAGCTCTCCTATCCAATTCCAACATATTGGGAACCGCTCTCTAATCTGGAGGTTGTCAAAAACCTCCTATTTTTGGACATCACAAGGATAATTCATTAGATTCATACTACTGACTCATATCATGTGCTCTATCTATCACACAAACCATATTAGTGACCCATATCAAGTGACCCATATCAGTGACCCATAACAATGACCCATATCAACTAACCCATATCAACTGACCCATATCAAGTGACCCATATCAGGTGATCCATATCAAGTGCACTATCTAAGTGAATCCTATCATGAATTCAATGCTCCATCTATCTATCTAACTATCACATTTATCAGACATTTACTCTTTGTTTTTCATTCATGAGAAGCAAAGTTATCAGCCAATCAGTCAATCAATCAATCTACTCTTGGGAAACAAAGTTATCAGTTAATCATCTCATTTCTACTCATATTATGATGGCTAAATAATTTCTCTATCTATTGACCAAGAAAGAAAATTACACCATCATTTTTCATCATCAACTGCATTGCCAAAATTTTCCTAGAAGCGCTAATCTGTGCCTCATATGCCCTACAACTCAAAAGCACTACAGTTTACCTTAAAAGCACTAAAACTCATTATGCCGGTTTGTATTCCCTCAAAGCGCTAAATTTTCTCCTATATGTGCTAAAAACCTATATGCACTAAGGTACCCCTCATATGCACTATTTCATCATGCGAATGCACTGAAACACTATATGCACTAATCTACACATCCTATGCGCTACATCATACCCTAAATGTGCTAGTTCATTCCAATTGTGACCAATTCCTATATGCGCGACTCTATGCCCTGGATGTGCTAAAGTTTTCTAGCTAGTTTTCAACCCTATATGTGCTAATCTAAACTTCAAATGCGCTAGAACACCTAATTTTATCCTACACCTAAAAGCACTAAAAGAGCACCCTATATGCGCTAGAAAAAACTTTGAATGCACTAATATGGAACCACAGATGCACTAAAACGACATTTTAAAACCTAAAACCGTGTGAAAAACATAAAAAAATGATCAAAATTGCAAAAATTGGAATCACAAAGGGTTTAATCGACTCACCGGTGGTCCATATGTAGCTGGTCTCTGAAATTGGCGGGCCCGCTCGAATCTATGTGTGTGATATGGAATCGGCATCTCACAAAGTCGCTGTTAGAGCATGAAATTCACTGTAGTAAAGGGGTGCTAATGACTTTTACTTTTACCCCTTTTTTACCTTATATGGGTCAATTAAGGAGGGTTTTTGGATGTCATTTCTTTTATTTTTCACTAGGGGCATCTTTTACATCAATTATCGCGAGCTAAATCATTGAATCACCATCCTGAATTTCATCATCCATTCAAAACTCATATCATCATCCATGATTTACCTCCCAAGGGGGCATCATCAGCATCAGCATCAAAAACATATCAGGGGTAAAACATTTTTTTTTGAAGAAACGTGTTTCACACATCACTTCAAAGAGGGGCAAAATGTATATGCATAAATTTGGTCATGTTTAATTATTCCTAACATTTAATTAAATATTTATTATTTAATTAATTCCTCTAAAAGTCTTCTACATGTAATTAAATTTAATCAATTTAATTATAGTATTCATTCATTTTATTCTCCCACCATAATAAAATAAATTTATTTTATTTAATTATTCTGCATATCTACTTGATTAAATTAAATAAATATATTTTATTTATTTAAGTTAATTATCATCTTTTAAATTTAATTAAATTTAAATATCTCTTTTCTTCTATTTTAAACTTTCCTCTAATTAATTAAATACTTTTATTTAATTAATTTCGTAAACACATGTCATTCCTTCAAATTTAATTAAATATTTTATTTAATTAAAAATATTATGCTTTCTTTAAATCATAATTAGATATTTCATTTAATTATGAAATCTTCTGATTTCCTCAAAATCTTAATTAAATATTTATTTAATTAAGAAAAATCAATGTACACTCATAAATAAATAATTGAATCAAATAATTCATTATTTATCTTCTCAGAATCTTTCCATTTTCTTCTAAAAAAGATTATTTTTAAATCATCTCATCCTATCTCTTCCATGAAAATGAAAAAATCTTGCTTTACTCGTTTTCTTCTATTCTTCTCTGCAGTCTCATACATCTTCGACCGTTCGATCTGTCAGGAATTATCACAGCCGTTGACCAACCCAGCCAATCAAAATCCTTGAAAAGCTCTATAAATACATGTGCAAATCCAAGCATTGGTTACACACGAACATATACGCAATTTCACTTACACTCTTGCATTTTTAGCATTTCAGCAATAATCACATCTTAGCAATAATTTGATCATATCTTAGCATAATCTTGCATTGTAGCATAGTATGCATTTTAGTTTAAATCTCATTCTTTAGTAGTCCATTTCATTGAGCTTGGCATACGAAATCTGAGAGCAACTTGAAGCAATGAAATGCTGGAGATAGAGAGCAATAAGATGACTTTGAAGAATCTACCATAAAGAGTTTGTTTAAATCTTCTTTCAGTTTCTTTGACATAAGGTTTTATTGATTGTGTTTTGAATTCATTAGTTTTAACCATATTTTCATACACACATCAACCTCTAGTGTTTCTTTGATAAGCTTCTATCTATGGTTGAGGAAGTGATGGAGATGATGAGGATGCATTCCTAGTGCTTTGTTTTTAAGTGCTTTTGAGAAAATTGATAAAAAGACGAAATAGTGAGTTGTAGTGTGTTTTGATGTTGTTCTTCCTTTCTTCTAGGTTGAATATCTACCTATGCATTTCAAATATGTTGATTAGAGGTGTTCAAATGTGTTGTATTCTAAATTTGGTGTGCCAGATCATTGTGTAAAAGAAGTTGTGTTCATTAGTGTGTGAACAATATATTGTAGAGGTATCTGGGAGAATGAGAAATGTTTTTTCTCTGCATTTCTACAAAATTTAGTTTCAGGTCTTGTGGATTTGAGTTAGTGTTGATATTGTTGGTATCTTTCTTCAATAAATGTTGCTTGAGGTTTGGTGCTTTGGAAGTTAATTTCTTAAATTGTAGTGTATGGCATAATTATCTAAGCATACCAGGTGTGTACATTTTTTAGGTGAAAGATGTTGTGAAGAATTTTGTTGGTGTTTAGGTATTTGTGGAATATTCTAGATTATGTTCATGTGACATTTTTTTTCCATGAATTGCTATTAGATCAAAGGAAGCGTCTACTTAAAATTTTAATATTGTTTATATGGGTAACGACCAATCTTGGTGTTTTCACTAATTGTGGTGGGTGTTTATATTTTATAGAAGCATATTAGAGTATGATATTATAGATTTGGGTCCCAAATAAGGAGTGATGTGGTCCTTCACTTCTATCCACCACATAAGTGTTTTGGCATCGATCTAATTTGAATTTACATATTTGAGGTGCATATCTAATCTTGGAGGATTTTTTCAAGGTTGATGATATAAATACGAGTTGAGTTGTTGAGGGATGCAAAGATAGTCAAGTATGATGTGAATTATGTGAATTTTAAAGTGCTAGAGTGAAAATTTGAGAAGTGTAGTGCAAGATTTCATGTGTTAGATTGTTGGATGTAGTAAGTAGAAGGTGTCTAATTCTTTAGTCATATTGCAATGGTGTTGGTGATATTATGATGTATTTCTTTATTGCATTAAGATAGATTTCTCTATGTGACATTCTTCTCTATCTTCTTTTCTATTCTAGTAGTGAGCCTTTAGAAATGAGCCTTTCTTTCTTTGGGAAATAATCCATCCAATAGTAAGCCCTTTGTATTTGGTGTTGATATTTCTTTATATTGTGAGCTAATCCTCACCATGGTTTTTCCTATCTTAGATATTCCATATAAATCTAGTGTTCTCTTATGCATGGTGATTGATTTGATTTAGTTTTTTTTATGTTCTTTTCATGCTAAATCATTATAATAGATTAAGGGTTAATGTAATGAATTTGGATCTAAATGTTTGTAAGGGTTTTGAAGTTTTAAGGTACAACTAATTAACCTCCATCTTAATTGTCTTGTACATTCAAAAATTGGCATCAGATCAAGGTTCCTTGGAAGAAAGCTTAACCAATTGATGTAGATCTAGGATGGTGCACAAGAAAGAGATCCATGTGTTTGATGGAAAAAATTATGCATTATGGAAGACAAGGATGGAAGGTTATTTGGTTTATCTTGGATTTGATGTCTAGAAGTCTATTAAGAATGGATACACTAAACCAAAAAATAGTCCAAGTACTACTGATGAGATCAAAGCCTATGAAATCAATGGAAAATCAAGGTATGCTCTCATAAATAGTCTTACTAATTATGAATTAGTGAAAGTGATGAGTCTGAAAATTACTAAGAAAATTTGGGAAAAGTTAGAAATCATTTATGAAGGAGATGATAAGGTCAAAGAAGCTAAGATGTAGAATCTGAAGATCATGTTTGAGAACCTATAGATTTCAAAAGATGAAAATGTTAAAATCTATATGCAAAGCTTGAGATGAATTAGCTGCATCAAAGGTCTTGGTGGTAAACTCAAAGAGCCAAAAGTGGTAAAGAAAATTCTTAGAACTCTTCCTAAATCTTATAGTCATAAAGTGTCTAATATTGAAGAATTTGTAAATTTTGAATCAATATAACAAAGATCAGTTGTATGGTTGCTTAACTACTTTTGAGATAGGAGAATTTGGTACAAATATAAATGCAAAAGTTGAGACTACTTTTAAGGATATAAAATCAAAGGAAATCAGGGAATCAGATCAGTATGATCTTAATCCTATAGAAGCTTACTTTGTAAGAAGAATGAAGAAGGGTACTAGTAAGTATAATGGTAAGCTACCTTTCAAGTGTTGTAGTTGTGGAAAGATAGGCTACTATGCTTCAATATTTCCAAGCAGGGATTTGAATAACAAAAATAAGGAGAAAAAAGGTAATATGATTAAAAAAATTTATTATGTTAGAGAAGATGAAAGTATTTCTAATGATGATTCTAATTATGGAGATGAAGTTGATAAATTCTTTTTCATGGCTTTAAAATATTAATTTTATTTTTCTAACCCTAAGAAATGTATGAAGGAAAGCCCTCTAGAGACAAAGGATAAGGCTGAACATACTTTGGTATCTTCTTTTCATGCTAGAAAAAAAAAGAGACACTGGATCATTGACATTGGATTCTCTAATAATATGATTGATGACAAGAGTAAGTTTGTTCAACTTGAAAAATATGATGGAGGATATGTTAGATTTGGTGATGACACATTTGCTAAGATATGTGGAAAAGGTTCTATCATTTTTTATGGCAAGTGTAATACTAATGATGTTTACTATGTTAAGGGTTTAAAGAATAACCTCTTGAGTATTGAAAAAATGTGTATAAAAAGATACAATATTATGTTTCAAGATGATGGATATGAGATTAGGAAAGGATCCAAAACTGTGGTTGTTGCTAGAAGAAGAAAAGTTAGAAATTCTTATTAGCTTATGGGTGTTGATGGTTGTTTCTTTATGACTTAGATTAATGAAAGTTGGTTATGGAATATGAGGATGTGTCACATCAATTATGCTAACTTAGTAAGAATTAGTTTAGTTCAAGTTGTAAGATATATACCAAAGATTACAAAGCCTATCAATGTTTTCTATAAAGAAAGTCAAATTGGAAAGTAAGAAAAAAGAATCTTCAAAGTAAAAGAATAATCTACTATCAAACTGTTGTAATTAGTACATACAGATCTTTGTGGTCCTACAAGAATAAGAAGTCTTCAAGGTGATAGGTATTGCATGCTATTAATTAATAATAATTCTAGAATGACATGGGTTTCTTTTCTTAAAAAAATTGGAAGCTTTAGAAAAGATTAAAGCATTCAAAGTTATGGTTGAAAACAAAATGGTTATGAAAATCAAATGTTTGAGGTCTGATAGAGGTGGAGAGTACATCTACAATGAGTTCAATATATTTTTGTGAAAATCATGGCATAAAGAGGTACTTGTCTAACCCTAGGACTCCTTGAAAAAATGGATTAGTTGAAAAAAAGAATAGGACTATTCAAAAAACTACAAGGACAATGATGAAAGAGGAAAATCTTCTAGAAGTCTACTAGAGAGAAGAAATTCATATTGGTGTTCATATGCTTGAAAAATTTCAAGCAAGAGCAAACAATACAAAGAGTCCTTATGAGCTATGGTATGGAAGGATTCCTACTATCAAGTACTTTAGAGTGTTTGCAAGAAAATGTTATATCAGAAGAGATGAAGATAACTTAGGAAAGTTTGATGCAAGGTTTGAAGAAGGTGTATTCCTTGGATACTCTACTAGAAGCAAATCTTATTGATGCTACAACAAAATATTGAGAAATATTTTTGAGAGTGCAAGTGTCAAAGTTGATGAAGATTTACAAAAGAATTCAATGATGATAGATGTATATAAATTAGATGAGTCTTCTTATAGAGAAGAATAAAAAGAAAGAGAAGTGCAGATTGAAGTGGAAAAAGCTCTAGAAAGGACTCCTAAAACTCCTAAGTATATTTAGAAGAATCATTCTAAAGATCAAATCATTGGCAATAAAGGAAATTTTTTGAATAACAAGTAAATCTATGTTTACTTTCTTAAGTTGAACCTAAAACAATGATTGAGTTATGCAAGGATGAATATTACATCAAATCCATTAAAGAAGAACTATTTTAGATTGAGAAGAATCGGACATGGGGAACTTGTCCCAAGACCAACAAACAAAAATTTAATTGGAACAAAGTGGGTATTCAGAAACAAACTAAATGAGAATAGAGAAATGGTGAGGAACAAGGCAAGGCTTGTTTGAGGGTTACTCACAAGTTGAAGGAATAGACTTTGAGGATAAATTTTCTTTGGTGGCAAGAATGGAATCTATCAGGATGTTTTTAGCTTTTTTAGCACATAAGGATTTCAATGTTTATCAAATGGATGTGAATTCTACTTTCTTGAGTTGATAATTGGAAAAAAGGTATACATAGAAAAACCAAAAGGATTTCAATGATCAAACAAACTATATATAGTCTATAGATTGAAGAAGGCATTAAATGGATTGAGACAAGCTCCTAGAGGTTTTTATGTAAGGTTGGAAAGGTATTTGATACAACAATGAATTAATAAAGGGTACCTCATATAGAAATATATTTACTTTAAATTTAAAAAAGATCAAATATTGATTGTGGTTGTATATATTGATGATATAATATTTGGAGGCAATGAAGCTATGTGCAAGAAGTTTACAGAAAAAATGAAGAGTTTGAAATTTCTATGTTTGGGGAGATGAATTTCTTCCTTGGATTACAAATAAATTAGAAAGACAAAGGTATTTTCAGTTCACAATCAAATTATGTCAAGGAAATGTTGAATAATTTGGAATGGAAGATTCTAAGCCAGAGTGTACCCCTATGGTTACTAGTTGCAAGTTGAGCAAGAATGATGAATCTCTTAATGTTGATCAAAGAAAGTATAGATCAATATTTGGTGGACTACTATATCTAACCGCTAGTAGACTAGATATCATGCATACAATTTTTCTTGTAGCTAGATTTCAAGAAGATCCTAGAGAATCACATGTTGCAGTACTGAAGAGGATATTTAGATTCTTGAAGGGAACTTTGGATTATGTATTGTGGTATCCAAAGGATAAAATTTTTATTCTTAGTGCTTACATAGATGCAGACTGGGTTGGTTGTGTGGATGATAGGAAAATTACAAGTGCTGGTGCATTCTTTCTTGGATTCATATTAGTTTCATGGCTAAGCAAGAAACAAGATTAAATATTTTTATCTACTCCAGAGACAAAGTACATTGTAGAAGCATCTTTCTACACACAAGTGTTGTGGATGAGGGAATCATTGAAGGATATTAGGGTGATATATGAAGAACCAATTTCTATCTTCTATGATAATACAAGTGTTATCAATATTTTAAAGAATCTGATAATGCATTCAAGGAAAAAACATATATCAATTCGGTATCAATTTTTGAGAGAGAAGGCTATAGAGAATAAAGTTAATATTGAATATGTACTTGTAAAGGATTAGGTTTTTGATATATTCACTAAGGCTCTTCCTAAGGATACATTTGAGTATCTCTAGGAAAATTTTGGGATTGTTTCCCCTCCTTTGAACTAGATGCATAAGGAGATGCATCAGTCTAGTGAATTTCAAGATTCATTCTTTGGTTAGAACTGATGTTGGTGGCTACCTCTCAAGGAGAGTAGGTAGTAACATTGTTGGTTGTTGCATTCAAGGGGAGTGTGGGTTGTTATCATGTATCAGTCACTAATAGGTCTAGTGTGATGTGTGCTCCTAAGGGGAGTATACTAAGTAGTTGTTAGAAGGTTGATTGATGTCAATGGAAAAAGATAAGTGATGCAAATATTTTGTCCTTTTCCATTGATGTCAAAGGGGGAGAGTGAATAATGTGAAAAAAATTTAGTTGGTAGTTAAGAAAGGGGGAGAGAATAATTAAGAGCATGTGGAAAAGAAAAGTTAAAAGGGAGAGTGAGTAATGATAAAATAGAAAATAAAATAGGTAATGTAGTAGAGCTATTTTTTGTTGATGGTTTTTCAGATCATGTGTTACCATCAATGTAAAAGGGGTAGATTGTTGCAAGTTTGAAATTTTGGTTTCATCATTAATGTCAACAAGCTTGTGTTATCATTAGTGTCAGGTGCATGAGAAGTAGATTGTTGCAAGAGTATGTGTAATTGTTGGTATTTTCTATATCGATTGCATTGGTGATGCTTTGATTAGTTGCATTACGTTGTCATTAGTAAGCTACTGGTGTCAACCTCTCATGTCGCTTTGATAAGATTCTATCTATGGTTGAGGAAGTGATGGACATGATGAGGATGCATTCTTTTTTTGACCCCTTTGACATTGGTTTTGGCATTGATGTCAAGTGTTTACCTTGGCATACATAGAAGAGGCATATATTGAGTTTCTCTTATTACTTTGGAACTTTAATGAAGGATATGAGACAACTTAGTTTGGTTGACTTTGCATAAGCATTGATAAATCATGGAGGCAACAGTACTTGATATGCAAATGAATTTTTTATTCTTCACTTGATACATTTGGGGTTTAGACCATGCATTGGTCTTTAGCATTGGTTTAGATTTATGTTCATCACTTAGATATAACCAGACCTCACAAGGGTTTTGGTCCTCACTTTGCACATATTTTATCAAACTAGCACAAGGCATTATGGTACTTGATTAAATGGATTGATAATACATTATTGGACATGATGAGGTTTATTATTTTCATAAAAAATATGTTTTAAACACCAACACAGTGATAATTGGTTTGAATTTCAAAGTTTAAACATTGTTGAGGGAAAACACTGACATAATGAGTGGCTCAAAGTGAATGTTTGTTTGTATTGACATTATGATTATTTTCCCTAAAATTCATCATTTAGCAAAACAAAAAAGCATAGTTTTTAGTAGCCAATTTAGAGCTTGGAGAGAATGATGAAAATGGTGGTATAGCAGCTTGGTTGTTCAAAAAGTGGTTTCCAGGTTTAAGTGGTAGTTGTGTTGAAGATTCATTGGATTCTTTCAAGAAAAGTTAAAGTTCTCAAAATGGTAACTTTTTTGTCCATTATCTAAAAATATGTTAAGGATTTGTTGGTCTTTTCTTGTTTCTAAGATCATATTATTTCACAATTTGTTTGTATTTGGGTTTCATTGTGTATTCATCTAGTCAACTCAAGGGTTTTTGAATTTTTGAAAATGGGTGTAAAAAAAGTTTCATCTTTGCCATTTGTTGTCTTGACCTTGGTCTATTTGTCATAGGGGGTTGTGTATTCTTTAATGCATGGGTTTATTATTTTGATTCCAAAAAACCCTATTTATAGGGCATGCCACAAGCATGTCTTGTGTTGTCCTCTATTGTTGCTTAGGGAACAAGTTTTAAACCATTTAGCAAATTTGTTAAAAGTCTTTGTATAAGCTATGTCTTTCTATTTTGTTTTTGACTTGGAAGCATGGGTTTTATCAAATTTATATGCATCTTTTGTTTAATTTTTACACATAGCTTGTACTATGTGTTGACCATATATCAAAGGTAGTTTAGTTTGTTAAAGGAAAAGTCATCTCAATAACTTCAAGGGAAGCTATGAAAATAGTTTGAACATGATATATTCAATAGATTCAGTTAGTGACAGATGGAAACATTATGTTAACTTTTGATTGTTACAAAAAGAGTGATATGCTATTATTGGTTCAGTGCTTTCATAGAGATATCAAGTTGAGTTTATGAGTAGAATTCTAAAATGTTGTTTTGTAAAATAGTATGCAAAGTAATTTAGTGAATAATATGATACATTTTGTGTTTTGAAGATTTCAATTTAATGAATCTTTAGGACATTGAATGTGTTAATATGGAAAGTAGAAATTTTATGTAGTGAAAAAGAGTAATCCTCTATAATTGATTTTATTAGTGATTCAAAAATGTTGTATAAGATCATGTTAGCGAGATGAGTTTGATCTTTGGATAGTGAGACATTTTGTAGCCAGTGAGGCTTATGTTGCTAGTGAGTAGTTTTGTACCAGTGAGGCTTATGTTGTTGGATATTGTTGATATATGGTTTTCATTGATGTCAACACTATTGGCATTAATGTCTTTAAGGTTTTATATGTCAAGGATATTGAGAAAATTGTAATTAAATAATTTGCAGGTTATCAGTGATGTAGTGAAGTTTAGTATGGTGGCTAGCTCAATATATTGATTATAAGAGGTTGTCGATTAAAGGGTTTGTTGACAAGTATATCTAGTTTATCTACATAAAGTTTTAGAGGTTCACATGAAGACTTGATTGAGTTATGATTATCTATGTTCTAACAGTTGTTTTGTTGCTTCAGTTGGTGTTCCTGAA
Source organism: Sequoia sempervirens (assembly GCA_007258455.2). Taxonomy (NCBI): domain Eukaryota; kingdom Viridiplantae; phylum Streptophyta; class Pinopsida; order Cupressales; family Cupressaceae; genus Sequoia; species Sequoia sempervirens. The sequence goes on along the minus strand of VDFB02271358.1, from coordinate 583,921,157 downwards.
AGAAGATGATGTGATTCTAGTAATTTGAATTGTTGCAGATGTTTCTGTGGTGATTCATGATGCTTGTGGATGTTTCTAGATTGTCCTCTATCTATGTTGTTGGTCTACATTGATCATTGTGCTCGTGATTGGTGATTTTCTTCTATGAGTTCATGCTTTTCATGATCATGGCTGACATGGTGATTATAGCGCATTGTGGATCTTCGAGGCATAATTGTTTAAGGTGTTTCATGTTTGAGGATGTTGTTTTGGGTCCTTACTATGTTGTGGCCAACATTTTTTGGTTTTCATTGATAAATTATTTATTGATTTGGGCTGATAGTTTGTACACAATTTATATTTTGTTGGGTTGACATGTAGTTGATGTTATCCTTAGTTGCAGATATATATGATCAATTGTTTATACCATTTGAGGGAATGGTGTGAAATGAATGATGAGTTTTGTGTGTGAATAATGTCCTAATCTTTTGAAGGTAGAAGTAAAGTGTGAAGAAGAGCGAGAATATGTTTATGTGCTTAACCAGAACTGTAATTAGGCATTAGAAGATGTTATTTTCTCAGTTCAAAATCTTCCAAATGTAATCCGAATGTTTCTATAAGATAGTGAGTCTTCCCTTGGGAAATGAGCCTTTTGTATTTGAGAAGTGTGATCTAAGAAGTGTGCCAAAATGCATGTGAATTTCCCATTTATAATTCTTTTATACTTTTAACAGATTATAATTTTGTGGATTAACCTTCACCATGGTTTTTCCCCTAACAGGGTTTCCACATAAAAAAAACTTGGTGTTATGTGTGTTTTTGATGTGGTGATGGTTTATGCTTTCATGTTTATTTATCAGATTTGAGAATAAGTTTAATAAGTATAATTTCTATGACAACTGATTCACCCCCCTCTTAGTTGCCTTCCCTTGTGTTGCCAACAATTGGTATCAAAGCAGGTTCCTCAGAAGAAGTTTAATAGCTTGAGGTGATTCGGGATGGTGAAATATAAGAAGGATAGTCCAAGATTTGATGGAACTAATTATTCTTTGTGGAAGACTCAAATGGAGTGTCATCTAAGATGCATTGGTGAGCCTTACTAGAAAATTACAAAGAATAGGTATATCATCCCACATAATGGTCCTTCTACTGTAGGTTAGATTAAGGAAGTTGAGTACAATATCAAGGCTAAGGAAGAATTGTTGAGTGCTTCGACTGATTCTAAGATGACAAATGTAATGGAGTTGAAGACAACTTAGGAGATATGGAAAAAGTTAGAAACTTTATATGAAGGTGATACCCATGTGAAGATTGCTAAGCCACAAATCCTGAAAGGTAAATATGAAATGTTGAGAATGGGTGAACATGAGAACATCACTTCTTTTATGCAAAGAGTGAATGAACTTGTGTGTAGTATCAGATGTGATGGTGGAACATTGGAAGAATCAGAGATTGTTGCTAAAGTGCTAAGATCATTTCCTGTTGCATACAAACACAAAGCTACTGCTATTAAGGAGATTCAGATAGTGACAAATGTAACTGAATAAATGTTGATTGGTAAGCTTACTACTTTTGAGTTAAGTGAGTTTGGTGAATCTATTACAAAGACAAAATATGCATTCAAAGCTACTATCTCCATAAAATATATGCAGAGATATGATCCAGAAGAAAGTTTTTCTAGAATTATGTCCAAGTATGAGTAGGAAATGAGAGAGATCACAAGAGCCTAAAGTTCAAAAATACCCTAAGACTCCAAGGTATGTAAGACTAAATCATAGGTGATAAGAACAAAGGTCTCCAAACTAGGAGAAGAATTGTAGAAGAATATTGTTTGATCTCAAAGACTGAGCCTAATAGTGTCAATGAAGCATGCAAAGATGAACTACTACAAATTGAGAAGAATGATACATGGATTCTTGTTCCTAGACCTAAGGAAAAAAATGTAATTGGAAATAAATGGGTCTTTCAGAATAAATTGAATGAGCAAGATGAAGTTGTTAGAAACAAAGCAAGACATGTGTGTAAAGGATATTCTCAGATGGAAGGAATTGACTTTGAAGAAAATTTTTCCCCTGTTGCTAGGATTGAAGTTGTGAGACTATTTCTTGCTTATGCTACTTACAAAAACTTCAAGGTCTATCAGATGGATGTCAAGTCAACATTTCTAAATGATGAATTGGAAGAAGTGTATATTGAGAAACCTAATGGATTTCAATTGACTGATCAAGGAGATATGGTTTTTCGGTTGAAGAAAGCATTGTATGGACTTAAGCAAGCCCCAAGAGCATAGTATGCCATATTGGACAAGTATTTCTTGAAGCTTGGATTTAATAAATGTGTTGTTGATAGTAATTTGTATTTCAATATTGATCATGATAAAGATTTGATTGTTGGATTCTTTGTTGATGATATCATTTTTAGAGGAGATGATAGTTTGTGCATGAAGTTTGTTGATGAGATGTAGAGTGAGTTTGAGATGTGTATGATTAGAGAAATGAAATTATTTTTGGGATTGTAAATTACTCAGCTAGATAGAGGGATCTTTATATCTCAGTCCAAGTATTTGAAAGAATTGCTAAACAAGGTTGATATGGAAGATTCAAAACCAGTTGGTACACCTATGGTGACTAGATGTAAGTTAAAACAAGATGATGATTCTCCTAAAAAAATTTAGAATGGATACATATCCATGATTGGAGGATTTCTCTATTTGACTCAAACTAAACCTGATATCATGAATGTCATATGCATTGTTGCAAGATTTCAACCTAATCCTAAGGAATCTCATGTGACTATTGTGAAGAGGACTTTCAGGTACTTAAAGGGGACAGTTGATTTTGGCCTATCGTATCCTAAAGAAGATGACCTTACTTTGAGTGCTTTTAATGATGTTGATTGGTCAGGATATGTGAATGACAGAAAAAGTACTAGTGGTGGTTGTTAGTTAATGGATTTTTCCTTCATTAATGAATGAAAGAAAATGACTCAGAATGCCTAGCAAGAAGAACAAATAGTACTAATAGTTGAGTCACTTGCAATGATATTTGCAAGTTATCTCTACTTATTTTACAAGGAACAACTACCTTCAAATGATTTGCAATGAATAGAAAATACTAGGTATGATTTTAACTGGAAAGCATAAAAGGTAAACTACCATCTACCCATAACCATAAAATAGATGTGAAGGATTAAACTTAGAAATAAGTGAATTCAGACAAACAATACAAATCCCATTTATTCCACACCCACAATGAGGAATAAGGAAAGAGAGAATAGTGAATTTTCCTTTCAACAGAAGAATTATTCTGCATTCAAAGTTCTAGAAATAATCTCACATATATTTTGATCTAACAGAATCAATATTGGAAAGAAATTGCAAAGCCCAAAGTCTATTGACAATTAAAAGAACCATTCACAAATGCAAATATCTGAAAACATTTTCTTTATTTCTCCAATATCAAAATTGTGAGCACAAAGGCCCAACAACCTACACAACCAACTATACTAAAAGAAAAACCCTACTTCCCCTATTATCTGGGAATAGCCAAAAGATCAATTCCTCCACAAATAACTTGGAGGCCTATATATACATGCACCCAAAAATTGTTACATTACAAAAGTAATAGTCTTGAAAATGACCGATAATAAGGATTATGAAAAAAATAACCATTTTAGAAAAGATGTTATTATCCTATGCTGCAAAAGATACCATGCATGTCGCTAAACAACTAGAGGTGTCAGAATTCTATACAGATCCAATTGCATTTCCATAACTAAATTTTGAAATTTAGCACGTTCTTCTTCTTCCAAAACTAGGATCACTCTATTGTATTCAACATAGTTTTTTTTCTCCTTCCAAGCTAATGAACATAGCTAAGAAATGATGTCGAATTTCTCTTCCTTTGGACAACTCAAATCAAGTTGCAGAATAGGAACACGTTCATCTTCCCATTCTCTGACATCACTAGGAAGTACCATTTTGGGAAAACTCTGGAATCGAAAAACAATTCCACCTTCCTTTGCATGCAGGATTATTTAATTTTGAAGGTGAAAAGTGGTCATTTATTTGCTAAGAAAAATGTGTCAAACTGTTTCACCAACCTTCTTATTAAAGTTTTCCTTTTAGAGGATTTTTAAAGATTACGTTAAACTTTCTGTTGATGTCTCCAGACATTTAAGAAGATATTCCTTAAAGGAGTCATAAAATTCATTAAATGCACTGACACTTTGGACTTAGCATATCCCACTAAGATCACTTTGTCACCATGAGCTCAAACTTTGTAGCCATAGATCAAAATTTTTGTAGTTTCTAGAACTACCGATATCCCGAGAACACAAAACATCACTTCCAAAGGTTGCAAAAAGGTTAGGTGATTTCAAAACTTCAAAACTTAACAACTTGGTTAGGGATTTTAACAAGACTGTGATAGTTATAATATTTGTCAAAGTTGTGACTTGCACAAGTTTACCATGAAAGAATCAGTTTTAAAACAACTTGTCTTGAAATTAAAATTTTAGGGGATAACATTGGCTTCGACTGGGGACTGTATTTTTGTAGAAAATGCAGAGAACTCATAATCACTAGGGCAGGCCAGTCCAATTCCATTGGGTACAGAGTCAAAAGAAATAACAAAGGAACATGGGACTGCTTGCACAAGGGTGGAGAGGAAACCATGGCCAAGCCAAACATGGGACAATAACACCAAACAAGATAGAGCAGGAGAGGAAAGCTAAGCTACTAACATAACCAAAAATTCAACTATGTACATGGTCCAAAGACCCTACCTCTTGAAAACCTGATGTTCATGCAAAGCCATTCACGGGCTAAGAGAAATAGGACCCACTGCGAAAAAGAGATGTACAACTGTGAAACATTTGCAGATTCAACATTAGCATACAGGTCGAATGGAGACTTTCTAGGTGTAAAATTCCCATGCAACCAAAGAGCCATTCTTCATCATATACCTCTCGGGTACAACTAGCCATACCTTCAAAATTTGTTTCAGATAAATATAAACCATCCACTTCACAAAAATTAGAAATATTGCCATTAGCATTGATAATCAAGAAGCCATTATTTACCGAGGAGACCTTGTCATTTCCTTCAACAACTAGTTCAACCAACTCATCTTATTTTTCATTTGAAAAATCATCAATCTTGGTCTACAAGCTAGACATAATAGCTTCATTCCCAAATAAACAATTATCAATGAAAGTTTGATCTTCCCCTTTTTTGCTTGTCATTAAAATAATTCTCAAGAAAAAATCCAACTTGTTCATTGTATGAAGAAAAGAGTGAACTTTCATTGTTTGATTCAGAAGCAACATAAAATTCAAAAAGGGGATTATCAAAAAATTAAAAATTTACTGGCATAAATAATGCATTGGATATGCTCAACTCACCCATTTTCTTTTCATTTTCAGATTTTCCCGGTTGCTCTCCAAATACCATTGTAGCATCCTTTATCATATAAGTACTAGCTAAACATTCTTTCTACAATTCTAAGCATGTTACTATTGATTCTATAATCATAGGGTCGAATGGGGTAGAGATAACTTCTTCTTTTACTCTAAGAAAATCATCATTAAAAACATGAGCAGATTGAGAATGCAATTTGTCTAAATTTTTAACCACAATTTTATCTTTCTTAATGTTACCAGAATCACAAGTGGCTTTATCTAATTCAACTTGGGTAATATGACCATTTTCATCCATAATTGCACACAAGAAATTATCATTTGAAACTTCTAAACACTAGTTGGGAATTAAAATAGTATTAGTCTTAAGGTGATACCTCTTCTTCAGAAGAAACAAAAGTGATGGTTCAACTTCTCCCATCTACATGCATATCATGGAGGCTAGTGATTCTTTTCTCTTAAGTTTATTAGACTTTTCCATAAATTCTTGAGGTGTAATGTATGTCTCTATAGTAGTCTACTCATCAAGTACAAAGAAATTGAAAGAAGAACATGAATATGGATTGACAAGAACACTATTATCTTCAGGTCCTTCTTTGGGCAATCTCAATCTTTCCACTGTTTTCTGTAACTGATAAATTTCCTATTTAATATTTTTAATCAAGTAATATCTTTCATGTACCTTTCTCTATAATATAGAAGATTTATGATCTTCTAATGGATGAAGCTTCTTCTTTTTAGCTTCACATATGTTTTCTTTGAAATCATTCCACAATGACTAAAGCACTTCATCTTCTCTAGCCAATACCTCTTGTAATATCTTTTCAAATGTTGGTACAAATTTATTTCTCAATTAGTTTCCTTGCTTGGCCTAGCCTTGAATCATTTTTTTGAGATCTTTTGAATAAACAGAGTCACCATCCTTCTTTCCTAGGAAGGAACCATTAAATATCTGAAATAAAGCACCAATATTTTTTATCCCTAGTGGAGTCACCAAAAATTTGTTAGTTAATAGATTTGTCCCTCGATAATGAATGAAAGAAAATGACTTAGAATACCTAGCAAGAAGAATAAATAGTACTAACAGTTGAGTCACTTGCAATAATATTTGCAAGTTCTCTCTACTTATTTTACAAGGTGCAACTACCTTCGAATGATTTGCAATGAATAGAAAATACTAGGTATGCTTTTAACCAGAAAGCAAAAAATGTAAACTACCATCTACCTATAACCATGAAATAGATGTGAAGGATTAAAATCATAAATAAGTGAATGCAGACAAATGATATAGAGCCCATTTATTCTACACCCACAATGAGGAATAAGGAAAGAGAGAACAATAAAATTTCCTTTCAATAAAAGAATTATTCTACATTCAAAGTTCTAGAAATAATTTCACATATAGTTTGATATAACAGAATCAATATTGGAAATAAATTGCAAAGCCCAAAGTCTATTGAAAATTAAAAAAAACATTCACAAATGAAAATATCTGAAAACATTTTCTTTATTTCTCCAATATCAAAATTGTGAGCACAAAGGCCCAACACCCTACACAACCAATTATACTGAAAGAAAAACCCTACTTCCCCTATTATCCAAGAATATATAAAAGATCGATGCCTCCACAAATAACTTGGAGGCCTATATATACATGCACCCCAAAAATATTACATTACAAAAGTAATGGTCTTGAAAATGACTGATAATAAGGATTATGAAACAACAATTGTTTTAGAAAAGACATTATTATCCTCTACTGCAAAAGATACCATGCATGTCACTAAGTGGCTGGAGGTGCCGAAATTCTATATAGCTCCAATTGCATTTCCATAACTAAATTGTGAAATTCGGTGCATTCTTCTTCTTCCAAAAATAGGAGCACTTTGTTGTATTTGACATAGATGGTTTTCTCCTTTGAATTAAATTAACATAGCTGAGAGATGATGTCGAATTGCTCTTCCTCTAGCCAACTCAAATTAGGTTGTAGGACAGGAAAAAGTTCATCTTCCCATTCTCTAACATCACCAGGAAGTACCATTTTGGGAAAAATTTGGAATCGAAAAACATTGTCACCTTCCTTTGCATGCAGACTTATTTAATTTCAGCAGTGAAAAGTGGTCATTTATTTTCTAAGAAAAACATGTCAAACCTTTTTTCCAACCTTCTTATTAAAGAGTTGTCCTTTTAGAGGATTTTTAAAGATTACGTTAAATTTTTTGTTGACATCACCAGACATTTGAGAAGATATTCCTTAAAGGCATTGTACAATTCATTAAATGCATTAAAACTTTCGTAATAGCATATCCCATTGAGATCACTTTCTCTTCACGAGCTCGAAGTTTATAGCCATAGATCAGAAGTTCTGGAGTTTCTAGAACTGTCAATATCTCAACAACACAAAACATCACTTCCAAAGGCTGCAAAAAGGATGGGTGATTTTGAAACTTCAAAACTTAATGACTTGGTTAGGTATTTTAACAAGACCATGATAATTATAAGATTTTTCAAAGTCATGACTTGCACAAGTTTACCATGAAAGAATGAGTTTTAAAAAAACTTGTCTTGAAATAAAAAAATTTAGGGGGTAACTGTGGTTCATTTTTCTTGGGAAATAAGTTGATTTCATGGTTAAGTAAGAAGAAGAATGTCATTTCTTTATCTACTATAGAGACAAAATACATTTCTATTGCTAAAAATTGTACTCAAGTATTGTGGATGAAGCAGATGTTGAAAGATATTAGAATTGTGTATGATGAGCCTATTGCTATACTATGTGATAATTCAAGTGCAATTAACATTTCTAAGAATCCGGTGCTGCATTCAAAAACCAAGCATATTTCTATCAAGTTTCACTTTTTGAGAGAGAAGGTGAGTGAAAAGGAAGTCAGATTGGAGTATGTACCCACTAAGGAAAAAATTGCATATATCCTTACCAAGTCCTTTCCTAAGGATACTTTTGAGTATCTCAGAGGGAATCTAGGGGTGATTACCTCTCCTAATCAAAATTAAGATGCATTAACTTGCATCAATCTATGCATTTCATAGTCATATCTTGTTATCTTGATTGATGTTGTGGTAGCTACTACTTAGGGGGAGTAGTCAGAAATGTAGTTCAGAGCTTGTGTGAAGAAAGATAATTTGTATCTTTTTCATTGATGTCAAAGGGGTGGAAGAGTCATGTGAAAAATTGTGAAAGAGTTGAGGAGAAAAGAGTCAAAATCGAAGGGGGAGAAATTGCTAAGAGAAAGTGTTGTTGATCTGGTGTTTTACACATCATGTGTTGCCATCAATGTCAAAGGGGGATATTGTTGAATATTTCTGATATGTGGTTGTCATTGATGTCAACACTATTGGAATTAATGTCTTTAAGGCTATATATGTCGAGGATATTGAGAAAATTTTAGTAAAATAAGTTATAGGTTGTTGGTGATGTAGTGAAGTTTAGTATGGTGGCTAGCTTAGTATATTGATTATAAGAGGTTGTGGATAAAAGGGTTTGTTGACAAGTATATCTAGTTTATCCATATAAAGTTTCAGAGGTTCGCATGAAGATTTGATTGAGTTATGAGTATTTGTGTTTTGACAAATGTTTTGTTACTTCAGTTGGTGTTTCTTAAAGAAGATGATGTGATTCTAGTAATTTGAATTTTTGTAGATGATTATGTTGTGATTCATGATGCTTGTGGATGTTTCTAGATCATGCTCTATCTATGTTGTTGGTTTGCATTGATCATTGTGCTTGCGATTGGTGATTTTCTTCTATGAGTTCATGTTTTTCATGATCATAGTTGATAGGGTGATTGTAGAATGTTGTGGATCTTTGAGGCATAATTGTTTAAGGTGTTTCATGTTAAAGGATGTTTTTTTGAGTCCTTACTATGTTGTGGCCAACATTGTTTGGTTCGTATTGATAAATTTTTTATTGATTTGGGTCGATAGTTTGTACATATTTTATATTTTGTTAGGTCGACATGTAGTTGATGTTATCCTTAGTTGTGGATATATATGATTGATTGTTTATACCATTTAAGGGAATGGTGTTTGATGTATGATGAGTGTTGTGTGTGAATAATGTTCTAATCTTTTGAAGGTAGAAATAAAGTGTGAAGAAGAGTGAGCAGATTTTTATGTGCTTAACTAGAACTATAATCAGGCATTAGATGTTATTTTCTTATTTCAAATCTTCCAAATGTAATCCTAATGTTTCTATAAGGAGGTGAGCCTTCCCTTGGCTAGTGAGCCTTTTGTATTTGAGCAGTGTGCTCTAGGCAATGTGCCTAATTGCATGTGCATTCCCCATTTATAATTCTTTTATACTTTTAGCAGAGTATAATCTTGTGGATCAACCTCCACTGTGGTTTTTCCCCTAACAAGGTTTCCACATAAAAAAATATTAGTGTTACATGTTTTTTTGATGTGGTGATGGTTTATGCTTTCATGTTTATTTATTAGATCTGAGAATAAGTTTAATAAGTGTAATTTATGTGACAACTAATTCACCCCCTCTCATAGTTGTTTGCTCTTGTGTTGCCAACATATGTTTCTAGTGAGGCATTTTGTAGCCAGTGAGACTTATGTTTCCAGTAAGGCATTTTGTAGCTAGTGAGGCTTATGTTGCTAGTGAGGCATTTTGCAGCTAGTGAGGCTTATGTTGCCAATGAGGTATTTTGTAGTTGGTGAGGCTTATGTTTCCAGTGAGGCATTTGTAGCTAGCGAGGCTTTTCTAGTGAGGAATTTTTTGAATGGTTTTTCATCCTATGAGAATTTTCCACTCATGAAAAACATTATGTTATGATTCTATTATGAATGCAATTTGGTCTTGTTATTTTCTTCATTTACATTGCAACAGTTGAGTTTACATATTGTTTAAGAATCTGCAAATTGATTATCACATTTGATTGTACTCTTGAAACTAAATGTTTATAGTTTTCAAAGAGATTAATTGTTTTGAATAATCATTAGTTTGAAATTGACTATTAAAACATTGATTCACGCCCCCTCTCAATGTTTCACATACTCCAACAAGTGGTATCAGAGCCACACCCATACATAAGTCTAAACAACTTAAAGTGTTTGCAAATAAGACCACTTGGTGAGTGATTTTGAACAAGAATATTTTGAAGATGAATGTGAAATTGACTTTGAAGGTGAAATTATTTATGCCCTTAATGAGAATGAGAAACTTAGAAAGGAGAATTGGGATCTAAAGTTGCAATTAGCTAAGTCTAGAAGAGTTGAAGAAGTTACTAGCATAAACTTGGAAACCAAAGTGAAAGATTGTAAAAAGTTAGAGAATGAGATTGTTTCATTGAAAATGAGTATAGAGGAATTTTTTTTGTTAAAAGAACACACTAAAAAAGATGAGTTGATTGCCAATTTGAAATTAGGGATTGAAGACAAAAAGAGGATAGTTGACATGAGAAGATATTTTTTGGAAGTTAAAACTATTGAATGCCTTAGGATTGAAGGAGAAATAGTCTTTTTAAGGAAAGATATTGAGAATTTTAGGAAACAATTAGAAAAGAATTAGAATTTTGATGGGAGCACCAACAAATTGAATAAGATGTTATGAAAGTGGAAACATCACAAGGATGCTACTAGTTTGGGCTATGAATAAGGACAGAGTTCCAAGGTTAGAAAAACTCCAAGAAAGAAGATAGATCTAAGCCATCACATTGCTGCCACTAAGACTGAAGAAAAGAAGAAATTAGAAATGAAGACTACTGATAGTAGATAGTTCAAGGACTTCAACAAAGGAATAAAATGTAGAGTAAATAGATTCAAAAGATTTTCACCTACTTGGCAAGTTCAATTAGTGAGGTATAATTATTCATGTAATGGTTATGGGCATAAAGAAAGCTATTGTAGAAGAAGTTTTGAAAGGATTCATTATGTATTCTATAGGAATAGGAATGTAATATGTTATAAATGTCATAACCATGGTCACATTGCAAAGTACTAGAGAACTAGGTTTGAGAAATAGGGGAGAAAAAATGATTGCTTATATAAGAGAAATAAAAAGTCACAAACATCATGTGACAAAAAGAAACAAGAGAAGAAGGTTTGGAGAAGAAAGAAAGAAAAATAAAAGAAAGGACCTAATCTTGTGCATGTTGCATAAGAAACATCAGTGAATTCTTAAAGATAAGCATGAGGTTAAGGGGAAATGATAACTAATATCTCATTTAAACCCCTTAGTTAGCAGAAAAGAGGTTGTATCTTTGCAATGTTTTGGTGTTTTGATGTTGGTAGTAGTTTTAGTTTTGAAGGCTAATATCTTACTTGGTATTTGGTAATAGTGAAATTGAATGCTATGCATGCAAACAGTGCTTTGAGGGTGCTTAGGATAGATTCTTTACTAATTCTCAATTTATTTGTTACATAACATGTTATGCTTGTGTTAACAGTTCATTGAATGGGTCTGTAATTGAATAGTGTACTTGGGTAAGCACACAGTGTCTAGAAACAAGACAACATTGATACATGAAAACATAGTGACATACACTATTGCTGAAATATAGTGACATAACATACGCTTTATAGATAGTATTGAGTTTTACTTATAATATTTTCTTGAACACAACATGTGTTAGTTTGTTTCACAAGTGATGGATGCTCTTGATAGAAATGACAGTGATAAAACATATTTTTGATGCTTTGATGACAACTGATAGTACTCTTGGGATAGTGTGGAAAGTGAGTTCCTTGAATTTTTTGCACATTTAATGGAGCATACAACATAGCATCATTTGGTTTTCTGAACAATATTTTATCTTGCATATACAAAATGTGGTATTGGTATACATATTGAGGTTTGGTATTTGATAATGGAAGAGGAAAGTACCTTGATAACTTAAATTGAGACATTAACTTTGATATAATAAGTATAGTGACACTGCTTTGACACTTGAAGAAATTTGGAAAGCAATGTTCTATGTTGCTTTTGTGGTTTTGTACTCATGGGGTATGTCTTGAAACTGAGGTAATATCCATGCTCTTGGTAATGTTTGATAATGTTAGGTAATAAGAATCCTTGTCTGTAATTGCTATTGGAGTTTCTTATGTGGTAAGTATCAATTTGAATTATAATACTATGCAATGACAAGGTTGATGGAGCAATTAACAATGAGAAGACAATGCATATGCATTCTTGCCTCTACTAGTTTTGTGTAATGATCAATGGATGTTAGATTCTACTATTTTATAGTCTTCTTATATCTCTCTTTGAATTGATATACTAGTGCTTTATTGTTTTCATATGCTTATTTGTCAAGTTGGTAGAACATGCTTGGCTCATGCTTGGTACTAAGGTCTCCCTCAATGAAAATACTAGTATGTAGGAGTATGATGGAAATCTTGACTAAATTGTCAATGAGATGTATTAATTTTCAGTAATCAAAGTGTGGGATATGGCATTAGCCTGCTTTTAATTAAGGGGAGTCCATGGTGACAATACCTTGATTAGAATTCCAATGTGTGACTCTTTGTTCTAGTAAAGGTTTAATAATAATTTTATCTTGTGGATGTTGTGGTTCTTGACTATAATATTATGCTCAAATGTGGATAGATCTCAGTCAGTGATTAGTGCTTGTAGTAAACATGGTTCAATACAATCAGTCTCACAAGACAACCAATGTTTGTTAGTGCAATGGATTGTTCACTTTACTCATATCAAATGCTTCACTCATAGTTTCATCTAATAGCCAGTGGCAGAGTCCTGAAAATAAAGGTCAAAAATTTGATCAAAATGTGGACACATAGATTGCTAAAGTGTTCAAAGAGAATATTGATGATTAAAGGCAAGACAACATTGAGACAGTCTAGGCATAGTGTTTCATCCTTGCATTACTTGCATAGTTGTAGCAATGGCAATGGTACTAATTTTTTTTAGTCATAGTATGCTTGACTTAGGAGTAGTGGAAGTGATGGTTGTTAGTGCTTTTACTTGAGAATGTCTTAATGACACTAGGTAAACCTACTATGGTTTGAAAATTGAGCTTTGAAATGTAATCAGATCATCACCAAGATTTTGTATTTGATCAACCAAGGAGGGGCCTTTACAAAGGTTGAAGCTATAGAATTTTTCTTTCTGTCACCAAGCTCTTCTAGTCCAAGGATACTAGTTTGAGAAGAATGGTTTATTTGATCTTCAAATATCTTTCTCCTTCTCCCAATGAGATTATTATTGTTACAAGATCATTAATGAAAGAAATTCATAGCATCATAGCTACGTACTTGGACAATACAATATGATTTTACTGCAAAATCACTAATAGCATATTGGCATGTCAAATTGAGAGATATCTAAAACAAGGCATTGTTGATTTTCATGGTTGTCCTTAAGATAATAGTATACCATCCTCAATAACAGTCCCTACCATTATTGGTGAAGAAAGTGTGGTTTTTTAGTACCAAAGAAACCATTTTGATGGAAGTGTTGCAACAAAGGAATAGTGTATTTGGTCTTTCATCACTTGGATCTACTTGTGATTTACCGTGGAATCTTTGCATTTCTTGACTATCCTTGACATGAGTTGCTCATGGTTTGTCTTACATTTATTTTTCTTGAAAGGGGGAGAAAATGATCTTTTTGTTGCATAGTTTTAGGGGGATTCTCAATGTATATTATACACCCCTAGTTCATATTTCATGCATATCTTCATGGTTGGAATATATGCTCTTTTTTTATACAATGGTAGTCACTATGATTCATTTTGTAGTGCTCTATTTTTTAGGTTTATTTATTCAAGTCTAACAATGTTTGTTTCCACTATGATAGTAGTTTGAAATTCTTGGATAGGTATTTGTTCATTTACTACCCCTTTGACCTATGGAATTATTTTCAAAAGGGGGAGAAGAGCTTGTGATACAAGGTTCATGATATTCAGATTTTGGTGCATAGGTTTAGGTGCTATTCTTTTAGGTTCTTTGGCAGGTTTGACATCAATGCCAAAGGGGGAGTTTGTTGACCCCTTTGACATTGGTTTTGGCATTGATGTCAAGTATTTACCTTAACATACATAGAAGTGGCATATATTGAGTTGCTCCTATTGCTTTGGCACTTTAATGAAGGATATGAGATAACTTGGCTTGGTTGACTTTGCATGGGCATTGATAAATCATGGAGGCAACAATACTTGATATGCAAAATGAGTTTTTGATTTTGCACTTGATATGTAGTGTCCCTCCTACTGTGACATCATGTTTTAGTTTATTTTCGATTTGATTAATAGATGCTTTAGTCCATTATGATACTATGTTGTTTTGTATTTCGTGGATGATACATTGACATCCTGCTTATCTGGTTGTGTTAGTTTGATGATATTGAGATAGACACGTACATGATATGGTTTATTTTCTTATGACTTTTTCTTATGGTTATCATGTAATGATTGTTTATGATTTATCTTGCTCATTTGTGTTGGTGAAGAAGACAATGTAGCATTACTCATTTGTGAGTACCCTGCTACGTTGCAATTCTTATTCACAGTGTGTTTTCTAATATAAGTATATATATGTTCTAATGCTGATGTTTTCTAAAGACACAAGTACCGGGTAACAGCTCCACCTGCTTGACAGGTCTAAGCATAGCCTAATTCAATAAAACCATGTTGATTGGAGATATTGACAGGTCCTATTTGAACCATCGTTCTTTTTCGAATGAGTATCTATGTGTTACCCCATGTTGTCTAGTTTATTTTGTCATGTTCGTTTGTATTGTTTTATGTTTGAAAATTTAATATTTAAGTTTAACTAATGTCTATTAATGAATTTATAAATGTTTGTGATTTAATTTATTAAATTAAATTAAATAAGTTATCGAATTTAAAAGTGAAATTTATTTCTTTACAAATGTTTATAATTAAATATATATATTGCTGATTTATTTGTGCAACTTGATTTTTGAGGAAAATGATATTTTAATGAAAATATATTTTCAGCATGTTATGAATCTTTGATTGACAGTTAAAGATCTGATTTGATATTTTAAAGAATGAGTTGAACTGATTGATCTATTTACAATGGATAATGATCTATCAGTTAAGTTATTATGATAGAGAGATAATTTAATGCATGAATATCTTTTGGGGGTTGCAATTTGAGATTCACAGGAAGAACTTGGGAAAAAAATTGATGGCAGTAGTTTTTAGAGAATTTTGCACGGCAATTGCTTCAGAAGAACTTTTCTCTTAAGATTTTCTTTACAAGAGTAATTTTGGAAGCGGGATTGATTTGTAATTCTTCGTTGAATTCTAGTGAATTGATTGCGGAATTGACAGAAGTTTTCAAAGAATTGTTTTCAGCCAATTATCAAAGTTTAAACAGGCTTTCTTCTTGATTTTAAAATCTCGTGTTTAAATTCTGGAAATTTATTGTAGAATTTATTGATTTATAAGGAAATTGCTTTGCTGAACCTGCACAAAACACAAAGAAATAGATTAGAAGAGTATTTGAACTTTAAATCAGAAATGAATATAAACATATAGCAATTATAGTATACCAGATTCGAAATCGTCCTTAATCTAGCTATGAAATGATAGTAATAGATGGAATTCAAAAATTTAGGTAACGAATAAAGACTTTCTTTTATTATCAAAAGTAGATATTAATAAAATTCCTGATTTGAGCATTTAGATGACTGTAGAACAAACGAAGGCCTCATGGTATTCATGGATCATTGTGAATACGCATTAATTATGCTGGAAATTTTATTGAATATCACCTGTAGGTTTTAGTATATGGTTTTAATATTATCTGTCTAGTATGATTGTGCGCAGATTTCTCCTTAATGTATTTTCTCTTATTTGCGGTTCTATACAACGAATCTACATATCCTTTAAGAATAGTTTCGATTCTTTGGTAACTGCTACATTCTCTGCAACTATATTTATTTATTCTTGCTAGATATTATGTTTCCCAGACGTTTTTTATCTTGTTCCATAGAAAAGATGCCTTATCTACGTGGATGATCTCAGTTCATTATAGCGATGCTATTTCTTTTCGTTTAATCTTAACTCTCAAAATATTGATGAGGATATCCTTAGCACGCGTAAAGTCTATGGGCAGTAGAATGAACCTTTTTGCCAGACTATTTTTCTTAGGTTTATTTTCTATAATTTTGCCGTATGAATTGCTGCGCAGTCTCCTTTAAGTCTCATTGTTTAATTCCTGATCAGAAGATTTTATTTAAATCTTAGATTGTAGCAATGTATTTCCTCCTTGCATGGCATTTCTTTTTATGCCAGCATAGATGGTAGAGGTAATAATAAATTGTTCTGGTGTCATAATTCTTTCTTATTTTTAAAAGTCGATGTTTATAGCTCAATATCCTTATGATTTAATTATCCTCTGCACCAGTGCGTTATGTTATTAATGGTAAGTTAGAATATAGCCATGCGGAATTATACTTGTATGGATATTCCCGTATGTCTTTCCTTATAAAATATCTTTCCTGAGGGATGAATATCTGACATTAAAATCAATGCTTATCGACCATTAATTTAAATCTATGCCTATAGCTTAGTATCTTCTTTTGGGTGGCATTATCCTCTAATTTCTGCGGAGAAGGTGGACGTAACAATTAATCCCATTCTTTTGGTTGATATTTTCTCGAACCATATCCATTTATTAATAAAACATCTTTGTTTAAGAATATGCGCGGCTATAGTCAGGGATTAGAGAGAGCTGTCTGTAGAAACGTCCCTGTGCAATTCTAAATTGCTTCTTATCTGATATCTTTTAACTTAGATTCTTTGATTATTATCTCATGTGTCCAAATTGATTTTTTTGCGCCTGAGTTTATTGAATATTGCACTGTTATATTACTGATATATGTATTTAGTTCTTAGAATAGTATAATGTTCTTAGAACATTCGATATTGAAGACAATTGGAGTGAATGTTTAGCATTATACGCAAATCATAATAAAATTATTTGTATAGGTGTGAGTAAAGTATAGTCTAAGCGCAACAATTTGATGTTATTTAGTTATTATTAATAGATACTTATAGTTGACTCAAGTTGATTTATGTGCTTGACGCATGGTGCCTTGTCTAATCCAGTTGAGTTATGTTATTTATTTGAAATCCATTACTTAAGTTTAGTACGTTTTACCTTTACGTGTGAAAACAGTGACAGTAACCTTGTTTGGAAATTACATTTATATATAACTATTAGTTGTAATATTTTTTATAAAGTGCAAGTGCAAGTTAACTGCGAATCAATGAATAAGAAAGGAAGAGATAGATAAGACTTTAAACTTATTTTTTGAATGAAATTTCTTTCTAGTAAAAATTGTATAATATAAGAGATTTTTCGTTCGCCTATAATTATATATTTATAATAATAGCATGTTGAATTGCTTTTTAAAGTGATTGTATTTCTTAAATACAAAGGATTTATATTATCCTTATTCTATAATGTTAATAATATTTTTTCTTTAAAATTATTTGAAATATGTTAATATCTATAGTTTGTTTATTGTGAATTTTTAATTCATAGAGATTGATTTAATGTAATTTTTAGTTGTGTATATATTCATAATGTTGGTGATGCTTGTTTCATTTCTTTAAAACTAGGAAAGTGAAAATCATATTGACAAGTTTATTACACATCAATTTATGTTTCTCTAATTGCAATGTTTATTTTATTTGGGGTATAGCTTTGCACGTTTTGTCATTGTCTATAGAAGCATCTTAGAGATTATGGTTACTCTAGTGAAAGACGTAAACATTGCGGTTTTGATCTTTATGTTTAGTAGCTACCCCTAAACTTTTATGTTAAGTCATGTTATAGAAAGAGTGGCTTGAGGTAGGGGCCGAAATCCTAAGAGATTGTCTAGGTAACCTATCATAGGTATGTTAATTCAATGAAAACCTAACTAATGTATTAGGGGTTGGGTAGATTTAAACATTAACTCAGATAAAAGTTTGCCTCGCCTACTTTCTTAATGCTCGTTTAGATTGAGAAAAGGCTAAGAAGGCCTGGAATGGCAAGTCGTCCATCTTGTCTTCTTGAAAGATGTAGCGACTCCACATTAGTCTGCCTAGGGGCTGGGAATCGGTAGAGACTACCAAAGTAACTCATGGAGAGGGCCAGTAGTCTAGGAAGATTCACCAGGGTAACCTATCCCGATAGTGTGATGACACTCTTAGTCTATACCATGATGGTGATCCTTGTGTTCAAATTTCTATTAGATGTGATTTGTTATTGGGATTTTATCTATTATGATTTGTTATCGTTATGTCATGATGTGAATTGTAAACCACGTAAACGTAATGTTCTGTCTTCATTGTTTGTGGACCTTTCATTATCTCCTAGCATGGAGGGAGTGGACCTTCGGGTTCCACATGGTTGGGAGGAAACCGTGCTATACCTACCTTGGATTTTCTTGCAGTTGATCCTATGCTTGCAGCTGGTTCCAGTTACTTCATTATTCGTGACTGTGGATGAGGAGCTTGTTCATGGATATGGATGTCAGTTATGATATGAACATTATCTACTTTGTAAATTTACCTCTTGTATAAGCGCGTTCATATTGTACCATCATTTTGATGTATAGAGATTCATCAAAATCTCACTTCTTGTAATATGGACGTATGGATACTCAATTTTATTAAGTTTTGTAAACTAGATCATTCGTATCATTAAATTTGTACTTATGATTATGATAATGTGTTGAGATCATTTATTAGATTTAAGTAACGTCGTCTTGGAAACCTTATGGCAATTGTGTAAATTAAATATCTTAAAAAAAAATTGTTCGGTTAATTTCATTCTTTACACTTTGTTTTAATGGTAACCATGGTGGGGCATTACATGATAGATTTGGGGTTTAGACCATGCATTGGTCTTTGGCATTAGTTTAGATTTATGTTCATCTCTTAGATATTACTAGACATCATAAGGGTCTTGGTCCTCACTTTACACATGTTTTATTAGACCAACACAAGGCATTATGGTGCTTGATTAAGTGGATCGAAAATACATTATTGGACATGAGGTTTATTATTTTCATAAAAAAATATGTTTTAAACACTAACACAATGATAATTGGTTTGACATGAAAACGTTAAACATTGTTGAGTGGGAACACTAGCATAATGAGTGGCTCAAAGTGAATGTTTGTTTGTATCGATGTTATTATTGTTTTCCCTAAAAATTCATCATTTGGAAAAACAACAAAGCATGGTTTTTAGTAGCCAATTTAGGGCTTGGAGAGCTTCATGAAAATGGTGGTATAGCAACATGGTTGTTCAAAAATTGGTTTCTAGGTTTAAGTGGTAGTTATGTTGAAGATTCATCAACTTCTTTCAGGAAAAGTTAGAGTTCTCAAAATAGTAACTTTTTTGTGCATTATCTAAAAATATGTTAAGGGTTTGTTGGTCTTTGCTTGTTGCTAAGATCATATTGTTTCACCATTTTTTTGTAGTCACCTTTCATTGTGTATTCATCTAGTCAACTCAAGGGTTTTTGATTTTTTTTAAAATGGTTGTCAAAATAGTTTCATCTTTTTCATTTTTTTCCTCGACCTTGGTCTATTTGTCACAGGGGGTTGTGTATTCTTTAATGCACGGGTTTATTATTTTAAGTCTTCAAAACCCTATTTATAGGGCACACCATAAGCATGTCTTGTGTTATCCTCTATTGTTTCTTAGGGCATGGGGTTTAAACCATTAAGCATATTTGTTAAAAGTCTTTGTATAGGCCATGTCTTTCTCTTTTGTTTTCAACTTGGAAGCATGGGTTTTATGTCACATTTATATGTGTCTTCTGTTTAATTTTTACGCACAGCTTGTACTATGTTTCGACCATAAGTCAAAGGTAGTTTAGTTTTTTGAAGGAAAAAGAATCTCGATGACTTTAGGGGAAGTTATGAAAATAGTTTGAACATGATATATTTGATAGTTTTAGTCAGTGATAGATGGCAACATTATGTGAACTTTTGATTGTTATAAATATAGTGATATGTTATTGTTATTGGTTCAGTGCTTTCACAGAGATATCATGTTGAGTTTATGAGTAGAATTTTGAAATGTTGTTTTGTACAAAACTATATGCAAAATAGTGTAGTGTATAATATGATACATTTTGTGTTTTGAAGATTCCAATTTAATGAATCTTTAGGACATTGAATGTATTCAAATGGAAAGTAGAACTATTATGTAGTGAAATAGAGTAATCATCTATAATTGATTGTATTAATAATTCAAAAATGAACATTGTATAAGATCATGTCAATATGACAAGTTTGATCTTTGGCTAGTGAGGCATTTTGCAGCTAGTGGGGCATTTTGTAGCCAGTGGGGCTTATGTTTCCAATGAGGCATTTTGTAGCTAGTGAGGAATTTTGTAACCAATGAGGCTTATGTTGCCAATGAGGCATTTTATAGCCAATGAGGCTTATGTTTCTAGTGATTCATTTTGTAGCCAGTAAGGCTTATGTTTCCAATGAGGCATTTGTAGCTAGTGAGACTTTGCTAGTGAGGCATTTTTGATAAGCCAGTGAGGCATTTTTTGAGTGGTTTTTCATCCCTATGAGATTTTTCCACTCATGAAAAACACCGTGTTATGATTCTATTGTGGATGCAATTATTTTTCCTATTTTCTTCATTTACATTGTAGCATTTGAGTTTACATATTGTTTAAGAATCTACAAATTGGTTATCAAATTTGATTATACTCTTGAAACTAAACGTTTATAGTTTTCAAAGAGATTAAGTGTTTTGAATAATAATTAATTTGAAATTGACTATTGAAACACTAATTCACCCCCCCTTTCAATGTTTCCCATACTCCAACATCTTTGTGCTTGGTTTCCAAGTTCTTTTTATAAAATTGGTAAAAAGAGGAAACAATGAGTTCTAAAGTGTTATGGGTTGAAGAGTAGTGTTTCAATACCACTCTACAATTCTTTTAGGTTGAAGATCTACCTATGTATTTCAAATATGTTGATTAGAGGTGTTCAGAGGTGTTGTATTTAGAATTTTGTGTGCTCGATCATTATGTAGATGAATTTGTGTTGACCAATGTGTGAATAGTATATTGCAAATGTGTTTGGGAGAAATGTTTTTTCTTTGTGTTTCTCCACAACTTGGTTTTAGGTCTTGCAAATCAGCCATAGTTTTCATAGTGTTGGTATCTTTCTTTATTTTTATTTTGTTGAGTTTTGGTGTTGTGGAAGTCAATTTATTAAGTTGAAGTGTATGGAAAATTTGTTTGAGTGTATTGGGTGTGTGCATTATTTAGTTGAAACATGTTGTAAAGGAGTTTAATGGTGTTTAGGGTATTTATGGAGTATTCTAGATAGTGTTCATGTGACATTTATTTTCCATGAATTGTTATTGGATAAAAGGAAGCATGCACTTAAAATTTTAATTATGTTTACAATGGTAACAATTGACCTTGGTGTTTACACTAATTATGGTTGATGTTTATTGTTTATAGAAGCATGTTATAGCATGGTATTATAGATTGGGTCCTAGATAAGGAGTGGTGTGGTATTCCTTCACTTATATTTTCTATGGAAATTTTTTGGTGCCAACCTAATTTGAATTTTCATGGTTGAGGTGCATAGATTACCTTGGAGGATGTTTTCAAGGTTTCAGATGATATAAATATGAGTTGAGTTATTGAGGGATGCACATATTTTCAAGTATGATGCAAATGATGTTAATTGCATAGTGTTAGTGTGAATTTTAGAAGTGAAATGTGAGCTTTCATGTGTTAGATTGTTGGATGCAATGAGTAGAAGTTCTCTACAATTATTTAGTTATGTTACAAAGATGTTGATGATATTGTGGTGGATTTCTTTGTTGCATTGAGATAGATTTCTCTATGTAACATTCTTCTCTATCTTCTTTTATATTCTAGTAGTGAGCCCTTTGTATTTGATGTTGATATTTCTTTATATTGTGAGCTAATCCTCATTATTGTTTTTCCTATCTTGGATTTTCCATGTAAATTTTTTGTTCTTCTATTCAGGGTGATTGCTTTGATTTAGTTTTTGTTATTTTATTTTCATGCCAAATCATTATAATAGATTGAGGGTTAATGGAATAAATGTGGATTTGAATGTTTGTGAGGGTTTTGAAGTTTGAAGGTACAACTATTTCATGGCCCCTCTTAGTTTTCTTCTGCATTCAACAATTAGTGAATGCTTGTTCATGGATATTAAAGATGGAACTAATTCTACTAACTCTAAGAGATGTGTGAAAGAAATTCCTTCAGAAGCAGGTAATAACACTAAAGGAACTATGGTGAGTAATGTTCATGCTAAAGAGGAGAAGAACTACTGGATTATTCATAGTGGATTCTTAAATCATATGATCAGTGACAAAAATAAGTTTGCTAAACTTGGAAAACTTGAAGGAGGTCTAGCAAATTTTGATGATGATACATCTACTAAGATATGTGGAAGGGGTTCAATTAGTTTTTATGGCAAGAACAATAAAAAATGGTGTTCTTTATGCTAGGGGTTTGAGACATAACCTTTTTAGTGTTGGAAAAATGTGTAGTAAAGGATATATTCTTGTGTTATAGGATAATAGATGTGAGATCAGAAAAGGCTCTAGAATTGTGGCTATTTCTGGAAGGAGGACATATGGAAATGCTTATTAGCTTAAAGGTGCTGATGGTTATTACTTTATGACTCAAATTAATGAAATTTGGTTATTGCATAGAAGGATGTGTCACATTAATTTTAATAACTGATTGAGGATCAATTTAGTTCAAGCTATGAGAGATCTGCCAAGGATTACAAAGCCTATCAATGATGTTTGCAAGGAATGCCAAACTAGGGAATAAGTAAGAAGTTTCAAAGTCAAAGAATAATCTAGTACTAGACTGTTGGAGCTAGTGCATACATATCTTTTTGGTCCTACAAGAGTAAGAAGTTTTCAAGGTGATAGATATTTTATGCTATTGATTGATGATTATTCTAGAAGGACATTTGTTACTTTTCTCAAAGAAAAATTATAAACTTTAGATAATTGTAAAGCATTCAATGTTATGGTTGAGAATGAAATGAATATGAAAATAAAATGCTTGAGGTTTAAAAAGGTGGAGAGTTCACCTCCAATGAGTTTAATAGTTTTTTGTGAGAATCATGGAATAAAGAGGCATTTGTCTACCCCTAGGACTCCCCAGCAAAATTGAGTGGTTGAAAGAAAGAATAGAACTATTCAAGAAGCTACAAGAACAATGATGAAAAAGGAAAACCTCCCAAAATTCTATTGGAGAGAAGCAATTCATATTGTTGTTTGCATTCTTAATAGATTTCAAACAAGAGAAAAATATGCAAACACTCCCTATGAGTTGTGGTATGGAAGGATTCCTAATTTAAAATAATTTAGAGTGTTTTGAAGCAAGTTATATATTAGAAGAGATGAAGAGAGATCAAGAACTTTTTTGGAGTACAATAATCTATTGAGAGGGGGGTGAATCAATAGATCAATTAAAATTTAGCCCTTGATACTTAAAGTTGATTAACTCCTTTTAGCTCTTTTAGTGAAAATTAAAACTAAACATGCAGACAGATAAGCATGAACACAAAAAATCGCACAACACAAAATATACAAGGAAAATCCAAGATGGGAAAAACAACACTGAGATTAGCTACTAGGATCTACTATCCTAATCCAGCCTAATAATGAATATCTTTTGAGTACAATGTTTAAGGGCACCAACCCTAAGGAGACACCAATCCTCTAGTTTTAGGAGCACCCACTCCAAGGAAGAACTAAATCCCTACACTAAGCACCTACCTAGTTATTTGATGGCACCCACCAATCATATTTACAATGATAGTAATACAATTTATTCTATTAAACACAATTCAATGTTGCAACCCTATTTGCAACTGCTAAATTCTTTTTTGTTGCATCTCCAACAAAAATATCTACCCTACACTTCTCTCTATTCTACACCTTCCCTTTTTATTTTAGTGCATTCTTTGTCTACCTCAAGAGCTCACATGTACACTACTCCATTTCACTTTCTCTTTTCTTTCTAGTGAATTCTTTGTCTATCTCAAGAGCTCACACTACATTGCAACATACATTCACACTAAGCCAAATTTTGAACATCTTCTATTTGGATATCTTCACTAACCTACAATCATTACATGAAGAATTGTACAGATGCCTACACAAATTATTTGTTAGGGTTTACAAAATATCTTCTTCAACAAACCGCCTATCCACATAGCCATACACTCACATCACAAAATTTAGGTTCCTTGAATCTACTAAACAAAGGAACCTACAAAATGCTAAACCTTATATGCATTTAATGTCATATCCTTGTATATTCGATTTGATCTTGATCTCAATCACATTTTTAGTCTACGCCACCGCTTTGTATATCTTGTCACCAATTAAATTCATTCATAGTGTTGGTTTATAGTCAAAACCCTTATTCACTCTATCATAGCTGTTAAATGTCTTCAACTTTAAACTTGGGCCATTTATGTCTGATGTTTATATCACAATCCATTTTCCCTTATTTAATAATTCAACTTTAAAACATAGTTGTTCAATTAAAACCCTTTTATCTAACATCAATTGATCACCATCATGTATCACAACTTTTCATGGGGAATCATTCTTCATTCCTATGATGTGAAGAGCTAATGTGATCACCGTCTAATTGAACTTCCTTAAAATTGAGTTGTTAATCACTATCACATAACATATAGCTATCACACTAATGCTTTGGGCTCTAAAATTGTTTATGTGATGTAAAGGAGTCATGCGATGTAATAGAACACCACCACTTGCTGACAAGGCACATGTGTCACTAGCTCACATTCACGTGGGGCTAACCAGGGACCCACAAAATCTTCAGTAGGATAATGGGATGTTGCCACTAGTCCTGGATGATGTCACACTCCACTTAATTTGCATATCACATAATACTTAACTCCTCTTTGCTTCATAATAGTGATGTGAAGCAATGATATAATGCAATCATAATTCACCACATCTTCCTAAAGATATCATCTTCCACTACTGAGATCTTACAATTTTTTTTAGTCCCACTATTAATATTTCATTAGCCTACAATCCTCCAAGGGCTAGATGGGGACCCACTATACACACTATGGGCTAGATGAGAATCATTCAATCTAATCTAGCTTGATCACTACTATTGATCAAACTTCATTGCACATCACACAAATAATTAACCATTGTAAAATTCAATCTATGATGTGAAGGAGTATTATGATAGTTGTATGATCTTACAAGCATAAACATGAACCATTTATCTTCTTCAAGGGTAAATTTCACATCACCATTTAGACATGGCCATGGTGAACACAAACCATGATGTGACGAGTTGTGATGAACACTCTATTGAACCAATCAGTGACACTAAGCAAAGGGGCCATTCCCATATAACACTAATGGCTTAAATGATGAGTTAAACAACCTAAAACCACTTGTAAATAGTCAAAATCAAAATATAAAATCTATGCATCGCCATGACTACAACACCTAGGGTTTATATGTAAAACCCTAATTTATCTAATAGAGAACATGAAATAATTTTGAGCACCATTTTTGTCTCCAAGATCTATAAATCACATCAATGGAAAGATCTTGAAAAAACTCATATTTAATGAGGCCTTAGTTTTCTCCTATGACCCCTAGAAATGACCTCTACAAAATTGTGGCAATATTTCATGACAACTTTGCATATTTTTGAGCAACACTATAATTCTACAAAACATGGTCTTTTCTCCATCATATTGCACCAACTCTTCTAGGACATGATCTAATGAGCACAGTTACATCCATTTCTTTAAGGATCTACCCTCTGACATCAATGACACTTTTTGATGTCAATGGAAACATTATTCCAATAATCTCCCCCTTTATCATTGATGGGAAAACCAAATTCTCAAAAACACTCTATACCAAGTCTACATACTCTAATCCCTACTCTATACCAACTGAATGAACACTTGCACCAATCAATTGAATTTCTCTAAACCAATTAATAATGGTCTTATAAAAATTGGAATCATTTTATACCAATTGAACTTCTTTGTATCAATTATAATAAAATTGATCATGAGTGCACACATACAAAATAACGCCCCTTTTGACATATCCTTCATCAGAGCATTAAGTTTCTCCCCCTAGCTCAATAGTACGGAGCACTTGCACAACTTCTCTAGAGATTTTTCTCTTCTTTTCTCCCTATTTGACATCAATGGAAAATGGGTCACACCATGCACTTAACCAAATATACTATTGTCCCCTAATATTCTCCCCTTTTGACAAGCATGACAAAAAGAAAGAATGTGTTCATAAATCTACAACCATCAAGTCATTAGAAAATTGTAAAACTAAGTTTACCTAACTTGATCTCTCCTTCATATCTAGGGATAAATACAATTTCAATGAAGCTCCCCTTGGACCCATGCTTTATCACTAAAATTTAGTGATATGATGTGGGAGAAATTACTCCCAATTTTTTCCTTAGATATTCAAATTGTTCCTTGGGAAGAGGCTTGGTGAATATGTCTACCACTTGATCTTTGGTTGGCACATATTCCATGGTGATTTCCTTATTTTCAACCTTATCTCTTATGAAGTGATACATAATTGGTATGTGCTTCATCCTAGAATGCATCACTAGATTCTTTGAGATGTTTATTGCACTTTAATTATCACAAATAATAGAGATAGGTTATTTATACTCAACCTTGATATCTTTGAGTATCTATTCCATCCACAATACTTGAGTACAACATGTTGTTGCTACTACATATTTAGCTTCTACTGTAGAAAGTGTAACTGATTCTTGCTTTTTTCTCACACAAGAAACAAGTTTGTCTCCCAAGAAAAATGTGCCACCAATAGTTCTTCTCCTATCATTTGCACCTCTAGCCCAATCAACATCTGTATATGCAATTAGAGTGAAATCATTGCTCTTGGGATACCACAGTCCATGGTCAACAATACTTTTGATATATCTAAAAAATCTTTTTACTATATTGACATGAGACTATTTGGGAGCATTTTGAAACTTTGCAACCATGCACACTTCTTGCATCATATCTAGACTTGAAGCAGTTAAGTACAACAAGCTTCCAATCATTGACCTATAAATTTTCTTATTTACATCGAGGGACTCATCTAATTTTCTCAACTTACATCTAGTTATCATGGGTAATAATAAAATTTCTATCTTCCATTCAAGCTATCTATAAACCAAGTAAAATTGATAATTCAGCTAGCATTGACATCTCAAATTCATCTTGCATTTGGATAGAAACTCCTTACACATTTTATCATTTCTTCCACAAAATATGATTTCATCCACATATACAACAAATATAATCATATGCTCACCTTCATGTTTGAAGTAAAAAATGCTATTTTTGCATCCTTTCTTGAATCCTTATTGTTGCAGGTATTGGTCTAATCTGGAATATCATGCCCTAGGTGCTTTCTTTAGACCATACAATGATTTCCTTAGTCTGCAAACATAATATTCTTCTTCTTATAGCTAAAAAACTTCTAGTTGTTCTATGTAGACTTCTTCAAGGTTTGCATTGAGAAAGGAAGATTTTACATCCATCTGATAGACTTTAAATACTTCATAAATTGAAAATGCAAGAAACATTCTTATGGATTCTAATCTTCTAGCAGGTGCAAATGTTTCTTCAATGTCTATCCCTTCAACTTGTGCATATCCTTTTCAAACCAATCTTTCTTTGTTTCTAGCCACAACTCCATCTTCATTGAGCTCTTTTCTAAACACCCATTTAGTGTCTATCACATTTTTTCTTAGGGGTTTAGGGACCAATTCCCATTTTATTTTCTTCTCAATATAATTTAGCTCATCTTCCATTTCCTTTATCCATCTCTCATCCTTGTTGGCCTCCATGTAACTCTTAGGTACAATTTGAGACAAGAGAGAAAAATTTAACTATTCCTTGTTCTTTGCAAGTCTTCTCCTTGTTTGAACACCTTTATTTTTATTACCAATTATCTGATTTGAAGAGTGATCTTTTTTAACATATTTAGCAAGCTCTTTTTCATTCTCTTCTTCTTCTGTCTCTTCATCAACAATCTCTTCTTCATAATCTGATTCATCGTCAATGTTATCTATGTTAGGTTTGACATGTTTGATGTCCTCATCAATATTGACATTGATACTCTCTACAATCTTGTGCAGTATTTTGTTATAACACTTGTAATAATTACTTTGGGTGGAATATCCAAGAAATATCCCTTCATCACATCTAAATTCAAATATTCCCAAGTTATCTTCTTCTCTTTTTATGTAGCACTTGCTACCAAAAAATTTGAAATGCTTGATAGATGTTGGCTTACCATTCCACAGTTCATATGGAGTCTTGTCACTATTTAATCTAATTTTAACTCTATTTAAAATCTAAACTATAGTATGAACTACCTCACTCCAATATACATCAGTTAATTTGGACTCATTTAACATTGTTTTGGCCATCTCCTTGATTTTCGTATTCTTTCTCTCCACTAATCCATATTATTGTGGAGTTCTTGGTGTAGAATATTATCTTTTGATTGCATGTTTCTCACAATACTCAATGAACTCATTGGATATGAATTTTCCACCTCTATTTTACCTCAAGCATTTGATCCTTCTACCAATCTCCTTCTCAACCATCCTTCTCAATATCTTGAATCTTTCAAATGCTTGTGAATTGTATTTTAGAAAGGTTACCCATGCCATCCTTGAATATTCATCAATTAGCAACATAAAATATATTTCACCTTTCAATCCTCTTGTCCTTGTAGGACCACATAAAATAGTATGAACCAATTGCAAGGGATTTGTAGTTGAGTATTCTTTTGTCAAGAACTTAACCCTTGTTTGCTTTCCAATTTGACATTCTCTGCAAGTAGTGTTTATAGGCTTAGTTATCTTAGGAATGTGTCTTACCAATCCTTTTGAGCTCACTTTCACTAAATTATCAAAATTAGCATGCCCCATTCTCCTATTCCACAACCAAATCTCATCTACTTGTCTTATCAAACAATTTTTAATTTTTACTTCACTAAGATTGTAAAGATTGCTATCATTTCTCACTCCTTGAACAATTGTTTTTCCATATTTCCTTATCTTACAAGCTTTAGAATTAAATATGACCTTATAACCATTTTCACACATCTGACTTACACTTAACAAATTTTTCTTTAAACCTTCAATATAGATAAAATATTTTGTAAGTAATTTACCATCTATGTTGATTTTTCCCTTAACAAAAAAATTTATAGAAATGTTGTCACCTAAACTAACTGATCCTTACTTTTCTTAAGTTGTATGAATTTCTCTTGTCTCTAGTCATATGTTTAGAACAAAAACTATCTATTACCCACATATTTTTCTTTTTGGTATGAAGAACAATTTGAGCAATCATTGATATTGTGGGACTCTACTATTTTTCTTTCCATGCCTTTTTAGGTTTCTCCTCTACCTTCTCTTCCTCCTTTTCAATGACTTTAAGCTATTTGTTTACTTTAGGAGGTGTGTTTTTCTTTTCCCTTGGTCTTATCAAATTTTTTCTGCAATTCTTAGCTATATGAACAAAATTGTTAGAATTGTAACACATGATGTTCATATCTACTAAGGGAGAAAATAGATTATTGTTTACAAATTTTATACTCCTTTTAGGAACTAATCTACATTCCCTAGACCTATGACCAAACTGATTACATTTATAATAGTACCCATAAAAGTATGAACAGTGCTTGGTCATAGCATATCCTTGAACCAGATAAGGAAATCTTCTTTGTCTTGGCTTCTTCAGCTATCTCACCCTTATGAATCCTTCTGCAACATTTCTTCATATGTTCTCCCTCTTCTTTTAATGATTAAGAACTAATTGGTTGTTCTTCTTGTCTATAGCAGGCTTATTTTCTTCTTCAACTTCCTTCATCTTAGTAGTCTTCTTTTCCTCTTTAGAGGTGTTTCCTTTCAATCTCTCTCGCCATCTGTAGTATACTTTTCTCCTGCTCTAAATCTCTCATACAGTTTTGTAGAAGTACTGGTAAAAGTACTTTTTCCTTTCTCAATACCCAAACTAAATTTCTCCTTGTTAGAAGGATTTTAAGTGCTTAATAATTCATCAAGAATCTTTGAGCCTCCCTTTAGCTTGAATCCTTTTTCTAATTGTTCTCTAACCTTTTCTAAATATTTTCTTAAGGAAACTATTTTTGTCTCTAGCTTCTTTCATTTGTCCACTTTGGACTGTAGCTTAGACTTGGCTACATCTTCAATTCTTTTGGATTCCTCTACTTCTAACTTTGGGCCTACTATTATCTAATTAGATTCATCAAGATTTTTTGTTATCTTCTCATTCTCTTTTTATGCATGCTTCTCCTAATTCTTATTTTCTTCTTTTAGACTAAAAATCTCATCTCTTAGGCTATCAATCTCTTCTAAGGCACAAATGAGTTCTCCTTCAAGTTCAACTTCTCCTTCTTCACCTTCTTCACCAAAATCCTCAATCATTCAATTATATTTTTCCTTAGAGTATTTTTCCATCAAAATAAATTATCTTTCTTCCATTACAAAGGCACAATCTTGTTCATCATCAAAACTAACTTTCCTATTGAATGTACAAACTCTTCTTCTTCTTCTAAAAAAAAATTATTAAGAAAGTAGGGTTTCTTATTTTTACCATATGCTTCTTGTTTCAAGTTATCCTTCTTATTGTATGAGAATTTAGCAGCAAAATGACCTAGTTTACTACAATCAAATCACTTGAACTATAAATTACCTCTATACTTGTTGAAGGGCCTCTTGTTAATCTTTTGATGAAGTTTTATTCTTCCTCATTAGTCTCTCCATGTTTAGATGTGGATGCTTCTAAATTTTCCTTCTTGGATACTTCAACCATCTCCTTGTTGGTAGCCTTGAATGTAGCTTCTCTTTTGGAGGACTGCTTTTCCCATTCTCATTTCATATGTAGTGAATATGCCATACAATTCATCAAGAGTAAGTTTATCTAGTTATCTTTTTTTTCCTCTATTGCAGATATCTTAGAGTCATAATTAGATAGCATGGAAATTAACACCTTTTTCATAATGACTAAATCCTTTACTTCTTCTCCAAACCCTCTAATTGAGTTTTCTTTTTCATCAGTCTTGAGGAGATAATCTGCAATATTTTCTTCTTAACTCATCATGAGACTTTCAAACTTATCTCTTATTTATTTTATCATCTCCTTCATAGATGCCTTTAAAAATATTCTAGACATCATGTGCAGTTTCAAAATGTATTACCTTGACAAATACTAAGCTTTTTAATCCACAAAGAATAACATTCTTTTTCTTTGCATTGTTCTCATACTCCTTTCCTACAACATTAGTAGGAGCACTAGTCAGAGGTGTATATCCAATCTTAAAAGACAACCACACATAAATCCCTAAGGATTCCAAATATGTATCCATCATAATGATCCAAAAAGAACAATATGATTAATCAAACTAAGGTTCCTTGTTCAAAGATAAACCTTCTTGATTGGATATTGTGTTCACTTGTCCAAGATCTACCCACTCTCATACCAAGTTTTGGAACACAAAAATCTATTAAGAAGGTAGCTGAATTAGTAGATCAATGAAAATTTAGCCCTTGATACTTAAAGATGATTAACTCATTTTAGATATTTTAGTGTTCATTAAAACTAAAAAAGGAGAGAGATAAACAGGAACACAAAAAATCTCACAACACAATATTTACATGGAAAACCCAAGATGGAAAAAATCATTATGAGAATAGTGTATAGGATCTACTTTCCTAATTCATCCTCACAATGAATATCTTTGAGTATAATGTTAAGGGAACCAACCCTAAGGAGACACCATTCCATTTGTTTTAGGAGCACCCAATCCAAGGAAGCACCAACTCCCTACACTGAGAACCTACCTAGTTATCTGATGGAACCCACCAACCAAATTTACAATAAAAATAATACTTTTTTCTATTGAACACAATTCAATGTTGCAACCCTATTTGCAATTGCTCAATTCTTTGTTTCTATCTCTACAACACAAATATCTTCCCTATACTTCTCTCTATTCTTCACCTTCCCTTTTTCTTTCAATGCATTCTCTATCCACCTCAAGAGCTCGCATGTATAATGCTTTATTGCACTTTCCCTTTTCTTTTTCCAGTGCATTCCCTTTCCATATCAAGATCTCACATTACACTATAGCATACATTCATACTTAGCCAAATTCTAATTGTCTTCTATTTTTATACCTTCACTAACTTGAAATAATTACCTCAAGCTTTGCACACATACCTATACAAATTCTCTTCTAGGGTTTACATGATGTCTTCTTCAGCAAGCCACCTATCCACCTATCCATACTCTCACATCACCAAATTTAGGTTTGTTGAATTTGCTAAATATAGCAACCTACAAAACCCTAAATCTAATATGCATTTAATGCCATATCCTTTTATATATGATTTGATCTTGACATTGATCACATTTTCAATTTGTTTTGATACTCTACATATCTTGTCACCAATTAAATTAATTCACAGTGTTAGTTTATAGTCAAAACCCTTATTCGCATGATCATAGCCATTAAATTTCTTCAACTTTAAACCTAGGTCATTGATGTCTAATCTTTGTACCACAATCCATCATACCTCATTTCTTCTTTCAACTTTAAAACACAACCATGTGATTAAAACCCTTTTAACTAACACCATTTGGTCACCACCACATATCACAACTTTGCATGAGGAATCATTCTTCATTCCTATAGTGTGAAGAGCTAATTGGATCATCATCCAATTGAACTTCCTTAAAATTGATCTATCAATCTCTATCACATAAAATATAGCTATCACACTAATGCTTTGGGATCTATAATTGTTTTCATGATGTAAAGGAGCCATGTAATACAATAGAACATCACCACCTATATCATAGGGCACACATGTCACTAGCCCACATTCCCATAGGACTAACTAGGGGCCCACCAAATCTTCAGCAAGACAAAGGGATGCTACGAGCTGTCTTGGTTGATGTCATACTCCACTCACTTTGCATATCATATAATGCATAACTCCTTTTTGCTTCACAATAGTGATGTGAAGTAACAATGTGATGCAATCAAAATTCACCACATGTACTTGATGATATCATCTTCCACTACCAAGACCTTGCCACTTTTTTTCAGTCTCATTGTCCACATGTCATCAGCCCACAATCCTATAAGGGCTAGATGGGGACCCACCATACGCACTGTAGGGTAGTAGGGAATCATTTGATCTAATCTAGTTTTATCACTATCATTGATCAAATTTCATCCCACATTGGACAAAGAATTAACTTCTATAAACTTTAATCTATGATGTGAACGATAATTGTGATATCCATCTAATCTTATAAGCATCAGCATGCACCATTGATCTTCTTCAAGGGAAAGTTGCATGTCACAATTTAGACATGGTATTGGTGAACACAAACCATGATGTGAAGGGTCATTATGATGGATAGTCATTCAAACAAACCAGTAACACTAAGAAAAGGGTCTGATTCACATATGACAATAATGGATTAAGTGATTACTTAAGCAACCTACAACCATTTGTACATAGTCAACATCAAAATAGAAAATCTATTCATCGCCACAACTATAAAAATTAGGGTTTATTTGTAAAATTATAATTTATTTGAGAGAAAACATAAAATAATTTTGAGCACCATTTTTGTCTCCAAGATCTGCAAATCACATTAATAGAAAGATCTCAAAAAACCCATATTGAATTAGGCCATAGTTTTCTCATTTGATCCCCAGAAGTGACCTATGTAAGATTGTGACAATATTTCATGATGACTTTGCATATTTTTTAGCAACATTGAAATTCTACAAAACATGCTCTTTTCTCCATCATATTGCACCAATTCTTCTAGAACATTATCTACTAAGAACAATGACATCATGATCTTCACTGATCTACCTATTGTGCCCTAAGCACACATGCCATGTTCGGAATGGGGACCCTCTTTTCTTTTGCCTTGCTGGGTCATTTTGTCACTGCCTCATTTTTTGTGAACCCCCCATTTTGGTGTCCTAGATGGTTAGCATACCTCTGAAGTATCATCTTAAGTTGACCATGTGTCATCCCCTCCGATTTGGCTAGGTATTGGATCCTTGTAGACTCTCCTTAGCAGTTTTCTTCTGTTAGCGGCCTTGGGCCCTGACGGGCCCACCTTCCCAGGTTTCCCTTTTAGGGTTGCCTCTGAGTGTTCACTATTCTAAGCGGTGGAAGGCTCTCACATTCATAAACCCTGGGCCCCAGCTCCTCATTTTTCACCAATTTAAATTTACAATGTTTTGGACTACTTTCGTCTATGTCAAGTTTGGTCCACCGAACTTCCGTCCTCGGAACTCTATTCTGACTTCGCTATTTTGATGACCAACCTATGATGTCTTTCTTCCCTTTGGACCTCGGGCTCCCTTTCACTAATGATTTGATAATGAAGTTTCAAGTGGTCATCTGACAGCGTCTTTTCAAACCCTGACCCCTGAACCTCCCACCGTCGTCTAGGATTTGAATCCACCAACCCTCTAGTCATCCATACAGGCATTAAATGATGGTATTAAATGCATTTTTGGGTATATATACCTAACTCAACTAGTCATTTTCATTTGTTAGGTTTTCCAGATGAGTTAAAAATGCTTGCTAAGGAGTCCAGTGCATCCGTCACCTGTTGCCCTTACATTTGCAATCATCATTCGACCATCTTTAGTGGATTTCACATCTTCCCTCAACAAACTTCTGAGGTAGGTTCACCATCCACTCCTCTGAGAGTATGTCTATGATTTATGCCTAAAATGATGAATAAAAATGCTCTAAAATGCATTAACCTAATAAAACATGACAAACCTACAAAACCCATGTCTTCAAATTCCAAAGAAACCTCCAAATCATCTCCTAAGATGAAACTGGAACTAAACCTCGCTACCACCATTTGTCACATAGGGCATTCACACCCTACAGGCCCATGCTAGCTCATCGCCATCAAACATTGCACAAATCTATCTGACCCCAAGGTGGGACCACCTCCTAGGCCTCCGTCGGTTGATCACCGAAGAACTGAACAAAATTAAACACTTGAAATATGGCCTCCATCTCAGCTTCCCAGGCCCGCTCCCGTGGGACTCCATCCCTAGGACTCCATACCTCTACCATTCCCAAATGAAAAGGAGAATACACCATTTAGCCCTCTAGTGTCCGTCTCACCTTTGGTCATCCAAAGTTCAAGCTTAAATCAACTGTGTTGTCAAGTCACTAGGTCTCAGTCTGCGGGGTTCTGTCTACGGGTTGTCGTGGAGTATTCATCATTTAAAATGGCCATGTGGTGATGTCTCCTCACCTCCTGAATCCTGACCCTCTTTTTGTCATGATGACCTTGTAGAAGTTGATCTTTGCAATCATTTCCTTCACCAGGCTCTACCCATCGAGATTCCATCCCATCTCACTTGATTCAAAAAGGGAAAAATAGACCTGTCTTCCCGACTTCCAGGTTTCATCCCCTCATTTGCTAGGAAACCTAACAAAGAAAATTGGTGGCCAAAATTAATTTCGGGGTCCTCTCCACTAGGCCGCTCGCATTGGGTTTCTATGCCACAATCGTCATTATGAACGGTGAAACCCTGATGGCTTCCCGCCTCTTCAGGCCCGAACACCTCGAAGTAGAAAGTGAACCTTTGACTGTCCTTTGAGCTCCCTAGTCCTGGACCCCAGAGTTCTAACCCCAAAACTCTATTTCATCCTGGTTGTTTCAAACAGCAAAGCATTGATAGCTTCCCGGCCCTAAATCTCTAGGAGCTCCAAAATTGATCCAAATAACCTTAAATTTGAAAACCAATCCCGACCCATGTGCTCAAATACAACCATCTTCGACATGATCCTTTCAAACCACCAAAATGTGAAGATGGGAAAAATCACTAAGATTGCCCTACACTATTTGCCCTTCAAAATAGTGCTCCTACCAGGGAAGTCTGGCCCTCTCGGCTCAGGCTGTCTAAAATCCCTCCAGAAAATGACTAATGGAATCGAGAAGTAAATATTTGATTTCATTAATCATATGTTGTTTAATTGGATTTCATCCACACAATTTTGACTAATGTTAATGCCTTCATAATTGAATGTACTCATTATGCCTTGTTTGCAGGATATGTGGAATCAAGTGCAGGACCCTTGGGGGCAGTTGCAGAGAAGGAAAAAGGAAAGAAATCGAGCAAGAATCCTTGTGGAAAAGAGGATAAAGACCAAATTAAGTACCAGTTCCAAGGTGAACCTCTACATTCAAAAATTGTCACAGACTAGAAGATCACAGACACCAATATTGACCACCTCGATATTGATGAATTTAAGAAAAGGGTCAGGATCCATCCAAATCCCAATAATGCAAGGTTAATCAGACAAAGTGGAATTGCAAAATTTGTATTCTTCCCTCCATCCCTCGTAGCCCCCGAATTGGTCATGGCTTGTCGGCAGGCCTATCAGCCACAGACACGAACCATTGTTGATAGGGATGGGAACATCCTTGCTAATATGTTAGCTAAGGAAATTAATAAAAAAATTCACATTCCCACCTTTGGAGAGATGGAGATACCCACCATGGAGGAAGGTAAGGAAACATGAGATGCGGACTTGATGGGCTGCAAGAAACTAATAAATCAGTACTAGCTCAAAATGAAAAGGCGCAGTGCTACAAAGGTGCCTCAAGAACTCTTCGAAAATGAATTCTATGAGGACTACCATGAATTGGTAACCATATTGAGTAGGGTGATGGGCCTCCCCACTATTTCATATTTCCAAGAGTGGATGGTGTATTTCATTGAGCATATCCTTCGTGGGGATGAAGATGTCACCACAAAAGCCTCATTCTACTAGGAAGGCATCATAAGTGACTGCTTCCATAATAAATTTATGAATGTAAAGAAGACCTCTAGATTATATATGACTACTCACTAGCTGAGAAAAGGAAATACAATGGATTATTAGTGACACCTGATGAGGAGTTGGGGCGAAGATTTAAGATCTATGATAGATATCCCTAGCTCTAGTTCAAGAACTTCAAGAGAGAGTATTGCAGGTTGAAGGATGCCTTCATCAACCATATCATCAAGTTGGTTAGAGGAGATTTTGAGAGAAGGGTCTCTCATAGTGCTTGGGAATTTTTAAAGCAATATGCCTTCTTATTCATACAATACCCCAAATTCACATATATTTGTGCCCAGGGTTTCACATAAAGGCCGAATAAGTTGCCCTAGTACCCTAATGACTAGATCATACTATTAGAGCTCTCCTGATAGCTACAACATGTGCATTCAGTCATTGGTAGAAGAAATTTTGCAAGAATCCTATATCCCTTAGCCTTCAGTCAAGGAATGTATAAATCGAAAACTTCCTAGTATGCTAGGAATTCTTAGAAGGAATTGGAAAAATATCATTTCTACCTACACATTGCTCGTCCATGGGTGGATCCATATGGGCATGTGAGGAAGGAACTAGGACCAGGGTACACCCATTTACATCATGTTGAAGATTTATGGGTGGATTGCCTAGATGGAAAGGAAGTGTGCACAAGGAATTACATGTGGATAACTACGTACTTCATGAGGAAGGTGTAACTATTTCCCATACCAAATCAGGTCGAAGAGGATGAGAGCACCATCATGGATCCTAGATATAATGCAGTCACTAACCTACCACTGCTAATGATAGATTGGGATGAACAGGAGGTAAATGACCTCACTATTGTAACTAAACCAATTGTGGCTCGTACCGAAGAATGAGTTAAGGGACAAGTAACCTGATTAAAGCAACAAGGGGTTGTGCTAACATATGAGGGGCTCAAGAGTGATCCTAGTGCCATAGAATATGTCACTGCCATGACCTCAATAGGAGGGACATCCAAGCCTCCTCTTCTTACAAGATCGAAGAAGAGGAAAGGGATTGAGGCGAAGTAGTCTCCAGATCCCAAGGTTTATTAAAGAAAAGACTCAGGAGACTCACCCTCTAAGAGACCCAAATGGATGGGAAACACCGTGGAGTAGCCAACAATTCAAGAAGGTACCCTTCAAGGGGGTGAGGAAGGGAAAACAGGTCAGCTAAAACCTCCTCCAGCTCTCCTTGTCTCTATCACCCTTCCATTTGTTTTCTAGGTGATGGTCGCCACATCCCCACCTATGGTGGACATCTCAGTCCATCTCACCTCCTCTCCCCCAGTCGGTCCCATAATTATGGTTGACTCTTCCTTCACCACAACTACTCCACTTTCCTCCACAGCCATGTCACCTACTATAATGCTCCCATTGGCAATAGTGACAACACCAATTCCCTCACTAGAATTACTGGATGCTTTCTCGCAGCACATGTAGAATGTCCCCTCTGAGATTTCCCAGATCTTTTTGGATCCCACCATCCAAGTTGTCTTAGTGTAGGTCCTTTCCCATGCTATGCCTTCACAACCTCCAATGGAACCACCAGCAATGGAGGCCACAATATTAATTTCCAAAGAATGGGAGATGTGGGAGAAAGAACCCTCAAAGGAAATGGAGGAGGAATTCATTGAGTACCATGGACACCTAGAGTATGAAAACTGACAGATTGACAGGGTGGCTCATGAAGAAGAAGAAACAGGGTCTTCTGAAAGTGGAGATGAAGAGGATCGTACAGTCGGTAGAACCATTATAAAAACCTTCGATGATAATCTCGAGGAGGAAATGGCCAGACAATTGAAGCATGATGAAGAAGAGGCATAAAGGTCACCTCCTAGAGGAGAAGGGCAAGAAGGTGGTAGGATAGCAGAAAATGTAGAACTACGAAGAGTAGGAGGATGTGCCACCTCCTTATGGAGAGGAAGGAAATATAGAAGAAAAGTGCGAGGAGAATATGCACAAGGAAAAAACAAACTGAAGAAAGGAAAGAGAAAGAAATTGAGAAAGAAAGTCCCCAGGGGATATTTCCTACTAAGCCTCCCATCAAATGCCTCATGTTCATCCAAGACTTCAATGAAGAAGAGAGAGACAACACTAAAATGGAAGAGAGGGCTCCCATAGGTGAACAAATGGAGATCCAAAAAAGGAAGGTGAGGGTGATTGAAAATCGCCCAAGGGAAGATCTACTATGCCCAAATGGTTGGAGAGGCACCTTGAAAAGAAGACTCATGCCCCAAAGGATCCTAGAGCAAGACTAGAGGCTATTCTAGCTAGAGCACAGATCACAATCAAGAAGGAGAAGAAGCCCAAAATCAGATCCAAGGTAACGATGGATGCTTCTGGGTCCTGAACTTCTTAAGTAGCAATGCTAGTGGTAGGCCAAGAAGGAGTAAGCTATAATGTCTCCACCATTGACTTGGGAACTACTACTAGAGAGTAGAAGGTGGAACACCTTGAGGAGTCTATGGCTACAATGGTGCATTTAATACAACAAGATAAAGTCTCAAAGGACAAGCTTAAAGCACAGGTAGCCAACTTGATAGCTTACATCCAACAATGGTCTTCAGCTGAGGAAATTCCTACCACATCTGTAGCTCCACCCCAACTATTGTCCAAGGAACAAATTGACAAGCTAGAAAAAAGAAAGAACCTAGAAAAAACTATAGAATGCTAGTTCTGACAGGTTCTATACGTCTGAAATATGGGTATTAGTTAGATTGTGCAAACAACCAACAAGTTCTTGGACTTACAGTAGTCTCTAGAAGGCACAAAGAAACTTTGCACCGACTTC
The DNA here is from genome assembly GCA_007258455.2 of Sequoia sempervirens. NCBI lineage: Eukaryota > Viridiplantae > Streptophyta > Pinopsida > Cupressales > Cupressaceae > Sequoia > Sequoia sempervirens. The sequence goes on along the minus strand of VDFB02271358.1, from coordinate 583,880,987 downwards.
CTTGTGACCTATAGGTCCACCTATCCAAAGATTGAGGCTATCCTTTGGGTACCAAAAGCCACATGGGAAAATGAGCTCGTACTAAAAAGGGGCAATCATTGGCTAGTGGATGTGTGGAAATAGGAATTTGACAATAGGAAAGAAAGGATGGAGTAGGTAATTGGTAAAGTGGATCTAGATATTGAATGGGTCAAAGAAATTAGGGTAGATTGTGCCCAATATTTGAAGCTGATGACAAGATATGATATGCCCACGGTCCAAATAGATCGAGAGAAAATAAAGCCCCATTTCCAGAAAAAGATGGAGGACGGGATGTCAGATGAGATAACCATAGATTTCATGAGTTTTTCCACCCATTCCTTCACACAGTCAGAGTTGTTCAGAGATGACACCTCCAAATATGATGAAGATTGGAAAAGGCTTGAGGACAACTCCAAAGAATGGAGTTATCAAGTGTTGTGGTCCAAGATCATGGAGGTCGAAAAACTCCAACTGTTAATCTCAAAATTCATGGAGTATGCAGCTTTGAAGAAGTAGGAAGGAATCCCTATTGTCAATGAAGAACTTCTAAAGGAATAGCTACATCAAAAAGAGCAATCAGCAAAAGACAAAATGCTACAGTGCTATCAATAGAAGATGAAATAGGGATGAGGAAAAAATTGTATTTTAAATTGTAATATATTGGGGGCTAGGTAGAACCCTAGTTTTTACTGAATCTTGGCCACACAATGAGATTAAATCTTGGCCATTTGTTCTAATTTTTGGGCACTATAAATAGGGGGTCCCCTCTCATTTTCAACAAAGATTTGAGTTGTTGTAAAGACATGCTATAGAAATTTATAGTGAAAATACATTGACTTGGTGTATTTTCAGAGTTTTTCACATGTTCCATGATTCAATATCCATTGTTAGATGCTTTATTTAGATTTGCATTGTTGTTCTAGTTAGATTTAAACTGCTTAAGTAGATCTTGGTAATGTTGTTTCGTGATCACAAAAATTTATGTTGTGTAGATGCCTTCCTAGTCCATACTCTTTGTTGTTTGCTGCAGGTAAATGGCTATGTAAAGTTAGTATAGTCTTGAATTCAAATTTGCTTCAAAATTTTATCTTTTTAAATGCATGTATATGATGAATGAATGGTAAAATACCAGTAGGCCTTAGAAGATAGCACTAATTTCATGAGACCGTGAATTTTTTGGTTAAGTGAAATTCTATTTGAAGGAAGTTGTCCATGGCGAGAACTCCATGATTACTATTCACAATTAGTTGTAGATCCAGGAACCTTCCCTCTTCCCTACTCTTTTTCATTTTTTTAAGAAACAACCTATGCTAAGGTTCATTGCAAATTGTAAAGCCAAAAATTAAGGAAAACATTAAAGTTTTAGATTGTTTCCTGAACCTACAACAAAGTGCACCTTAACTCCCATCTAAGAAACTTCATATTTTAGGATCCACTCCACATCTAGATATTTAATTCTACCTTGTGATTACCAGAAAAATCACATCAAACATCAACTGAGGAGTTCCATGCAATTCATGACATGACACTCGAGAGACCTTGGGGATATTTTTAGTAACTTGTTGTTGGAGATTTCCTTTCAAGAGAGGTAGTGCACATATGCATTGCCGATGTTGAGAAAGTGTGTAAAACACCCATCAATAGAACTGGCCCTAGAAGGAGTACCTTGTGAAGCTAGATTGAATCAGATCATTCTCCCAGAAAATATTTCAAAGAGTTCTACGGTCGATGCTGAACAAGGGAGAATTTCAAGAGTTTTAGCCCCCCACAAGGGAAAAATGAACTAAGGGAGGAGATGCTGCTTCTTCCTCTTCCTCCACCCCACCCACTTACCTTCCACCTACACCTCCATTATAATATTTTCCATCTTCCACCCAACCATACCAAACTTCCTTTTCACCCCTCATCTCTGGCAGTCAGGGAGTTGCCTCTCTCCCAACCCTTCAAACCCAAGGTAGAGTCCAAACAGCCGCAGCCTAGGTACAGTCCCAGGCTGCTATTTTACCATAGGTATAACTCCAAATCAATGTCCCTCAATAGTAGATACCGCCTCCACCTTCTGCCATGGCTTGGTTTCCACAAAATCCCTTTCCATTGCACTTTGGTGCGTACCACAACATGCCCAAGAATCCAGAGGGCTTATGTTCAAAATTCAATCCTCGTGACCCATAAAGAACGATAGAATAACACATTAAGATATTTGAAATAGCAATCATGGATATGCGAGTCGGTCATGAAGACATTGCATGCCACCTTTTTTTGTACTCATTAGGTGAGGAGGCTTTCTATTGGTACATCAATTTGCTAAGGGGGTCTATTACTTCATTGGACCTTATGAAGAATGCATTCTTGCAGAAGTATAAAATTCCAATCAGCCCTTCAGAGCTATACAAATAGTTTATGTCTATCCGGAGGGAAGTTAATGAACCCATTGGATCCTTTGATGATCATTTGCATCATGCCTTCATGAAACTTCAGGATCCATACATACATAATGATGTTGTAGCCCTCCCCATCTACTATGCAACATTAGATAATCTTACATTAGCTTTGGTAAAAAGGATGTGTTCGCTACTCACCACACTAGTAACTACTTATGTAGAGGCGGTTGTTGCCAGTGCAGATTTGGGTTAGAACATCTCTGGTCCACTACCTTTGTTGGGACCGGTAGCTCACCCGATGCAAGTTCGAGAGCTTAATCAGGAATTCGCTCACAAGACCCCTTTTATGAACTAGGTGCCCCAGTTGCCCATCGTTTTGCACCTGGGACAGCCAATGAATCATGCACCTCCCGTGCCTTCTTATTTGCAACCTCAGCAACAGTTAAGTTATCCTTAGGCTCCCCCACAACAATAGGAATATGCTCAATAGTTGCAAGCACCATTGTACTTGTTGAGACTAGAATTCCCTCCAGCACATCAAAATCAGCCGGTGGCCCTACCTGTCTTTCTCCAAAATCTAGTACAATAGCCAAGCAGCATTGCTAAGAAGGAAAAATTGGAAGAATTGACTAGGATGATAAGGAAAATGTCTATGAAAATGGTGCACTTAAAGAACTAGAATAATCAGTTGCAGGCATCTCATTGTAGTCTCCAAGCCAATCTTAATTGGGAAGGTCGAGACAACAGGGATGGTAGGGACAGCTAGGAAGCAAGCACCTCCTCTAGATTGAATTATGATAGAGGATAGAATTCAAATCAAAACTTCAAGAGGAGACCTTCTCAAAGGTAGAATCGTATGTGGAATACAAGACCCAATAATGGAGGTGTCCCTACTCCTCTTGATTAGCCTTCCAACAATGATTAGATGACTTGTGGATTATACCTTGCTGAGGTAGCCTTGTCCGAATGGTGAAGGATTCACAAGACTAGTAGACACTTTGAGTTGGATTGTCCCAAATTCTAGACAGTCGCTGAAATCTTCCATTTGAGCCAGTTGTGGAGACATCATTCCATTCGAGCCTTATGAATCTTCTTGTCTCATGGTAAACCAATCATCATTTCCACAAAGTGACCACAATGAGCTCGAGGTCAAACCCACCCCTGTTAAGAGTGAAGAAGTGCAGGAGGTAAGTAACGAACAAACCTTGGCTCAACTTTTTGATTCAGTAGATAATGGTCCACTGGATGAGGAAGAACTGCATATAGATGAAGTCCAAATGTTTCACCAAAGAATAACTCCCTAATTCCTCGGGAATAGGTAGGCAGGTGGACCCTTTACGACTTCTACTCCACCAAAAAAATTTACTACTCCACTTGACCCTAATGCCAACAATAACCTCAGGTTTCCCCACATACCTACTTAGTATCTCAATAAGGATAGTCCCCAAAATTAGTCACAAAATCAGCCTCAAAGACAATCACAAAACTAGTCTAGTCAAATGAAAGTCCAACCTTCTAATTCTTCCCTTCGAGCCTTTGACTTTGAGATTGAAAAAATGGGTGAATATGTGGAAAAAGAGTTCAAGAAAGTAAAAATTAGTTTATTTTCCTTTGAACTACTCAAATTCCCTACTGTAAGACATGCCTTCTTCAGGGTACTCATTGGGACCCCATCCTCTAACACAACACAAGAGACATCAGCTAAAAGAGCCACCTTTGAGGAACCTAGGAAGGAACCTGTGGTTTAGGATAGTACAGGGAAAAGGAAGGATGTTCCCTCAAATCAATCCATAAGTAAGCGGCCAGAAAATGAACTAGATTAGAACAATAGGCATATTTCCAAAGATTAGCCATATGGGTAGACCAAGGATAGAACTGGTGATAAGAATAGGATGCACATAGCTCAAATAGATAGGTCCCTAGGCTTCTTCCAAGGAAAATTTGAAACCCCACCTTTCCTTACCACCATTCAAATATTCAAGTAGAATTTGCACAACTGCCTGCTCGATTCGAGAGCATCTTCCAATGTTATACCTTTGGCAGTATGTAAGGCTCTTGGGATCACTCCCACACCCTCAAAAAGGAAGGTGACCCAGTTGGACAAGACAAAGATCAACATTGTGGGAGAAATGAATCAAATCTTGATGCAAATTTTTGTAGATCCAAGGATACAAGTCATTGATATTCAAGTGGCTGACATTTCCAATGCATATGGGATTATTTTGGGAAGAGACTTCACTAGAATGTTGAATGAGTATGCTGCCATAGACCATTCTCACATGTGGCTTCCATGGAAAAGGCTACCAAATCAAATCCGTATAGACCGTGAGCCTCATATGAAGTACATGATCACGAAATACAACAACCTAAACGAGGTGCTATTTGTTGAGATGGAATTGGGAAATTACTGTCCTTTTGCCTGTTAGGACAAATTTGAACCCCAAGAAGAGTGTGCTACCGAGGTACTCTTGGTACAATGTAGCCCTCCAACCGACTTCACTCAAATGCCCCAGAGTACAGAGATGTTGGTAGAATCAGATGATAGACCTGATGAAGACAATAACTTGGGACTACTCAATGGTTTCTAGAAATTCATTAAAAACTACGCAAAGGACTAACTCAATTTGGGTGCTCAAATGGATTTCTAGGATCTCTTGCTACCAAATTGGTGTAGAATTCACAATGTTGCTCACTCTGAGTTTGATTGTTGCTTGTGCCAAATAGCGGTAGAGCATGTCAAATAATTAGTTGTCCCTCATAAGGAAACACCAAAGGAGGTGCTAGCAAAACCACCTAATATTAAATACACTGAGATGGAAAATTCCCCAAAGGTCACATAGGAAATCACCCACCAGAAGGAAACAAGAGCCTATTTGGGCCTAGAATCAAAGAGCTTTCCAAGTTTTGGATGCTTTGATTTGATGGGTCCAAGTCAAAACAAGGAGTTGGTGCTAGGTTGGAACTCATCAGCCCAAAGGGTAAGACCTTTCTTGCTACCTATAGGCTACAATTTTATTGCACCAATAATGTAGCAAAATACAAGGTGTTAGTCCATAGTCTTCTTATGGCCCTAAAGAAAAATGTCAAAATGTTGCAAGTGTTCGGTGATTATGAACTCATAGTCAAACAAGTTAGAAAATTGTATTCCTACCATGATAGAAGACTTACAAACTATAGGCATAGGGTTTGAGACCTTTTAGAAGGTTTAGATGCATTTAATATACAACTAATCCCTCATGCTCAGAATCATACAACCGATGCCTTGGCTCAGGCAACCAGTACTTTGTAACCCCTCTCCTTGTCCAAGCTTAAGAAATTTATAGTTAGTTGACATCCACACCGTTTGTCCTAGATAATGTCACTCATTTTCAGGTCTTCAATGATGATAAGCATATACTCAACTTCATCACGAGTTCTGATGTCTTCGCAACCCAAATAATTGATGAAGCTAATCCAAAGGAGGCTAAATTAGATATAGGAGTTATCAACCTCAAAACCAACATGATTCCTAGAGGCATGGTCTAGCTTGAATGCATATTTGATTTGGACCAAATTACAAACCATGATTAACAAACTAAGGGGGGAGCCATAAGCAAACAGTGTGATTCTCCCAACCTCGGGACAGTCGGGGAGACCAAAAATGTGTTTATTGGAAAAGTATGCATGCCTGAGTAAAAGAAGGGAATTATCGATGCTTTGCAGAGGTATCATGACGTGGTGGCATGGAGCTATGAAGATCTAAAGACTTATCATACCTCCATCATCACGTACACCATCCCTCTTAAGAGAGAAGTTAGGCCCTTCCACCAATGGAAATGTCCTATTAATGCCTTGCTAGAGCGCATCATTTACAAAGAGGTATAGAAGCTATTATCGGCTAGAATTATCTTCCTGATAGGCATTCCACATGGGCAGCCAGCGTGATCCCAGTCAGAAAAAAGAATGGAGAAATCAGATTGTGTGTAGATTTCTGCAATTTGAACTGAGCTTCAGAGAATGACAACTATCTAGTACCTTCATTGGATGCGGTATTACAGATTGTCAACGGCTCCCAAATGATGTCCTTCCTTGATGAATACTCTAGATATAACCAAGTTATGGTGCAATATGAAGATCGCCATAAAACAACATTTTCCACTAAGTGGGGAACCTTCGCTTACAAGAGAATGCCTTTTGGGCTCATCAACGTTGGCACCACTTTCCAATGTGCCATGGATATTTCCTTCAAAGATCTAATTGGGAAGTGCATAATCATTTACATGGATGATTTAACTGTGTTCTCTAAGAGGCAGAGTGATCATGTCTCTGATTTATGCAAGGTGTTACAGAGGTGTAGGGAGTTGGGAGTTTCCCTTAACCCAAAGAAGTGCATTTTTGGCATGACTAAAGCTAAGTTGTTTGGACATGTTATTTCAAAACAAGGAATATCTATAGAACTTGAATGTATCCAATCTTTACTAAATATCCCGCCACTAGGAAGCAATAAATAATTAAAATCCTTCTTTAGAAAGATCAACTTTGTCAGGAAATTCATCATGGGTTTTGTTGAGATTGTCAAACCACTCAATGCCATGTTAAAATAGGATGCCAAAATTGAATGGACCTCCGAAGACAAACAAGCTTTTGAAGAAATCAAATGGGCCATTGTTGAGGCACCTATGCTCATTATCCCAAACTATTTGAAGCCGTTCTACATCTGTTCATTTGCTTTAGAGAATTCCTATGCTAGTATTTTGACTTAGAAAGATAATGAAGGAAATGAGCACCCGATCGCTTTCATGAGTGCTCCTTTAAAAGATATTGAATTACGCTACCATAACATAGAAAAGAAAGCATATGCCCTCATTATGGGAGTAAAAAAAATTAGGCATTATAGCTTACGCAATAAAGTGTTTGCCATTGTCCCCAACCTAGTAGTAAAAACACTACTTATACAAAATGAATTGGGTGAACGAAGAGCTAAATGGGTCACATTGCTCCAAGAGTATGATATGGAAATCCAACCAATGAATTTGGTGAGAGGACAGGCACTTACCCACATGATTGTTGAAGTAGAAACAAAAGCAGGACCTGAAATCATTGTGTAGCAATACGAGCTTGAAGATGTTTCCCCGGGAGAGTGGTACGAGGATGTTGCCTATTATTTGTTGAATCACAAGTGTCCACCCCACTTACAAGGAGTCCAAAAATGTGCTCTTAGACTGAAAAGTAGTGGTTACATGTTGCAAGGGTCCATTTTATACAAGAAAAATCATGAAGGAATCTACTTGAGATTCCTTGGCAATGAAGAAGTAGATCAAGTCTTGAAAGAGTTTCATGACAAGTTTGATACTAGTCATGGATCTGAGCCTTCCACTGCACATTAGATATTAAGAGTGGGGTATTATTGGCCAACTGTCTTCAAGGATGCTTATTTCCATGTTTGTTCATGTCACACATGTTAGACCACTGCCACCAAGGAGAAGAATGTTGTCCCACTACAGCCTGTGTTGGAGGTGAGGCCATTTGCACAATGGGGTCTTGATTTCATTAGTTCAATAAGCCCTCCCTCATCTGTGGGACACAGGTACATTCTTACTACTACTGATTACTGCACTAGATGGACATAAGCAATTGTATGTAAGCAATGCACAACTGAGGTAGTTACAAATTTTCTAGAAAGTTTCATTTTAAATGGCTTTGGTTGTCCCTAAGCACTGGTGTGTGATAATGGACCTTCCTTTGCTTCATTAAAATTTTCTAGTTGGGCCTTCAACTATGGAATTTCTCTTAAATTTTCATAAAATTACTACCCTCAAGGCAATGGCCTTGTTGAGTCCACAAACAAGAACCTGATCACAATGATCAAGAAATTGCTCGATAGGAATCTCAAGGACTGGCATACCCAACTCTGATTCACCCTTTGGGTAGACCGCACCTACCACAAGGCTTCCCTTAGTGATTCCCCATTCCATCTTGTTTACAGCCTAGAGCCCATATTTCCTATCCATCTGAAGATTCCCACCCTCCAATTTATCAATGACTTTTATGAAGGGAGGGACGATAGAGAAGCTCGATTAGTTGAGCTCTTGTATTTAGAAGAAGTCTGAGACCATGCAATAGAAAAATTTTCCAAACATCAAGGCATGGTTAAGAGATGGTTCAACCACCAAGCCAAGATCAAGGCCTTTATAATTACAAATTTATTCTTGTATTGGGACAAGGCCCACGAAAAGAAAGGGGGACACAGCAAATTCGACAAGCTTTGGCTTGACCCCTTTCAAATACCTGACATTTTGGGAGACAATGTTTTCTGCCTAAAGACTTTAATTGGTGAAGATGTCCCATTGCTAGTCAACAGGCAACACCTCAAGCATTACTTCCAAGCTTGAGCTCTGTCAAGCTATTCCTTGTAAATATCTATACATAGGTTAGAGTAGGTTATCTTTTGGATTGCTTGTGCTTTTATTTTTTGCATCACTCTATTTTTCTTGTTCCTCAACTATTTTGTTTTGAAGAGAGTGTCCTTTGTTTTGTTACGATGGCCATGCTTGTTCAAGGAATGGTTCACTCTTTTGTCTGTCCTTGGTGTTTTTTGGCTAAACATACATTCTCGACTATTGGTCCCTGAAGGCTGCCTAGAAGTGGTTTCCTCATTTGAACTCTACCTTGGAACTCAACCCTTGGTTGGATTTTTCTATGCACATCTCATATTTTGCACGAAACACATATTAATTATTTCTAAAGTACTATACAATGGTTACTATGATACCCTAGTGAGTAAAAAATACTAAGTCTTCTCCAGTGAGCACTGTGGTTCCCAAACCTATTGTAGGCTTTGGTTCTTACACAATAAAGCAAAAGATAAGTGAGAAAAAGAACGTTGAAATAAATATCAAAACATAGAAGAGGAAGAAAATTCTGAAATCAAATGACCGTATGGTTGTGCGGATAACTCTACCGAGGCTATGGACGCCCCAGCTAGTACTAGAGCAATATCCGTGGGATCACAGCGACAACCCCACTGGGGCTATGGATACCTGACTGGTAGTGGGGCAATGTCTAGGTTATTTTTGGTGTTGGACTATTTATGTAGCTTGCTCGGTTGGATTAGCAACCGCTTGTCATAGTTCTGCAGAAAGGAATGAATTCACCACACACACTTTTGAGATGTCTTGAAGACAGGCCCAACTCAAGATCCTGTCCTCCCAATTCACTCTTGGAAGTCTGCTCGTAATCTTCAAAACTAGAGATTCTGGGTCCAGAATAAACGGTTATCCCTAGAATGCTTGGGAGCGTTTCCCAGCAGAGTCACCATTTGTTGTGCCCTTAGCACACATGCCACATTCGGAATAGGGACCCTCTTTTCTTTCACATTTTCAGGTTGTTCTATCGCTACCTTATTTTGTGTGCCCCCTATTTTGGTGACCTAGATGCTCAACATACCTCCAAACTCTCATCTTAAGTTGACCATGACACATCCCCTCCAATTTGGCTAGGTCTTGGATCCTTGCGGACTCTCCTTGGCAGTTTTCTTCTATCAGTGGCCTTAGGGCCTAGCAAGCCTGCCTCCTCAAGTTTCCCTTTTTGAGTTTCCTCTGGGTGTTCACCATTCCAAGTGGCAAAAGACTCCCGCCTTCCCAAACATCGAGCCCTGGCTCCTTGTTTTTTTCTAGTTTAAATTTGCAACATTTTTTATTGCTTTCATCTGCGCTGGGTCTGGTCCACCAGACTTCCATCCCTAGAACTCTGTTCCAACTTCGCCATTTCGATGGCCAACCTACGGTGTCTTTCCACCCTCTAGACCCTGGGTTCCTCTTCAGCGATGATTTGAAAATGAAGTTTCAAGTGGTCGTCTGACCACGTTTTTCTAGCCCCTGGCCGCCATACCTCTCGCCATCGTCTGAGATTTGAATCCACCAACCCTCCAGTTGTCTGTACAGGCATTAAATGAGGGTATTAAATGTATGTTTTGGTATATATACCTTGCTCAACCTATTATTTTCATTTGTTAGGTTTTCTAGATGAGTTTAGAATGCTTTCTAAGGAGTCTAGTGCATCCATCGCCCACCGCCCTCACATCCATGATCATTCGGTCATCTTTAGTGGATTTCGCATTTTCCCTCATCAGACTTCTGAGGTAGGTTCGTCGTCCATTCCTCCAAGATTATTTCTATGATTTTATGCCTAAAATGATGAATAAACATGCTCTAAAATGCATTAACTTGATAAACATGACAAACCTACAAAACCCATGTCTTCAAATTGCAAAGAAACCTCCAAATCATCTCCTAAGATCAAACCGAAACTAAACCTTGCCACTGCCATTCATCATGTAGGGCATTCGCACCCTCTAGGCCTGTGCCAATTCATCTCCATCAAACCTTGCACAAACCTGTCTCACCCCATGGCGATACCACCTCTCGGTCCCACCACCCTAGGCCTCTGTCAGCTAATCACCGAAGAACTAAACAAACTTAAACACTCAAAATCTAGCCTCCATCTTAGGTTCCCAGGCCAACTCCTATGGGACTCTATCTTCGGCACTCCGCATCACCTTTTTTATTCCCAAATGGCAAGGAGAATATGCCTTTCATCATCGAAAGTTTAAGCTTAAATTAACTATGTTGTCATGTCACCAGGTCCCAGTCTGTGGGGTTCCATCGGTGGGTTGCTGTGGAGTCTTCACCATTTAAAATAGTCATGTGGTGACATCTCCCTGCCTCTTGGGTCCTGACCCTCCTGTTGTCGTGATGACCTTGTATAAGTCTATCTTTGGTGTCCTTGCCTTCACTAGGCTCTGCCCACTAGGATTCCATCCTGTCTCACCCAATTCAAAAAGGGAAAAATAGACCTGTCTTCCCAACTTTTGGGTTCCACCACCTCATTTGCTAGGAAACCTAACAAAGAAAACTGGCCACCAAACTTGATGCTAGGATCCGGTCCACCAGGCCGCTCCCACCGAGTTTTCATGCCATGACCGTCGTTGTGAATGGAAAAACCCTAATGGCTTCCTGCTCCTTCAGGCCTGAACACCTTGAAGTAGAAAGTGAACCTTTGACCGTCCTTTGAGCTCCTGGGTCATGGACCCCAGAGTTCTAACCCCAGAACTTTGTTTCTTTCTAGCTATTTCAAACAACAAAGCCCTAACTACTTCCCAGCCCTGAATCTTCGCAAGCTCCAAAATTGATCAAGATAACATCAAATTTGAAAACCAATCCTGACCCATGCTCTCAAATTTGACCCTCTTCAATATGAGTCTTTCAAACCATCAAAATGTGATGATGGGAGAAATCACCCAGATTTCCCTACACTGTTCACCCTTCAAAACAACATTCCTACTAGGGAAGTCTGGTCCCCTAGGCCCGAGTTGTCCAAAATCCCTTTGGAAAATGACTAATGGCATTGGGAAGTAAAGATTTGACTTCATTAATCATATGTTGTCTAATTGGATTTTGTCCACAGGATTTTGACTAATGTTAATGCTTTCATAATTGATTGTACTCATTACGCCTTGTTTGTAGGATATATGGAATCAGGTGCAGGACCCTCTGGGGTAGCTGCAAAGAAGGACAAAGGAAAGAAAGTAGGAAAGACTCCTCATGGAAAAGAAGATAAAGATCAAATAAATTACTAGTTCCAGGGTGAACCTCTACCTTCAAAAATTGTTACTGGCTAGAAGGAGATCACATACACCAATATTGGCCACGTCGATATTGATGAATTTAAGCAAAGGGTCAGGATCCACCCAAAGATAGATAATGTGAGGTTAATAAGACAAAGTGGAATTGAAAAATCTGCAACCTTCCCTCCATCCCTCATAGCCCCCGAATTGGTCATGGCTTGTCGGTAAGCCTATCATCCATAGACATGAACCATTATTGATAGGGATGGGAACATCCTTGTTGATATGTCAACTAACAAAATTAATAAAAAAATTCACATTCCCACCTTTGGGGAGATGGAGATTCCCACAATGGAGGAAGGTAAGGCAACATGGGATGAGGACCCAATGGGTTACAAGAAACTAATAAATTAGTACTGGCTCAAAGAGAAAAGGGGCAGCGTTGCAAAGGTGCCTCAAGAATTCTTCCACAGTGACTTCTATGAGGACTACCATGACCTGGTAACCATGTTGAGCAGGGTGATGGGCCTCCCCATTGTTGCATATTTCCAAGAGTGGATGGTGTATTTCATTGAGCAGATCCTCTATGGGGACGAAGATGTCACCACAAAAGCCTCATTCTACTGGGGAGGCATCATAAGTGACTGCTTCCATGAGCAGTTTATGAATGTAAAAAATACCTCTAGATTCTATATGACCTCCTATCTGATGTGCTCACTAGTTGAGTAGAGGCAATACAGTGGATAATTTGTGGCACCCAATGAGGAGTTGGGGCGAAGATTGAAGGTCTATGACAGATATCCCCAGCTCTAGCTCAAGAACTTCAAGGAGTATTGTAGGGTGAATGATGCCTTCATCGGCCATATCATCGGGTTGCTTGGAGGAGATTTTGAGAGAAGGGTCTCTCATAGTGCCTAGGAATTTTTAAAGCAATGCGCCTTCTTATTCATACAATACCCCAAATTCACATATATTCATGCCCAGGGTTTCACAAAAAGGCCAAACAAGCTGCCCTAATACCCTAATGACAAGATCATACTATTAGAGATCTCTCAGTAGCTACAAAATGTAAATTCAGTCCTCGATAGTAGACATTTGGCAGGGATCCAGTATCCCTTGGCCTTCGATCAAGGAATGTACAAATTGCAAACTTCCCAGTGTGTTGGGAATACTAAGAAGGAATTGGCAGAATGTCATTTTTTCCTACACACTGCTCACCCATGGGTGGACCCATATGGGCATGTGAGGAAGGCACTAGGACCAGGGTACACCCATTTATATCACATTGAAGATTCCTAGGCAGATTGCTAGGATAACATGGAAGTGCATGCAAGGCATTACATGTGGATGATTGCATACTTCATGAGGAAGGTGCAACTATTTCCCATTCCAGATCAAGTTGAAGAGGATGAGAGCACCATCAAATATACCAGATATAATGTAGTCGCTAACCTGCCACTTCCAATGATAGATTGGGATAAATAGGAGGTCGATGATCTCGATATTGTAACTAAACCAATTGTGGCTCGTACCCAAGAATGGCTTAAGGGACAAGTAGCCCAATTAAAACAACAAGGGGTTGTCCTAACATATGAGGGGATCAAGAGTGAGCCTAGTGCCATAGAAGATGTAATTGCCATGACTTCAACAGGAGGGACATCCAAGTATCCTCCGCTTTCAAGATCGAAGAAGAGGAAAGGGATTGAGGCAAAGCAGTCTCCAGATCCCAATGTTTATTCAAGAAAAGACTCAGAAGGCTCACCCTCTAAGAGGCCTAAATAGACAGGAAGTGTCGTGGAGCAGCTAGCAATTCAAGAAGGTCCCCTTTAGGGGGTGAGGAAGGGAAAATAGGTCAGCCAAAACCTCCTCCAACTCTCCCTGTCTTTTCCACCCTTCCATCTATTTCCCAGGCCATGGTCACCACATCCCCACCTGCGGTGGACATCTCAGTCCATCTCACCTCCTCTCCCCTGGCTGGTCCCATAATTATGGTTGACTCTTCCTCTACCACAACTACTTTGCTTTCCTTTGTAGCCATGCCACCTACTACATCACTCCCATTTGCAACACTGACAACACCAATTCCCACACTAGCATTATCAAATACGTTCTCATGGCACACGCAGAATGTCCCCTTCAAAATTTCCCAGATCTTTTTGGATCCCACCATCCAAGCTACCTTAACACAGGTCCTTGCCAATGCTATGCCTTCACAACCTCTAATGGGATCACCAGTAATGGAGGCCACAATGTTAATTTCTGGTGAATGGGATAGGTAGGAGAAAGAAGCCTAAAAGGCAATGGAGGAGGAAGCTAATGAGTACCATGAACACCCAGAGGATGAACACTGGTAGATTGATAGGTGGCTCACAAAGAAGAAGAAGCTAGGTCTTCCAAAAGTGGAGATGAAGAGGAGGGTACAAGTGGTATAACCATTATACAAACCTTCGATGATGATCTCGAGGAGGAAATGGCCAGACAATTGAAGCACGATGAAGAAGAGGCAGAAAGGTAACCTCCTAGAGAAGGGAAAGAAGGTGGTAGAACAGTGAAAAATGTAGAACTCCCTACAGGGGAAGAGCAGGAGGATGTGCCACTTCCTTGTGGAGAAGAAGGAAATATAGAAGAAGACAAGCCCAAGGAGCATGTGCAAAAGGATGAACAAACTAAAGAAAGGAAAGAGAAAGAAATTGAGAAAGAAGAAAATTCTCAGGGGTGATTGCCTACTAAGCCTCCCATCAAATGCCTCATGTTTTTCCAAGACTCTGATGAGGAAGAGAGAGACAACACTAAAATGGAAGAGAGCTCCCATAGGTGAACAAATGGAGATCCAAACAAAGGAAGGTGAGGGTGATTGAGAATCACCCAAGGGAAGATCTACTATGCTTGAATGGCTGGAGACGTAGCTTGAAAAGAAAACTCCAGGCCCAAAGGATCCTAGAACAAGACTAGAGGCTATCCTAGCTCGAGCATAGATCATAACCAGGAAGGAGAAGAAGCCCAAAATCAGATCCAAGGTAACGATGGATGCTTCTGGGTCCTGAATTGTGCAAGTAGAAATTCCAGTGGTAGGCCAAGAAGGAGTAATCTATAATATCTCCACCATTGACTTGGGAACTGCTACTAGAGAGTAGAAGGTGGAGCACCTTGAGGAGTCTATGGCTACAGTGGTACATTTAATACAATAAGATAAAGTCGCAAAGGATGAGCTTAAAGCATAGGTAGCCAACTTGACAACTTACATCCAACAATGGTCTTCAACTAAGGAAATTCCTACCACATCTACAACTCCACCCCAACTATTGTCCAAGGAACAAATTGACAAGATAGAAAAAAGAAAGAACCTGGAAAAAACTACAAAAAGTTGTTTCCGACAGGTTCTATACATCAAAAATATGGGTATTAGTCAGGCTATGTGAACAACCAACAAGTTCTTGGACTTACAACAGTCTCTAGAAGGCACAAATAAACTTTGCACCAATTTCCCTGTGACCTATAGGTCCACCTATCCAAAAATCGAGGCTATCCTTCGACTACCAAAAGCCACATGGGAAAATGAGCTCACACTGAAAAGAGACGATCATTGGCTAGTGGATGTGTGGAAGTGGGACTTTGATAATAAGAAAGAAAGGCTGAAGTAGGTAATTGGTAAAGTGGATCCAGATATTGAATGGGTCAAAGAAATTAGGGCAGATTGCACCCAATATTTGAAGCTGATGATAGGATATGACATGCACACAGTGCAAATAGATCCACAAAAAATAAAGCCCCATTTTCAAAAAAAGATGGAGGATGAGATGTCAGATGAGATAACCAAGTATTTCATTAGTTTTTCTACCCACGCCTTCACTCAGTTAGAGTTTTTCAGAGGCCACACTGCCAAATATGATGAAGATTGGAAAAGGCTTGAGGAAAACTCCAAGGAATGGAGTTATCAAGTGCTACAGTTTGAGATCATGGAGGTCAACAAACTAAAATGGGTAATTTTGAAAATTATGGAGTATGCATCTTTGAAGAAGTAGGAAGGTAGCCCTATTGTTAGTGAATAACTTCTAAAGTAATAGCTACAGCAAAAAGAGCAATCAACAAAAGACAAAATGCTACATTGTTGTCACTAGAAGATGAAATAGAGATGAGGACAAAATTGTATTTTAAATTGTAATATATTTTGGGGTAGGTAGAACCCTATTTTGTAGTGAATCTTGGCCACACAATGAGATTAAATCTTGTCCATTCATTCTACTTTTTGGGCACTATAAATAGGGGGTCTCCTCTCATTTTCAAGAGAGAGTTGAGTTGTTGTAAAGACATGCTGCAGAAATTTCTAATGAAAATACATTGAATTGTTACATTTTCTGAGTTCTTCACATGTTACATGATTCAATCTCCATTTATAGATGCTTTATTTAGATTTACATTGTTGTTCTAGTTAGATTTAAACTGCTTAAGTAGATCTTGGTAATGTTGTTATGTGATCACATAAATTTTTGTTGTGTAGATTCCTTCCTAGTCCATACTTTTTGTTGTTTGTTGTTGGTAAATGGCTGTGTAAAGTTAGTCTAGTCTTGAATTCAAAGTTTCTTCACATTTCTATCTTTGTTCATGCATGTATATGGTGAATGAATGGTGAAATACCTGCAAGCCTTAGAAGATAACACTAATTTCATGAGACTGTGAATTTTTTGGTTAAGTGAAATTTTGTTTGAAGGAAGTTGTCCATGGTGGGAACTCCATGATTACTCTTCACAATTAGTTGTAGATCTAGGAACCTTCCCTCTTCCCTGCTCTTTTTCCTTTTTTTTAAGAAATAGCCTGTGCTAAGGTTCATTGCACATTGTAAAGCCAAAACTTAAGGAAAACATTGAAGTTTGAGATTGTTGCCTGAACCTATAACAAAGTGCACCTTAACTCCCATCTAAGAAACTTCACAGTTTAAGATCTACTCTACATCGAACTACATAATTATACCCTATTATTACCAACAAAATCACATCAAAAATCAACTGAGGAGTTCCATGCAATTCATGACCTGACACCTGAGAGACCTTGGGGATATTTTCAGCAAGTCACTATTGGAGATTTCCTTTCAAGAGAGGTAGTGCACGTATGCACTGCCTGTGTTGAGAAAGTGTAAAAAACACCCATCAACACTACCCTTTGACATCAATCACAAATTATTCCAATAAAAATTTGATACAAGATCTAACAAAGGTATTTTTCGTGGATATTCTACAAGAAGAAAAGCTTACCGATGTTACAACAAGAGGCTAAAGAAGATTATTGAAAGTATAAATGTAAAAGTGGATGAAGACTTACAAATGAATTATGTGGTGATAGCTGGATATGAATTAGATGAGTCCTCTTGTAGATAAAATGACAAATATGAAGGAAAGGAGAAAGAAGTTCAAATTGAAGAGGGAGAAGCTCCAAAAAAGATCCATAAAACTCTTAAGTATGTGTAGAAGAATCATTCTAAAGATTATATCATTGGTGACAAAAGCAAGGATGTGTTGACAAGAAGAAAAGTTTATATGATAGAAGAACAAGTAAACCTATGTTTACTCTCTAAATTTGAACCTAAAATAGTGATTGAATCATGCAAGGATGAGTATTAGATCAAGGCTATGGAAGAAGAAATAATGCAAATTGAGAAGAATCAAACTTGGGAACTTGTCCCAAGACCAGTAAACAAAAATCTCAATGGAACTAAGTGGGTATTCTGAAACAAACTGAATGAGTATGGAGAAGTAGTAAGAAACAAGGAAAGGCTTATGCATAAGGGCTACTCACAAGTATAAGGAATAGATTTTGAGGAGACATTTTCTCTGGTGGAAAGAATGGAAGATATCATGATGTTTTTGGATTTTGCAACACACAAATTTCAAGGTTTATTAGATGGATGTGAAGTATAATTTCTTGAATGGTGAATTGGAAGAAGAGGTATACATTGAACAACTGAAATGATTTCAGTTATCAAACCAACCAGATATGATCTACAGATTGAAGAAGGCATTATATGGATTGAATAAAGCTCCCAAAGGTTGGTATGCAAGGTTGGATAGGTACTTGATACAAAAATATTCAATAAATATACCACAGATAGTAATCTTTATTTCAAAGTTGAAAAAGATTAAATCTTGATTGTAGTTGTGTATGTTGATGATATAATCTTTGGAGGAAATGAAGCAATGTGCAAGAAATTTGTAGAAATATGCAAAAATATTTTTAGATTTCTATGTTTGGGTAAATGAATTTCTTCCTTGGACTACAAATTAATTAGATAGAAAAAGATAAATTCATTTCACAATCAAAGTATGTTAAAGAAATGTTGAAGTTTTGAGTGGAATATTCTAAACCAATATGTACTTCTATGGTTACTATTGCAAACTAAGTAAGAATGATGAATCTCTTGAGGCTAATCAAAGCGAGTATAGATGAATGATTGGAGGACTACTATATCTAACTACTAATAGACCGGGTTGTTGGAACACAACAATCTATTAAGAGAGGGGGTGAATCAATAGATACTAAAATTTTGACCCTTTAAATCTTTGAGCAAATTGAATT
Organism: Sequoia sempervirens; assembly: GCA_007258455.2. Classification (NCBI taxonomy): domain Eukaryota; kingdom Viridiplantae; phylum Streptophyta; class Pinopsida; order Cupressales; family Cupressaceae; genus Sequoia; species Sequoia sempervirens. The sequence goes on along the minus strand of VDFB02271358.1, from coordinate 583,862,414 downwards.
CTAAAAACTTAGTGAGTAGATTAATATATAATTAACAAAATATAAATAAGAACATAGTTAAGCATCACATAACACACAATTACATGGAAAATCCACTATGGGAAAAACCAGGGTGAGAAAATGTTGCTAGGAGCTACTGCCCTAATCCAACCTCATAATGAAATCTTCTATTGCAACTTGTAACGACACAAAAATTAAGGAGATACATATCCCATGAACTGAGAACCAACTCAGTTATCTAATGGCACTAATCTATCAACATGTAGGATGATTAAAATTTGTTCCTAAGGAACTCTAATCAATATTACAACTTTCTCTATAACTGCTCAACTATTTTTTGTTTTCACAAATCACTTCACTACTCTGCACCCCTCTGGTTCAACTCTGTTCTTCTCTTTCTTCTTTAGTGCATTCTCTATCTACCTCAATGCACCACTATACCCTTCTACAAATCTCCTTTTCTATTTTTTGAGTATTCTTTTGTTTTCTCTAGAGCTCAGAATCTCTTCTACACAAACTCTCCTCCTTTCTCACTCACTTACACCTAAGACAATATTCTCATGTGTTTTGTGTGTAGCTAATTGGTGATCATTGCCTCAGGATTTTCCACTACCTCTAAATCTTTTGTTATGGTTAGGAATATCTTATCCTCTATCATGCAACTATATTGAGTCGCACAACATTAAATTATAGTGTAAATTACTTTCCTTCATTCTCTTTCTATCAAAATCTAAAATATGATATGCAATCAATGTATTCTTCTAATTGTTTAATCTAATTTTGATCCTTGTCTCTGTGGCTATCTATACCTCTGTTTTGTGTGTCGAATCATATTACATCTATCAATTAAACAAGTAGGCCAATAAATTTTTATCTCCATGGTATTTTGCAAGAAAAACCCTATTTACACAAAGTTAGTTGTTCATGATCACCTCGTTCAAATCTAGGTCATCGATTTCCTACATCCATGCCACGATCATATGTTCATTCACCATCACAACTTTAAATCATGAATGTCTAATAATTGGTCATTTAAGTCTCCTTTTTTGATCATATCATTCATAACCATCACATATCACCAAAACAATAGAAAATTCACATTCATTTTTGTGATGTAGAAACCATCATCTGATCGCCTCCTTTTAACCTATGTCTTCCATCACATATCCCTGATATGTTACAAGTATCAACATTCCTATCAATGATGTATTAAGATGCAGTGATCTATGTTGGATCAATTACTAATCAATCTACACCATCCACTACTATCCTATTGGCACTGAAAATAGACCCACAAAATCTTCACAAGATGGTAGGCTAACGCCATGTGTTCTATGTTGACATCATACTCCACTACTACTCAAAACTCATCGCATATCTTTAAAATATTCAAGTTTCAAGGATGTGTAATCACAATACTCTAGTACCCAATGATGCAATCATATTTAGACACCTATAAATGTGAACATCACTATCCACTTAGATCACTCATTGCTCAAATCATCTAAGTATTTTGCTTCACAACAACGATGTGAAGCAATGATGACATTTGTTGTAGGACCCACCGATATATTTTCTCCTTTATTGTGCACCATTTTATTAGCTTGATCACGACTATTGAATGACTTCATCGTGTATCAATGATATTAAGCTAAATTTTAACTTGTTTTTCATGATGTGCAAGATCTAGCAATAGGCGTTCATTGTGTATCGCTTAAGTACAACCCAATTTTCAAAAGCTTTCCATGATGTGTGATATCCAATGACATCAACCAAGTGACTAAGTGAAGGGTACAGTCACCAAATGAACTTAAAGGCCATAAGTTATAACTTAGATGACCTACAACCTTAAACCAGTAATCAATGACAAAATAGAAGACTATTAAGGTGCCATAACTGCTAACACTAGGGTTTAACTACAAAACACTCATTTAAGTTGAGAGCATAAGTATAACAATTTAGAGCATAGCCTTCAACCTTTGGACCTACAAAACACATTTTTTAGCTTATAGATTTAAAATACACTATCTTCCTCAGACATAAATGACAACATTTTGACATCAATACTGAAACTCCTTCATGCAGGGTCAGTTCCATCTCACAATTGATCCCCTTTTGATATCAATGACAATAATATGCCAAAAATCCCCCCCTTTTTCATTGATAGTAAAACTAAATTCTCATACCAATTGGTTGGAATGATCTGATACTAATTGAAATCAATTGAGAACTATAACATTTTGAGCTTTGTACCAATTGGACACTCTAAGAAATGCTCCCTTTTGAGCATGTGCACATGTTTCTCCCCCTTTGATATGCATCTTCACTATGCTCATCCTGCTCAATTGAGCATTTTTTCATAATTTTCTCCCCCTTTGACATCAGTGGAAAAGGGAAGATTCCCCCTAACACATCTATCCTCCTTGGATAAGCAATTCAAAGAGAAAGTGGGAATCTTTGATAATACAACCATCAAGTCATTAGAAATTTGTAAAACCATTAGTACCTAACTTAATCTGTCCTTTTTGTTTCCAGGGATGAATAAAATATAAATGAAACTCCCCCTAGACTCATGCCCTATCACTAGTGACTAGTGATATGATATGGGAGCAATGACTCCTAATTTTTGCCTCATATATTCAAATTGTTCCTTGGGAAGAGGCTTGGTGAAAATGTCAGCAATCTATTATTTTGTGGGAACATACTCCATTTTGACCTCCTTGTTTGCAACGTTCTCTCTTATGAATTGATAGTTAATGGATATGTGCTTTGTTCTAGAGTGCACCATTGGATTTTTTGATATGTTTATGGAAATTGAATTATCACAAAGAATTGAGATAGGTTCTTTGTACTCCACCTTGATGTCCTTGAGTGTTTTATTTATCCATAGGACTTGAGTACAATATGTTGTTGCCACATACTTTGCTTCAGTAGTGGATAAAGTGACTAATTCTTTCTTCTTACTCATCCAATAAACTAACTTGTTTCCCAATGAAAAATGATCCACCACTGGTGCTTTTCTTGTCATCCACACTTCCTACTCAATTAGCATCTATATATGCAATTAAAATGAAATCCTTGCTCTTGGGGTACCATAGTCCATAGTCAATAGTACGCTTGATGTATCTAAAAATTATTTTTACTATGTTGAGATGTGACTCTCTTGGTGTAGCTTGAAATCTTGCCACTAAACATAGTACTCACATAATATCTGGCCTTGATGTAGTTAAATACAACAAGCTTCCAATCATTGACCTATAAAGTATTTGATTTTCCTCAAGTGATTCATCTAATTTACTCAATTTGTAGCTAGAGATCATTGGGTTACTGACTAGTCTACTATCTTCCATTCCAAATTTCTTGAGCATCTCCTTAACATACTTGGTTTGGGATATTCATATCCCATTACCAATTTGTACAATTTGTAAGCCAAGAAAAAATGACAATTCCCCTAACATTGACATCTCAAATTCATCTTGCATGTGTGTAGAAAATATTGTACACATTTTATCATTGGTACCACCAAAAAATGATGTCATCTACATAAAAAGAAAAAATAATCATGTACTCAGCTTCAGTCTTTAAATACAAGTTAATGTTTGCACATCCCTTTTTGAATCCTTGTTGCTACAAATATTAGTCTAATTTGGAATACCATGCTCTAGGTGCTTGTTTTAGACCATACAACACCTTTCTCAATTTGCAACATCATCCTCTAATAGCTAAAAACCATCTGGTTGTTCTATGTAGACTTCCTCTTTTAGGTTTCCATTTAGGAATGTAGATTTAACATCCATTTGATATACTTTGAACCCTTTGTAGACTGAAAAAGAAAGAAACATTTTGATTTCTTCTAATCTTGCTATAGGTGCAAATGTTTCTTCAAAATCAATCCCTTCAACTTGTGGATAACCCTTGCATACTAATCTTGTCTTGTTTCTTATTATAGCTCCATCTTCATTAATTTTGTTTCTAAACACCCACTTGGTGCAAATCACATTTTTTGCTTGGTGGCCTAGGAACTAATTCCCAAGTTTTATTCTTTTCAATCTGATTTAACTCCTCTTCCATGGCTTCTATCTAGATCTCATCCTTGTTGTATTTATTAAAACTCTTTGGTTCAATTTCAGATAGGAGAGAAAAATTTACTTGTTCTTTATTCTTTGCAAATCTCCTCTTGGTCTAAAATCCTTCATTTTTATCCCCAATTATTTGATCTTTTGGATTGTCCTTTTGAACACATTTTTAAGGGCCTTCTTAAATTCTATTTCCTTAGATTCTTCTTCATCATTTACCACATTTTCTTCATAATCTGAATCATCTTTAAAATCATTCTTCTCTGATTTGATATGTTTTATACTTTCATCAATCTTAACATTGATGATTTCCACAATCTTGTCTAGTCTTTTGTTGTAGCATTTATAAGCTTTACTTTGAGTGGAATATCCTAAAAATATTCCTTCATCACTTGTTGATTCAAAATTTCCTAGTTTTTCATCTTCTCTTTTGATGTAGCACTTACTTCCAAACACCTTGAAGTACTTCAAAGATGTAGGTTTTCCATACCACAACTCATAGGGAGTACTATTGCTATGTACTCTGATTTGAACTCTATTTAAAATGTATACTAAAGTATGTACTACTTCTCTCCAAAACATATCAATTAATCTAGCCTCTTTTAACATTGTCCTGGCCATATCCTGCACAACTCTATTCTTCCTTTCTACAACTCCATTCTACTGCGGATCTCTTGGAACTAAGTATTGTCTCTTGATTCCATGTGCCTCACAATATTCAACAAATTCACCTAATTTGAATTCTCCTCCCCTATCTAACCTTAAGCATTTGATCCTTCTACCTATCTCCTTCTCAACCATCTTCCTGAATATCTTAAATCTCTCAAATGCTTGTGACTTGTCCCTTGGGAATGTCACCCATGCCATTCTCATGTTGTCATCAAATAGCAATAGAAAGTGCATTTCTCCTTTCATTCCTCTTGTTCTCATAGGTCCACATAGATCAGTATGAACCAGTTGTAAGGGCTTGGTGGTTAAATACTCTTTAATTAGGAAACTAGCCTTCGTTTAATTTCCCTACTAGCACTCTTTGCATATGACATTTGTAGGATTAGTTACTTTAGGAATGTGTCTAACCAAACCTCTTGAACTCACTTTCACCAAATCGTCAAATTTTATATGGCCTAATCTTCTATGTCATAGCCAACTTTTATCAGCTTGTCCTATCAAACAACCTTGACCTTTTACTTCAGCAAGGTTATAAAGATTGTTGTCAGTTATCACGACTTGTGCAAATATATTTCCATCCTTTTAGATTTTGCAAAAATCTAAATAAAATGTGACCTTATAACCATTTTCACACATTTGTCTCAAACTTAACAAATTGTACTTCAAACCTTCAACATACAAAACATCTTTTGTGGAGTTTTTACCATTTAGGCTTAAGATGCCTTTACCACATATCTTGACTACAGTGTTATCACCCAAAGTCATAGATCCTCTATTACATTTCTTGAGTTTGATGAATTTAATCTTGTCTCCAGTCATGTGTTTGGAGAAGCCATTATCTTTCACCCATAGATTTTTCTTTTGGCATGCAAGGTTGTCTATGCAATCATTGATTATGTGGAGATTTCTCCCTTTTCTTTCCACACTTTCTTAGTTTTCTTTTCTATCTTTTCTACCATATCCTCCTTGTTTCCAAATTCTTTATTTGAATTAGGAGGTCAAACTTTCTTTTTCTCATTCTTAACATTTGGTCTTGTAAACTTTGTTCTACAATTTTTAGCTATATGAACAAAGCTATTATAGTTATAACAAACTACATTCATATCAAGTAAATGAGAAAAAAAAATATAATTTCAAAGTTTTCATTCCTTTTAGGAATGATTCTACATTCTCTATCCCTATGACCAAACTGATTACATGAATAGAAATATCCATAGAAATATGAGGAATACCTAGTCATAGCATTTTTTGTTGGATAAGGAGATCTTTTGTGTATATTCCTTCTTGTTCTCTTACCCTAGTGAATCCATCAACATCAACCCTTTTGAATTTTTTCTTTTTCTTTTGATGATCAAGATCATATTGGTTATCCTTCTTGTCTTAGGGTTCTTTTCTTCTTTAGTTTTCTTTGCCTCTACAAATTTATCATTGTTGTCTCTTCCTTTGCAGTTACTCTCCTTGATAGGTTTAGACTTTTCTTTTGCTCTAAATTCATATAAATTTGTAGAAGCATTAGCAAAGGATATTTTCCCTTTCTCCAAACATAAGCCTATTTTTTCTTTGTTTGTGGGCTTCAGGATGCTTAATAATTCATCTAAAATGTTTGAGCCATTTTTCAACTTGAGTGCTTTCTCTATTTGTTATTTTACCTTTTCCATATCTCTTCTCAGAGGAACAATATCTCCCTCAAGCTTCATTCATTTGTTAGCTTTACCTTGTGACTTGGATTGAATCACATCTTTAGCTCCCTTGGCTTCCTCTAGTTTTAGCTTCAAATCTACCACATTCTAGGTAGATTCTTCTAGTTCCTTGCTTAGTTTATCATACTCTTTTTGTGCAAGCTTCTTCTATTGCTTATTCTCCCTCTTTAACTTCTCAATCTCATCTCTAATATAATCAATCTCATCTAGAGCATAGATGAATTCTCCTTCCAGGTCAACCACTCTTTCACCCTCTTCAAGAAGATATTTATCCTTTTTTCATTCTTCTCCTCAAATTCTTTTTCCATAAAGAGAAACTCATTATCTCTTGGAAAAAAAGCACAATTTTGTTCATCATCTGAGTTATTTCAATCTTTTGATACATCATTTCCTTCTTGGATTTATAGGATTTTCCTTTTCTTCTAAAAATTTCTTCTCTTAAGGTAGTAGGGCTTCTTAATTTCATCATCTACCTCTTGTTTAGAGTTGTCTTTCTTATTGTAGGGAAATTTAGCAACAAAATGACCTACTTTACCACATTCAAAGCATTTAAAGGGAAACTTACCTTTATATTTTTGGATCCTCTTCTTAGTCTCCCAATGAATTTTACCTCCTCTTCACCAGTCTCATCATCCTCAGATGGAATCATCTATACATTGTATTTCTTGGGAGGTATAACAGTCTTAAAACTAGCTTCTTTCCTAGATGGTTCTTTATCTCTCATCCTTATCTCATAGGCTATGAATATAATGTGTAGATCATTTAGAGTTATTTTGTCTATTTCTCTTCCTTCTTCAATAGCTGGGATCTTAGAATCATATTTGTATGTAATTGATCTAAGAACCCTTAATACCATTACATCCTCTTTCAACTCTTCACCATACCCTTTGATGGAGTTCACTATGTCATTAACTCTCATAAGACTGTCAACTATCTTCTCTTCCTCTATAATCTTTAGACCTTCAAATCTAGCTTTTAGTATTTGAACCTTTGCCAACTTTATCTTGTCATCTTCTTCATAGATCTTTTTCAATGTATCCCAAACATCTTGTGAATTTTTACAATACATAACTTTGATGTGCACAGATCTAGACAGACTATTCATGATAGCATACCATGCCTTTTCATTGTTTTCAAAATCCTTTTTATTTGCAACATCAATAGGAGTTGTGGTTGGTTTTGTGTATCTAGTTACTAATGACATCCATATGTCAAAACCTAAGGATCCCAAATATCATTTCATTAATGAGCTCCAATAGGAATAATCTATTCCATCAAACTTAGGTGGCTTGTTTGAGGAAGAGCTTTCTTAATTGGTCATTTGTGTTCACAAGGTCAAGGATCTACCCAAGATGGTTAAGCTTCTCCTAGGGAAACTAGGGCTCTGATACCAATTTTTGGAACAAAACAATCTATTGAGAGGGGGGGTGAATTAGTAGATATTCAAATTTTGACCCTTTAAATCTTTAAGCAAACTGAATTCTAAAAACTTAGTGTGTAGATTAATATATGATTAACAAAACATAAATAAGAACACAGTCAATCATCACATAATGGCTCTAGGAAAATTCACCATCACCAATTCACTGATAGAAAATTCATTTTCAATAATTCACCGTGGGAAAATTCACCACCACCAACAATTCACCACCATGGAAAATTAACCACCAAAAATTCATGCAATTAATTTTTCACGTGATGAATTGTCATAGTGGTGAATTTTCCTGTAGTTAATTTTTTGTGGTGAATTTTTCATCGGTGAATTGTTGGTGATGAATTTTTTGTATGCCTCACATAACACACAATATACATAGAAAACCCAATATGGGAAAAACCATAGTGAGATAATGATGCTAGGAGCTACTGACCTAATCTAGCTTCACAATGAGATATTCTATTACAAATTTTAAGGGTGCCAACCCTAAGGAGATACCTATCCCCTGAACTAAGCACCAACTTAGTTATCTGATGGCACCAACCTATCAAATTTACAACATGTAGGATGATTACAATTTGTTCCTAAGGAACTCTAATCAATGTTATAGCTTGCTTTGTAATTGTTCAACTATTTTTTGTTTTCACAACAACTCACTTCATTTCCCTATACCCCTTTGGTTCAACTCTATTTTTCTCTTTCTTCTTTAGTGTATTCTTTGTCTACCTCAATACACCACTATACCCTTCTGCAAATATCCTTTTCTATTTTTCGTGTATTCTCTTGTTGTCTCAAGATCTCAAAATCTCTTCCACACACAATCTCCTCCTTTCTCACTCAGTTACACCTAAGACAATCTTCTCATGTGTTTTGTGTGTAGCTAACTAGTGATCATTGCCTCAAGATTCTCCACTACCTCCAGATCTTTTGCTATGTTTAGTAATATCTTCTCCTTTTTCATGTAGTTGTATTGAGCCACACAAAATTAAATTCTAGTGTGGAGTATTTTCCTTCATTCTCTTTCTACCAAACCCTAAAATCTGATATGCAATCAATTCATTCTTCTAATCCTTTGATTTGATTTTGATCCTTGTATCTCTAGCCATTTGTACCATTTTTCTATGCATGAAATCATATTACATCTATCGTTGAAGTAGGTAGGGCAATAATTTTTCATCTTCATGTCAGTTTGCAGGCAAAACCCTATTTACACAGATTTAGCCACTCATGATCACCTCATTCAAATCTAGGCTATCAATCTCCTACCTTAATGCCACAATCCTGCATTCTTCATTCACCATCATAAATTTAAATTATCACCATCTAATAAGTGGTCCTTTAAGTCTCCTTTATTGATCATATCCTTCATAATCATTGCATATCACCAAAACATTTAGAACATTCACATTCATTTCCATGATGTAGTGACCACTATCTGATTGCCTTCTTTTAACCAATTTGTCCTCCATTGCATACCATTGATATGTTACGAGCATCACCATTCGTATCCATGATGTATTAAGATGCAATGATCTTTTTTGGATCAATTACCGATCAATCTGCATCATCCACTACTATCCTATTGGAACTAACAATGGACCCACAAAATTTTCATGAGCTAGTGGGCTTATGCCATGTGTTATCTATTGACATCATGCTCCACTACTACTCAACACTCATTGCATAAATGTTGACATCATAATCCACTTACATCGCTCATTGGTCAAATCATCTAATTTCTTTGCTTCACAACAATGATGTGAAGCAATGATGCCAAGAGTTATAGGAACCACTGATATCTATTCTCCTTTATCATGCGTTGTTTGATCAACTTGATTGTGACTGTTGAATGATTTCATCACGTATCACTGATCTTAAGGTAAATTTCAACTTGCTTTCCATGATGTGTGAGATCTAGCGATAGGAATTCATTGTGTATCACTAAAATACAACCTAATTTTCAAAATCTTTCTATGATGCACGATATCCAACGACATCAATAGGTGACTAAGTGAAGGGGTTGATCACCAAACAAACTTAAATTCCATAATTTATAACTTAGATGATCTACAACCTTCAACCAGCAGTCAACGCAAAAATAGAAGACTATTAAGATGTCATGATTGCTAACATTAGGGTTTAACTGCAAAACCCTAATTCAAGCTGAGAGCACAAGTATAACAATTATGAGCATAGCCTTCAACCTTTGGACGTAGAAAACACATTTTTGAGCTTCTAGATCTAAAATAAACCATCTTCCTTAGACATGAATGACAACATTTTGACATCAATGTTGGTACTCCTTCATGCAAGATTAGTTCCATCTCACACATGATCCCCTTTTGACATCAATGACAACAATATTCCAACATGGATATCATGCATGCAATTTGTCTTATGGCTAGATTTCAAGAAGATCCTAGAGAGTAACATGTTGCAAAAGTGAAGAGAATATTCAGATACTTGAAGGGCACTCTAGAACATGGCTTGTGGTATCCAAAGGATACTGATTTCTCTTTGAGTATTTATACAAATGTGGATGAGTTAAGTTGTGTGGATGACTAAAAAATTACAAGTAGTGGTGCATTATTTCATGGATGAATATTGGTTTCTTTGTTAAGCAAGAAGCAAGATTCAATATCTTTATCTATTGCAAAAGTAGAATACATTGTAGCAACATCTTGCTACACATAGGTGTTGTGCATGAGGAAAACCTTGAAGGATATCAGAGCAGTATATGATGAACCAATTTATATCTTCTACCATAATACATGTGCTATTAACATTTCAAATAATTTGGTGATGCACTCAAGAACAAAACATATCTCAATTCAGTATCACTTTTTGAGAGAGAAGGTTGCAGAGAATGAATTGAAGCTTGAGTATTTTCCTACAAAGGATCAAATTCCTAATATTTTCACTAAGTCTCTTCCTAAGGATACTTTTGAGTATCTATGGAATAATTTAGGGTTTACTACCCCTTCTTGAACTAGATGCACAAGGATATGCATCAGTCCAATGGATTTCAAGATTCATTCTTTGTTCTGGACTGATGTTGGAGGCTACCTCTAAAGGGGAGTAGGTAGTGGCTTTCTTAATTGTTTCAATCAAGAAGAGTAAGTGTTGATGTAGGTTAGTGTTGTCCTTTATCAAATTTGTGTGCAATAGTTGATGTTTGATGTAGTTTGTTGTGTGCTCCTAAGGGGGAGCATGTAGAACAATAAAGAGAGAAATTGTGTATGTTCGATGTCAAAGGGAGAAAGGGATGCAAGATGTGTTGTCCTTTTCCATTGATGTCAAAGCTTGGGGAGAGAAAGAAATGTGAAAAATGTTTAGAAAGGGGGAGAGAATAGTGTAGCTGAGAGAGTACTGTGAGAAAGAAAGAGAGAGAGTTGGTATGGAGCAATATGTTGGTAATCATAGCTATTATGTTTGTTGTTGATGTTTTTTCACATTGTGTGTTTCCATCAATGAAAAAGGGGGAGATTGTTGCAAGTATGAGTATTTGGTGTTGTCATTGATGCCAAAAATCTTGGGGATATTTTTGCAAGATTATTTTTGTGTTGTCATTGATGACTAGTTGTATTAAGGGCATGTGCAGGATCATGGTATGCCAAACAGGCCCTTAAGTGGCAAAAAATTCAGAAAAATCAATGTTAGGCAACTTGACGTAAATATTTGAATAAGTTATCTATATTATTTAAAAAATATGTAAGAATACAATTTGTAGAAAATTTAATGTAGTTTCTAAAATACTAGGTTTATTTAAAAATAAATAAAATCTATTTGGTGAAAATTTGAAATTTCAATGCAGAAGTACTTAAATTTCAGGGAAAAAATAAGAAGTAGGTGCAGCGACCACCCTAACCATAATAAAATGATAATATTTTTGTAATACTTTATATATAAGTAGAGGACTCATGTCGGATGTGATGCATATTTTTTGTAATTTTTTCCAAGTAAATAATTAATTATGAATTTTTATTACAACTTTTAGAAAATATAAAAATTCGTTTGTCGACCACCTTGGTAAAAATTCATGAAATTTAATTTTTTTTTTTAATCCTATAGTATGTAAAGCATAGAATGTGATGCATGTTTTGGATTCAAAAATATGATACCGCTTGAAAGTTATAGATGTTTTTCAATCTGCCTATCGATCGGACTTTAAGTCGTAATTCTAATAGAAAATGAATAATAATTATTTATTAAATTCAAATTAAATCATAATTTATATTTTTGGAAATTTGAGAATATCCTCTAAAAACCCTTTTCGTTTCATTAATTTTGGGTGAAAAAAAAGTTGTCAGCCACATACCCTACAAATATTGCCACTTTTTGGCATACCATGATCCTGCACATACCCTTAATCCTTTGATTAGTTTCATTATGTTGTCACTAGTCAGTGTTACTAGTGTTTCATTAATAAGCTTCTATGGATGTACAGATGAGTTGAAATGGGTTTGGCAATGTTGAGGATGTGTTGAAGATGATGAATATGTGTCTCTAGTGCTTGGTTTTCAAGTGCTTTTGAGAAAAATTGAATAAAAGAGGAAATAGTGTGTTGCAAAGGTGCTCTAGTGTACAAAGTGGTGTTCTAGTTTGGCTCCACATTTCTTCCACTTTGAAGATTTTCTTATGTGATTCAGATATGTTGGTTAGAGGTGTATAGAGATTATGTATCTATAATTTTTTAGTTTGGTTTGTTGTGTAGAGAGATGTGTGTTTACTAGTGTGTGAACTATGTTGAAGTGGTGTTTGGGAGAAATGGTTTTTCTCCACATTTCTTCACAGTTTGGTTTCTAGTCTTGCAATTTTGGAAGTATGCTGATAATGATCATATATACCTACAATCAAATTTGTTCATGGTTTGGTGCTTTGTAATGTTTTTTTCTGAGTAATAGAGTAAAGAAGGTTGTTTGAGTGTATTGGGTGTGTATATTCTTCAAGTGAAAGTTGTTACAAAGGAATATTCCAGATTGTGTTCAAGCATGGTGTGTGGTTTGTGAGTCATCTTTGGATTTAAGGAGGTGTGTACTTAAATTTTAATGATGTTAGCATAGGTTTGGATGACCTTGGGTGTTTACACTAATTGTGGATTTTCTTTGGTGATTTATAATGTGTGGAATGGTGTGTATGAATGAAATTAGGTCTGAGTTAATGTGTAGTTTGGTCCACCTTCATTTCTTTCCACTGTGGGAATGTTTTGGTGTCATCCTAATTTGAATTTGCACAGTTAAGGTGCATAGAAAACCTTGGAGAAAGTTTTCAAGGTTGAAGAACATATAAATAAGTGATGAAGTTGATGGAGAATTTAATCATGAAGAGTGTGACAAGAATTGTAGAGTTGTGAAATGTGAATTTGTGAAGAACAATGCAATCTTAATGAGTTAGACTACTAGAAGCAGTGAGCAAAAGGTGTCTATAATCTTTAGGAAGGTTGTGAATGCGTTGGTGATGTTGTGGTGCATCTTTCTATTGAATTGAGATGAAGTTCTCACTATAACATTCTTATTTCTTATTTTTATAATCTAGTGGTGAGCCTTTGGTAGTGATCCCTTGTTTCTTGTGAGTAGTGAGCCCTTTGATAGTGAGCCTTTTGTATTTGGTGTTACAATTAAGGTGCAAGAGCACTAGTTAACTCTCATAGGAAAATTTGTCAAAAAATTGAATGTGTATTTTTAAATTCATGTAAAAGGGCATGTGAATACCTATCTCAATGTATTTAAGGTCTCAAGTATATTACTAGGGGGTTGATGAAGTTAAATTTGGAAGGTTGATTTGGCTCAGAGTTTTTCAGGTTGTTGATTTATTTTAGTTACTTTATGAAGGCAAAGATGTTTTTGAGTATGATACAAAGATGGATTGCTTATGTAATGTTTCGGCTTGTTAATGCATTGTGATTGATCAAGGGATTTGTTGGATTTTTTTGAGTAAAGAAGTGAATTTGGTGAAATGAATAAAGATGTTTTGATGAATTATTGAAAGTGACCTTCTCCATTATGTTTGGAACAGAAGTCCCCTTGAGTTTTTTGGTTATTTGGTAGATGCTATTGCATCAAATGGGTATCAGGCAAGCTTCTGATGGTTTGTTGAATTGATGTTTTGTTGATGTTCATGTTGAAGTTGGTAGTTGAGTTTTTGTTGGTTGGTTGCAGGTGCTTGATCCATCTAAGCTACAGATAAAGTTTGTGGTTTGTGATTTTATGGTTGTGTGCAAGTTAATAAAGAACCTAGTTGATGGTTTCCAAAAGACTAGTGAGAGAAAAGTGAAGAAACCTAGGTGAGGCAAGGGAGTTTGTTGAGTTGTGTTGTGATGCAATAAGAACCAGATGGATACCTGATTGTGAAGAACTTGATTTTGTAGCTTTAAGAGTACTAAACTAATGGGAGTAGATGAGAAGTTGAGAAGATGAATGATAAGTTGGTTAGAGAAGGTCAAGGATGAATTGTGAAAGAAAGAGGAAAAGTTGCTAAAAAGAAGCAAAGTTTGAAAGGAGAGTCCTATGTCCTTGGTTGAGGAAAAAGTTACTGGAAAGAAGAGAGTTGTGAAAGTACAATCATGTGTCCTTTTAAAGGAGAAAAGTGTTTGAGAACCTGATACATAGAAAATAAAATTGGTAAAAGGAAAAGGAAAAGATAAAATGAAGGCAGTGATGAAGACAAAGTTGAAGACAAGATGGAACCAAGATGACAAGTAGAAGACAAGAGAAGAAAAAGAGAGAGAAGTAGTCCAAGGAAGTTTTAAATTTGTTTTGTAGGTACAAACAAAGTTGAAGCAATATGTTTGCAAGGGACTTGGAAAATTTTGTTGGTTGGTTGTATGGTGCAGGAGCACTAGTTAACTCTCATAGGAAAAAATTTCAAAAAATTGAATGTTTATTTGTAAATTCATGTAAAAGGGCATGCGAATACCTATCTCAATGTATTTAAGGTCTCAAGTAGATTACTAGGAGGTTGGTGAAGTTAAATTTGCAAAAAAGTTGCTAAGAAAAAAAGCAAAAGATGTAAAAGTGTAAAAGTGCACAAAAGGACAACAAAAAGAAGTCACCTCATTGGAAGTAGTTGAAGAGGTAGTTATTGGTTGAGAAACTTCTTTAAAAGGCTTGTAAAGGTTGAGAAAAGGGGAATCCATTGTATTCTTTAAGAAATATATCAAACAAAGCACCCTATTTATAGTTTTTTGTGTTTCTTTCTATTTTGTTAGCTTTTGTATGGCCTATATGGTAGATTTAGGTCCTGATATTTGTATATTCAAGTAGAAAAAATAACTAGATTTAATTTGAGTCCATTTAGAGGGGAATCCATTATGTTTATCAATTGTTAGAGCACATTTTCTGAAGTTTGGTTTGTAACCCTCAAATTGGGGTTTTGAAAGCCAAATAGGAGAATATCCTCTACTCCACCAAATTAGGCTTTGTATAATGGTGGAGTAGAGTGAGATAGGATGTTTTAGGTTTTTTGTATATTGTTTTGTGTAGGGGAATAATAATGCATTGAATAAAGTAGTTGTTATAGGGTATTTGAAGGGTTTTCCAAGCAAGAATTGTTGCTACTGTCACGAGCAGGAAGGAATAATAGTTGCAAAGGTTTAGTAAATGTTCCAAGAGCATGTATAGACCTAAAAAAACATGTTTGAATTATTTTCTAAGAGGAAATAGGTAAGGAGTATGGTAATCTAAGAAACCCTCACTTATTTGTGCTTCAAAAGCCTACAAACAAGGGTTTTGGAGATCAGTTCTTTAATGGGCATTTTAATCCATAAAATTGAAGACTCTTTAGTTTTGAAACTTGTACAAAGACTTTTCGAAGTAAATTGGTATTTTGGTGATGTTTAAAGATTATTTTCTTTGATAAAATGCCCTAATTGGAGGCTTTTACTAGTGGATAGTCATTTAATCTAACATTTTTTTCAAAAAAACATTACTCTGTGATTTGGTATGTTAAATGGGATTAAAATGGATCCCTAAAGATGTTCTTGGTTGGAAGAGGTTCAATGTAGATTTGACGGTATACTCGCTTTCGTCATAAGGCAGTGCTACTTAAGTTATGGTCTAAGTTTGCAAGTAACTATAAGTTTGAGAAAATTTGAGATGAAAGTAAGTATTTTTGTGTTGAAACTGATAAAACAATGTTGATAAAGATGTTTAGGAGCTGTGGTAATATTTTGGAAGGCCGGTTTGTTGATTTTGATGATATGAGTAGTGAGAACCTTGTGTAGGAATGGTGTCTCGTCTGTAAAAGAGAGAAGATTTGATGGAACAGTATTGGTAAGGGAGTGCACTATTTTATTTCAGTTAAAATATTATGATAACGGAGTCTTGGGAGTCTGATGAAATGAGTATGCATGATTGTTGTTATTTTTCCACGAGAAATAAGTTACATTGAAGAGTTCCTTTGTGAATAATGAAATAATGGATTGTTTTAGATATTCTAATTAGGATTTTGATTTGATTGTGCCAAGTTGATGATGCATAAGATGTATTTAGGTTTGAGAATAGGTTGTGGTCATTTTTTTCCCTTAAACATGTAGTTTGGAATAAAGACTAATGAGGTGTAAGTTGGAAGGTTGGTTTGGCTCAGAGTTTTTTAGGTTGTTGATTGATTTCAATTACTTTATGAAGGTAAAGAGGTTTTTTAGTCTGATACAAAGATGGATTTCTTATGTAATTTTTTGGCTTGTTGATGCATTGTGATTGATCAAGGGATTTTTTGGATTTTTGTTGAGTAAAGAAGTGAATTTGGTGAAATGAATAAAGATTTTTTGATGCATTTGTGAAAGTGATCTTCTCAATTATGTTTGGGATAGAAGTTCCCTTGAGGTTTTTGGTTATTTGGTAGATGCTATTGCATCAAATTACTTTGTATTATGAGCTAATCCCCACTGTGGTTTTCCCCTTCTTGGGCTTTGCACGTAAATCTGGTGTTCTATTATGCATGGTGTTGATGTGTTTTAGTTTATGTTATTTTCTTTCATGCTAAATCATTCCAACAGATTAAGAGTTAATTAAATTGATGTGCATCTAATTATTTATGAGGGTCTTTAAATTTTAATGTACAATTGATTTACCCCACTCTTAGTTGTCTTGTGTGCATTCAACACTACCAAACACAATGATGGATAGGTTGAGAATAAACTTAACTCACCCTTTTTTATACCCTACTACAATATGTAGTTGAGGTCATCCATGCTATGATAAAAAACCAAGGTAGGCCTCTATAAAATAAAACAAGATGTGACTTATTTTTTATCCTCAAGATCACCCTCGAGTGCAAGAGGAGAGCATAAGTAAGTGTACCTTAAAGATAAAATACTCATTTATTTTAAACCTAAATGAAATTTTGAGAATGAATTTCAACTACATTATTCAATGGTGAGAAAACAAATAAAGAAAAAAAATTTAAAAGAGGTCTAAAACAATCTTAAAAATATGTCTTGGAAAACCATGAATTAGTACTTTTAGATTTATTCTTCATCCAATGAGATGTGTTTCATTCAAGTGATAAATATAAAATCATAAAAGAAATAGTAAATCTTTAAAATTGGACTCTACTAGTAGATTCCTTGTGATTTTTTGATAACTATTTTAAATTCACCAATATTCAAGTTTGTATGCAAATGTTATGAGCATTTGAAAATTATTAAAAAATATATATTTTGAGAAATTTTACTTAACACTAGAAGTTTACTTTTTAAAATGGCCTAATGCATAGTGAAGAGCTTTGAGCCATCTTTCTAATGACTATAAAAATTTGAGAATTTTATTAGTGCGGTAAAAATTATGCATATTTATGTAAAATAGGTTTATAATGTAATTAAAAGGAAAAATTGGGTCTCTAGCCCCCTAGGCTTTGATGCCTAGTCTCCACATGACCAAGGGTTGGAAAAGGGTGTGACCATGTGTTGAGTAGACAAAAAAATATCATGTGAGTAGAAGAGTATGATTCCATAACACTATGTCACCACAAAATGTATAGCTGACATTTTTATGCTCACTCGAGTCTTTCTAGTGGAATTTGGCTTCATTTTACCTAGGTTTAATGTTGTAATGTAATCAACACATTCACATTAGGTGTTGGAACCTTGTGAATCATTAAGACTTATAGGTTGTCTTGTAAAGGTGTTGTGAAGTGTTGTAACCCACTTTCACACTTTTCTAGGACCCGTTCATCACAATTCACTTAAATAACCTCTTCTTATCACTTACCAAGTCTTATTTTAAAGTGTTCTGAAGTGTTGTAACTCACTTTCACACTTTTCTAGACTTGTCTTCACTAATTCAACCCTTTTCTCATGTTTAAATGACCCTTTATTACACTTTCTGACTGTTTTTAAGTGTGTTTTTGAGGATACTCCTATTGGAAAACTTTTAATTGCTAGAAATTCCTAACACCCACTTAATTTTCTTAAGTGGGACTAAGCCACCAATAGGGTCGACTTAGTCCCTTTTGGCATAAAACTCAAAATAATTTTAAATTTCTAGCAGGGTTTTTCCCTCTAACCATTGAGGTCGGCCTGTGATGTGTTACTTTAGAGAAATTTTAGTAAAACCAGGTATAAATAATGGTTTTTCCCCTCATTTTACATCTCCTACACTCTCCTAGTTCACAATCATTCAAGCATTTATCAAGTCTATCACAAGCATTCAAGAAAATCAAGCCTAATCAAGTCAATCCATTAGAGTAGTTCATTTCATATCTTTAAATTTTGAACATCAAAGGTGTGGTAATTTTATGACATTTTAATGTTATCTATTATCATTCTCTTTTCATTTCATTTTTTAGGGTTTGATTACCAAAGTGGGGTTTGACCAAGGCAAATCCCTATTCTCTAACCCTCAACCATTTTTCCCCTTTTGCATGTGTATTTACAAACTTTTGTATGCATATTTATCAAAAAATTAGGTGTTCAAAGGTGTTCAAAAAGACTACAAATTCAATCAATTCAACACAACCCTAATTCAAGCTTGGAGATGCTTTCTACCTCATTTTCTGTAGAATCAAGTGCAGACACCTATCAGAAAAGAAAGTACAGACCTGAGGCTACAAGATTCTAGCTCAAATTTCTCAAGATTTGTAGGAGGAATAAGTCACCACTACTAGCATATTAGTCCCACTTATGAGCCTAAAAAGTTATTTTGACATTTTTGGATACCCATTTGGCAAATTCCTATTTTGACAAAGTTTCTCAAAACTAGGACTAAGTCGCCCAGCTTGGCGTAAGTGTCCCAATCAGCATTTTCAGCCAAATTTTTAGGATTCTAGAATCTCCCAACATCAAGCTTCAGATTCTAGGTGCACCTCTTTCATTATGTTATGCTATTTCATCATTTAGTTGCATTTTTAAGAATTTTTGCATATCACATTGTGTTTTCCAGCACTTTACATTTTAAAAGTCTTGCATCATTAGATCATTTCATTTTTAGATCAAAGCATTAGAACATATTAATTAGTCATAATACATCTTATTTACATTGACTTTGAGTGTAAACCCTTGCATTTTGGGCCCCATCCAATCCCCTTTCTCCTTTTAGGTGAAAAACCCTAAGAGGAGCAAAGCATTGTGAGGGTAACCCAAAATCATCATTTACATTTTGGTGAACCCGTCATTTGAACATATTCATTTTTTTTATTTTAAAGTGCATCATAGGTTTCATTTGCATTGCATATTAAATTGGTTAAAGTGCATCCTAGGGTTTAAACATTGCATTAGTAAAAAGCTAAATTAGCTTGCATTTTTGCATTAAAAAACACAAAAATTATGCATTTACATATTGTAGTTGCATTTGGGGTATGTGCAGGATCATCATGGAAAAAGTAGACCCTTAAGTGGCAAAAATTTCAGAAAAATTAGAGTTAGGAAACTTGACGTAAAAATTTGAATAAGTTATCTATATTATTTCAAAAATATGTAAGAATAGAATTTGTAGCAAATTGAATGTAGTTTCTAAACTACTAGGTTTTTTTTTTTTTAAACTATTTGGTGAAAATTTGAAATTTCAATGTAGTAGTACTTAAATTTGAGGGAAAAAATAAGAAGTAGGTGTCTATTTGACCACCCTAACCACAATAAAATGATAATATTTTTTTATAATATTTTAGATATAAGTAGAGGAATCATGTCCACATGTGATGCATATTTTTTTGTAATTTTTTTCCAAGTAAATAATTAATTATGATTTTTTTATTAAAAATTTTAAAAAATATAAAAACTCATATTTCTAACCACCTTAACTTGGTGAAAAATTCATGAAATTCAATTTTTGTTTTTAATCCTACAGTATGAAAAGCATAGAATGTGATACATGTTTCGATTCAAAATGTGCTACCATTTTAAAGCTATGGATGTTTTTCAATTAGCCTATCAATTAGGACTTTAGTTGTAATTCAAATAGAAAATGAATAATAATTATTTATTAAATTCAAAGTAAAGCATAATTTATATTGGTGGAAAGCTGAGAATCTCCTTTAAAACCCTTTTCGTTTCATCAATTTTGGGTAAAAAAATTTCATCCATACCCATCATATCGCCACTTTTGGCCCATCATGATCCTACACATACCCTTTGTGCATTTGAAAGATACAAAATTGAATTTAAAAGTTCTAAAAAAAACACAAAAAAATCATTAGTGGGACTAAATCGCCACCTTGGGCTACTTAGTCCTTTTGCATATTTTGCACTATATTTTCTGGTAATTTCTAGGTATTTTTTGTACCTTTGTTTTCTGGCATTGTATTTCTATCTTAGTTTATATAATTACTATTATTTACATTTTATTTATCCTAGATTGCATTGCAGTTGCATCCACCCCATCTCTTGTGGTATTTGTTTGAGTTTTTGGTGCCCTATTAATAATACTTTAGTGAGACGAAGTTCCTGACTCATGGCATCCCGCGATAACACATTTGTTGAGGACTTTGGGTTGCATCGAGCTTCTAGTCCTGGTATGGACAATGGTGAATTAAGCATGGATACTACCAGTAGTATACCTTTACCTTCACAAACTATGCATGTTGACACAAACATTAATGCTCATATTCCACAAGAAAAAGTAATTAACATTCATGAAGATCTAGCACATTTGCAGCAAAACTTATGTATCGCAAACATCTCCACCACTCCAATCCTTGCTATAGACAACATCCATCGAATGCTTGAAAGTGATGATGGCTTAGATGTTATGAAACAAATTGATGAGATATACCAAAAGCATGCTTCTAACACATATCAACCAACAAACATTATGGTTATCCATGTTGGAGGATCTCACATACCTCCTCCTTCAACCATAGCATCCATACCAACCTATACCACTCCTCATGTTACCACAACCATGCAATAGGTTAGTAATGTGACTCCTTCCTGTGCTATTCCAATTATCATTGCTAATTCTTTTGTGGCATCACATGTTCCTTCTTCCTCCTTCACCCCTCTTAGTGTTCCCTTCACTTCCTCTAACATTGCATACACTCCATCACCATTTTCTCTTCCCCCTCATAACACTTACACCAACCCCCTTATCACACAACTCTTTAACACCGTTTCCTCCATGCAACAAAAAATCTACACCATTATCCAAAGTCAAAATGCTCCACCCCCATATCATGTCTGTAGTAGCCCATTATCCCTAGAAATATTACATACTCATATGCCACAAGGAATTGAAATGCCTAGGTTTGAGAAGTACAGAGATAAAGGAGACCCTACTAATCATGTCAATGCTTATACAACTTTGTGTAGTAATTTTGTACTTGATGACAAATTATTAGCTAAACTTTTTCCTCAAACCTTAAAATACACTGCATTTGAGTACTTACCCAATCATTCAATCTGATCTTTTAATGAACTTGTTGATGCCTTTACAAGTCATTTCCAAGTCCATATGACTCCTAAAAAGACAATGGCTGATTTAATGTGATGTAAAAAAAACACAGATGAAAAAGTACCTAATTTCATTTCATGTTATCAATCATTGTATGCTCAAATTGATGTCAAGATTCTTGATTTACATCTACAAAAGATGTTTATTGAGAACTTGCATATCACCTTCAGGATAAGTTGAATATGATGAAATTTCCTTCGTTCATGCATTTATGCACAACCCTTTGTGACTATCACAACTCGATTTCTAGTCATGATTCAAAGTCCACTTCTAATCGACCTAAGAAGTCTGAGTAGAACACCCAAAACAATGCACAAAACTTTATAAAACCAAACTGAGGTATTTTACAATTCAATAAGCCTTCTCCACAACCAACCCAACTTATTCCAAGTCAAGTGGCAACTATTAAAGCATCGGTTCCCTTTACCTATGGGTACCTAAAGAGACAATTTACACCCTTACCTGATACTCTCCATAACACAATGAATCAACTACTGCAACAACAGATGATAACTTTTCCCATAGTTAAACCACTCGATACCACCAAGCCTTTACCACATAGCTTCAAACCAAATGCTTAGTTCAAGACCTCATTGATTTGGTTCGTTTGTCCATTGTCAATGATCAAGGCAATAAGTTCGTTGCACCCCCTAATCAGAATTTACAAATCTTTACCAACCCTATGCATAAACATAATGTTTCATTTGTCAAGGATAGTGAACCTTCAAACCCTCATGTGATGAACATTGATACAAATAATGAACAATTGATATTACTCCAAATGTTACCCATGTTAATCTTATGGATGAACTTGTGGGTGCAATAGATGTTATCCTAACCACCAAATCTCTTAATATCACTTTTTCTTCTAGTGATATACTTAAAAAATATTCTTGATGGTCCTCTTTACATAGTTGGCCACATCTATGATAAGCCCACCAATGGGATATTAATAGATCCTGCCTATGGTGAGAATGTGATCATAGAATATTTTTTAGTATTACATGAGCTTTATCAAGATGATTATAGTAAATCAGCTGCATGGATTAAAACACATGTTGGTTTTGCATGCCCTATGATTGGATCGATTGTACTCCCATTTCAAGTAGGACCCAAAAAATTGGATGTAATATTTTCTATCATTCCATAATTGGATCAATTTTGTCTATGGCTAGGCAACCCTTGGCTTCACTCGATGAAAGCGGTCCCCTCAGTTGCTCACAAATGTTTAAAGTTTCCACATGGAAATGAAATATTTACCATACACCATAGTGGCTTTAATTCATTGTCATCTAAAGGTAATTTTCCTTATAATCCTTTTGTTCTAAACCTATGGAACCTATAACCCCTTGAAAGGACTTCTTTTTCATAACCTATCAAAAGTTCAAAGCCAAATGAATAGCCAAATTGTCTCTTCGTAACATGTCCTCATCCACCTCCTCTACTCCTATCCTTGATGAAACCATGCTTCAACCTGAGTTTGAGACTAAACAAACAACACCACCCCATGAGTAACCACCCCTAAACACTTCCCCTTCCTCATTTAAATGACCAAGAGAAAATGAATCCAATCATGTCATGCCTCCCCACATTAAACAAGTTTATAAAGCCAAAGAGAAAGTGATTGACCAATCTTCTTTATTTTATCAAATTCTTCCTCCTCTAGAAGAAAAGGAACCTATGGTAGATCAACTCGCTCTTACACCTCAATAGCTTCAAAATAAAATTAAAAGAAACCACGGTGCTAGGGACCGTAGGTGTCATCGTCATCTCCTTGCTCATCAAATGCAAACTGAAAATAACAAAGTAAATCAGCCTCTATCTTTGACATAAGAAATATATGATCACCCTCCTCCCGACCTACCACAAGATAGTATAGTCCAACCCTCACAACACAATGATCTGATCCAACAGCTACAACTTTTGATACACCCTTCCTTGGAAATAACCTTTCGTCCTCTCATCGTAATCAATCTTGATGATGATGATGATGATGATGATGAGGAAATCACCCTTCAAAGGTTGATGCGATCAATGACTGTGATAATCCTAGTAGATCGAATGGTCGAAGATGGAGAAGACTGGAGAGAAAAATAAAAGAAAAACAAAAAGTAGGATTTGTTTCCTCTTTCATGGAAGAGATAAGATGAGATGATAAAAATCATCTTTTTAGAGGATTTTGGAAAGATTTAAGAAGATAAATAATGAATTATAAAGTTGCATTTGGCACTCACTTTAGTTGTCTTGTTGCATGAATGTTTTAACTCCTTGTTCAACCCTCTTTGTTGTCATCCCTACTCATGTCCTAGTTTGTCATGTCTCCTAGACCCTTTTCATGTGTTTTATTTTGTGATTTATTATTGTCTTAGGTCCCTTGGTCCTAGGTTTTGACCCCTTTGATGACCCCTCATACCCTCCACCTTGTCACCATTTCTAAACTCTTTATTTTCATCTATGATGAGATTTAATGATAAAACTTCTATACCAAGTGAAGAACCTAGTACATCTCTTAGTTTGACACTTGTAATTCTTCCTTTGGATAGTCAACCACCCTCGCAATACATTGAACATGATTGGGAGGTGGATGACTTGTTAGATAGTTGACTTGCATTCACCTTGCTAGCATTTTTCATTTTCTTTTCTTTTCTTTGGTGTGCTTGTGTGTATCATTTTCCCCTATAATGTGCATTTTATGTTCTTTCTCTTTTTGTACGCTTCCTTTATTCCTAACTCTATTCTTCTATATGTCATCTATTGTTTTGTGTTTTCCTTTTGGGGATGATGCAAAGCATAGAGACACCCTATGTCTCTTCCATGTTGACCCAAAAGGTCCCTTTTTTGCTTTTATTTTGTGTTCTGCTTTTGGGGATGACAAAGTGTAGAGACACCCTGTGTCTCTTCCATGTTGACCCAAAAGGTCCCTTTTTCACTTTTGTTTTGTGTTCTCCTTTTTGGGATGACACAAAGCATTGAGACACCCTATGTCTCTTCCATGTTGACTCAATTGGTCCCTTTCCATTTTTACTTTATATTTTTCTTGTGTTTTTACTTTTGGGGATGATGCAAGGCATTGAGACCGAAATGTCTCCTTCATGTTGACCCAAAAGCTTTTCCTTTCTCTTTCACATTTTTTTTTCTTTTTTCTTGTGTTTTCCTTTCAGGGATGATGCAAAGCATTGAGACCACAATTCCTCTTCCATGTTGACCCAAAATAGACTTTGTTTTTCTTTTCTTTTTTCGCTCTCTTTGTGTCATTCTTCTAGTTCTATGTATTTGGGGAATGATGATAGTTCTGAACTCTTTCATAAAAATATTGTAGCAAAAAACATACTGACCCCAAATCCATAGATCCCCTACATGCTTGTTGTGTTCCTTTCTTGGGGGGGGGGGACCTCCTTTTCTTTTGTTTTCCTTTTTCATTTACATGCAATAGCCTTCCTTAGAAACATATGACTTGGCATAGGGGCTTTCCAAGTTGGCTCCCATGTCTTGTTTTCTTTTTGCATTTTCTTTCCTTTGCTACTTTAAAGTAATTTCTCTTAGGATGATGTGTAGCAATTCCTTTAAAGTGGGGGGCATACATTGGCATCATTTCATTTGCATTCTTAATGCAGTCTTGTCACTTCATACGAAACTTTTGTCACTTTGTAGATGACATTGGGTGTGATGTCCTTCATAAGTGTGATCTATCTTAGCATATTACATTCCTCTTGGTGGCCTGATGTGACACACTACATTCCTTAAGTTGTGGATATTCTATTCTTTGATTGGTCCTATCTTGGAGACATTTGACATAATGTTCCCTAAGTGATAAACCTTGCATGAACTTAACAAGACTCCTTTGAACATATTTTTCATTTTACATTTGTTTTTTGCATTTTACCTTTTACATATTTTCCACCTTGCATAACACAACTTGCATACCTATGGTACCTTGCATTTTTTCCTGAGTACTAATCATATGAAGCTTTTCTTGTCTCATGAAGCATGAACTAACATTTTCTTTGTGGCACCTTATCAAAGTTATCAAGAGGTATAACTTTGATATGGTTGAGCGGGAAGCCCATTCTGAGGCACGACTTTCCCCATAGCCACCTATTGTGGAATCATCACCCCACAGACAACTAGAAGTTATGTGGCCCTAGAGTGAGTATGCTTGTGGAATTCGCACCCCATGGACAACCAGAAGTTTTGTGGCCCCAAAGTGAGTATGACTGGGACTTCTCACTCGATGGATAGCCATAAGTTCCATCACCCTAGAGTGAGTACACATTTATTATTTCAAAAAACTAGCCTAGATCTAATCCACAACAAGCTGGATAGACGATTGAAGCTTTCATTCCATTTCATCATCACATGTGTTCCTTTGTTCTTATGTTTGGTTTTCCATGAGATCTAGATCCTAGGGCTTGATCATCCCTCTTGATTATTTTTGTTTCATATTACCAATGTGAGTGCATTAGGATCCCTCTTGATATAAATGTTGGGCTACTTTAGCGAGAGTTTGAAGCAAGTTCATCCTCTTACTAAAGTAGGGGCTTAATGTGTTGCCAAAAAATGTATAGTTGACATTTTTATCCTCACTCGATTCTTTCTAGTGGACTTTGGCTTGATTTTTCCTAGGTTTAATGTTTTAATGTGGCCAACACATTCACATTAGGTCTTGGAACCTTGTGAATCTTTAAGACTTCTAGGTTGTCTTGTAAAGGTATTGTGAAGTGTTGTAACCCACTTTCACACTTTTCTAGGACCCTTTCAGTATAATTCACTTAAATAACCTCTTCTTATCACTTACCGAGTCTTATTTTGAAGTGTTCTAAAATGTTGTAACTCACTTTCATGCTTTTCTAGACTTTTTTCACTAATTCAACCCTTTCTCATGTTTAAATGACCCTTTAATACACTTTTTGACCATTTTTAAATGTGTTTTTTAGGATAGTCCTATTGGACAAATTTTAATGCCCCAAAATTCTTGACACCCACTTAATTTGCTTATGTGGGACTAAGTCGCCAATAGGGGCGAATTAGTCCTTTTTGGTACAAAAATCAAAATAATTTTAAATTTCTACCAGGATTTTGTCCTCTAACCCTTGAGGTCGGCCTATGATGTGTTACTTTCAAGAAATTTTAGTAAAATCAGGTATAAATAAGGGTTTTTCCCCTCGTTTTACATCTCCTCCTACACTCTCCTATTTCACAAGCATTCAAGCATTCATCAAGTCTATCACAAGCAAATCAAGCATTATCAAGTCAATCCATTAGATCACTTCATTGCATATCTTCAGATTTTGAACATCAAAGGTGTGGTAAGTTTATGACATTTTCATGTTATCTATTTATCATTCTCTTTTCATTTCATTGTTTAGGGTTTGATTACCAAAGTGGGGTTTGACCAAGGCAAACCCCTATTGTCTAATCCTCAACCATTTTTCCCATTTTGCATGTGTGTTTGTAAAATTTTGTATGCAAATTGATCAAGCAATTAGGTGTTGAAATGTGGTCAACAATTCTACAAATTCAATCAAGTCAACACAACCCTAGTTCAAGCTTGGAGAGGCTTTCTACCCCATTTTCTGCAAAATCAAGTGCGGACACCTATTAGAAAAGAAAGTGGAGACTTGAGGCTACAAGATTTTGTCTCAAATTCATTGAGATTTACAGGAGGAATAAGTAACCACTACTAGTAGATTAGTCCTACTTTTGGGCTTGAAAAGTGATTTTTACATTTCTAAATACCCATTTGGTAGATTCTTGTTCTGGGAAAGTTTCCCAAAACTGGGACTAAGTCACTCAATCAACATTTTCAGCCAAATTTTTAGGATTCTAGAATCTCCCAACATCAAGCTTCAGATTCCAGGTTCACCTCTTTCATTCTATTATGTTATTTCATCATTTAGTTGCATTTTTAGGCATTTCTACATATCACACTATGTTTTCCATCACTTTACATTTTCAAAGTCTTGCATCATTAGAACATCCTAATTAGGCATAATATGTCTCATTTACATTGACTTTGAGTGTAAACCCTTGCATTTTGGGCTCCATCCAATCCCTTTTCTCTTGTTCGGTGAAAAACCCTAGGAGGAGCAAAGCATTGTGAGGGTAACCCAAAATCATCATTTACAAACACATAGGGATGGATCTAGATGAAAAAAACTAGATCACAATTGTGAACTCACTATAGACCTATTAGCTTGTCCTATGATAGAGAATAGATTTGGATGCACTCTTCTAATGAAGAGATCCCATTTTCCAAGCACATTTAAGTTTGACAACATAATCTTCATTGTTGTCCCACACTATTTTTGCAATCATAAAGCTAAGTATGCCTTATCCCATATTTATTTTCATTTATTGTTGTATATTTAAACAATCTTAGATGTTTTGAGCTATTTAGTTTTTGAAAAACTATATGATTTGACTAACCTTAAGGAAAGTTTTTTATTTATTTTTGTATATTTAAGCAATCCTATATGTTTTGAACTATTTAATTTTTCAAAATCTATATGATTTGACTTTATTCATTAATTTTCTTATTGTAATGGTGAAACTCACTTACTCATGCCCTTCTTCATTATGTTTAGCCACTCCAATTAGAGTTTCTAAAATTCAACAATTAGCTTATAAGAGGCATATTCATGTGTAAATTTAGATCATGACATCACACATCCTAATCCATTTTATCACTAATATGAGATTGACATTGTTGATCTCTAGATCCTAAATATTCAATTCCATGAATTAGATCTATGGGTGCGTATTTGACTCAAGTCATTTCCACAATAAGACATTTATACCCCGATTAGATGGAATGATGAGAATCAAGATTGGCCCCATGGTGTACTATTGTGTGTAAATGTAGGAATGTTCTATTGAAAATCCTCTTTTATATAAAATATTTCTAGCTCTTTCCCTTATGTTCATGAGTTAACATCATTATCACATTTAGATTATGGGAGGAATGAGGATGTGTCTAATAATTATCTTTAAGAACACATTTTTATTGTTTTACCTCTTATTAACAACCAAAGGACATGTTTAAGCTTACATCACATATGACTAAGTTATTTTTGTCATTGTTATCATATACATGGGTATTCTATGGATAGATGCATATCAAATGTCAAATTCAATATCTTATAGACAAAAGAATAAAACAAGTTGAGGATAATCATATTGACTTACATGATGAGGATTCTTTTAATATATTAGTTAGCCTATTGATTTAACAAGTTGAGGATAATCATAAAGACTTGCATGATGAAGATTGTTTTAATTTATTAGTTAGCCTATTGATAAGTAAATCTTCTATTATGATATATTAATTAAAATCATTGATTTCTTATACTTATTTATGCTGCTATCTCTATACATTAGATTACCCACTCAATTTTATTTTATTTTTTTGTCTTAAATCATATTTATAGATGTAAAACTATGAATTTAATCCCTAAAATTTTAAAATTCAAATCCAAAATTTGAAACAGCGCAATATTCTTGAGATGAACCAATCTATATAATATAAAACTTTGATAATTTATAAATACAAATACTCTTGAGATTTTAAAATTACCAAGAAAGTTCTAAAAAATGACCTATCAATTAAATAGTTAATAATAGATATTTGGAAGCTCTCAATGCCCTAATGATATATTTATTATGGTGTGTGCCTTAAACATGGAAATTTCGAAAAGCAGACTCAAATGTCATCTTCAAGAAAATATTTTAACGCAAGTTTTTGTTTTATTGGGAGAAAACATAGCTTTTGTTTTGTTAGGAGAGAATAGAATAGCGCGTTATGATATTAAGAGCAATCTGTGTAGTGGAAGAAGATACGAAAGAAACAACCGACAATTAGAAAGCTATGTATATCCACATCAAGGCTCTCCTCCCTCTCCTTCTCATTCATCACAGGACTAAATTAGCTGGATTACGAAAAATATGACGGAGTGTTGACTTTGACAGGCAGGCATAAAATTTAATTAAATATAAGAACTTCTATCACCCAAATATTTTATATATATATATATATATACACTGGGGTGTATAAAACAGATTAAAATTTTAATTTCATTCATAATTTAAACAATGATATCAACATTTCAAATGTAAAGGCGAAACAATCTTGGAGTATTATTAGATTAATTATCATGAATAAGATACCAAATATATTTTTAATACATATAAATTATTTATTTAGATGGGACTTTGGCATAAAATTCACTCCTTTGTACCTTTCACTTATGAAACCCTTCAAGCTTAAAATCAATATTTTTAATTAAATCTACAACAACTTGCATTTAATAGACAAAACCATACATATAGGATTTAGTAAGAGGATCATTATTAAATGTAATTATTGTAGTTTGTAAATTAGAAAGCTATGTATATCTACATTAAGGGTCTCCTCCCTCTGCTTGTCATTCATCACACCTCATCAACATGATTAGAAAGTTACAATTTTCAAATTTGGAATGGACTGAATTATTTCGATTAGGAAAATATGATGAAGTGCTGACTTTGATAGGTAGACATAAAATTTAATTAAATATAAGAACTTTTATCACCAAAATATTATAAATATATAGTGGGGTGTATAAAAGAGATTAAAATTTTAATTTCATTCATAATTAAACAATGATATCAACATTTCAAATGTAAATGAGAAACAATCTTTGAGTATTCTTAGACTAACTATCATGAATAAGATACCAAATATATTTTTAATATATATAAATTATTTAATTGGACAAGCTGTTAGAATAAAACTCACCCCTCTATACCTTGCTCTTATGGAACACTTCAAGCCTAGAATCAATATTTTTAATTAAATCTACAACAACTTGAATTTAATTAACAAAACCATACATATAGGATTGAGTAAGAGAATCATTTGTAAAGGTAATAATTGTAGTTTGTAAATTAGAAAACTATGTATATCTACATCAAAGGTCTCCTCTTTCTACGTCTCATTCATTAGATCCCATCAACATGATTAGAAAATTACGGTTTTCAAATATGGAATGGACTAAATTAGCTAGATTAGGAAAATATGACAGAGTTTTGACTTTGGCAAGAAGGCATAAAATTTAATTAAATACAAGAACTTCTATCACCAAAATATTATAAATATATACTGGGGTGTATAAAAGAGATTAAAATTTTAATTTCATTGATAATTTAAACAATGATATCAATATTTCAAACGTGAAGGACAAACAAGTTTGAAGTATTCATAGACTAATTATCATGAATAAGATACCAAATATATTAGTAATATATATAAATTATTTATTTAGACAAGCTATTAGCATAAAACTCACTACTATGTACCTTTCACTTATGAAACCCTTCAAGCTTAGAATCAATATTTTTAATTAAATCTACAGCTTCCATTTAATTGAAAAAACCATACATATAAGATTGAGTAAGAGGATCATTATTAAATGTAATTATTGTAGTTTGTAAATTAGAAAGCTATGTATATCTACATCAAGCGTCTCCTTCTTCTGCTTGTCATTCATAACACCCAGTCAACATGATTAGAAAACTATGATTTTCAAATTTGGAATGGACTAAATTAGCTGGATTAGGAAAATATGGAGTGCTGACTTTGATAGGCAGGCATAAAATTTAATTAAATACATTAACTTATATCACCGAAATATTATAAATATATAGTAGGGTGTATAAAAGAGATTAAAATTTTAATTTCATTCATAATTTAAAAAATGATATCAACATTTCAAATGTAAAGGAGAAACCATCTTGAAATATTCTTAGACTAATTATCATGAATAAGATATCAAATATATTTTATTATATATAAATTATTTATTTACACAAGTTGTTAACATAAATCTCCCTCCTTGTACCTTTAGAATCAATATTATTAATTAAATCTACAACAACTTGCATTTAATTGACAAAACCATACATATATGATTGAGCAAAAGGATCATAATGTAATTATTGTAATTTGTAAATTAGATTTTTTTTTTATAATTTTAGATATTTCAATCTTTCTTCATTAGCTTGAGATGGGTTTGGAGGAACATTTTGAGGTTGGATTCAGATGGATTTTGAATAATATTTTTTGATTGATCATTGATAAATCCATATTAGTTATTTGCAAGCATTTAAAAATAATAATGAACTATTTAAAACAAAATATTTACATAGTTTCTTAAACCTTTATATTTTTACTAATAAAAGCTAATCAAAAATTTTGAAAAAAATGCATACCTAAGATATTAGATTGTATGACTAGGCATGGAGCAATGACTACTGAATTCAAATATTTAAAATTAAATATATCCCCCTTCTACAATTAGATATTCACTTAAAGTTGTAACAATGGTAGCCAATGTCATGAAAATGTGTTTCTATTTTTTTGTTACTAGAACTTATGTGTTTTATTTCATATTTGGTCAATTTAAAATTAGATATATAGTTATTTCAATATTTGGTTCACACAAATATCCATGTTGAATAATATGGTAAATGACTAAAAGGAAGCAAGGTACATGGAAATGGTTCCTACATTATTATTTTTTAGGAGAGTATTGTGCAAATTTAATTCTTTTAGCAATTACAAATAATCAAAACATATTTAACATAAAATACATTAACAATACCATGACATAGGTTTGGGAAGAAAAAATCCACAGTCCAAAGTAGTTGAAAGTATTATTTAGTAAATCATGATTACAATACATTTGTAGATCAGGAAATCATAGGGGTACCACAACTAGAGATATGGAGGAATTCTTACAACTTAAATAATATCAACAAAAATTTACACTCTACCTCCATCTCAAGTACCTAATATATAGGAGATACAAAACCTAGAACAATCAAATAATATTTTGGAACCATGAGTTAAAACTACCCAAAAGTGTTGCACAAATTATCCCCCAATAAAATGTCTTAAACGATATGTCACAATTCACATGATAGGTTAATTAATAGGTGTAACTCCCTTTTACAACAATTTTATGTGTCCAACAAAATTTTACATTTCCTACACAAACTTTTGAGGGCTATAAAATTTTTATCCAATGGGGCAATTGGGCTCATTTTTTAAAAAATGAAGTACACGAAGAAATCTATGCAATGGATGCCACCTAAAGGTAGTGCCAAACAACTGAGAATTTTTATTTTGGCTAAAAACCTAAGCCCGTAACAAAAAAATTACATTCATTCTTTTTAAACAAAAATATACACCTTGTGTAGTATTAATATATTAGAAGCAAGGTCGAGACACATTTCCCAATAATTATTCAATAGAAATATTACTAAATTAGTGATTTAACATATTAAATAATATGAATAAGATAATAACATCAATGAAATAAGGGAGAAGAAAATTTAAAATATGAAAGCCATATTGACACTAAATACATTGGAGAAACCCTTGCAAGTGAAAACTCTACCTTGCCACATATGTCTAATGATCTCTACGAGGGTTAGACAAAAACCTACTAAGAACTTGTTGCACTATGTTGTCATTAATGTTGTAAATGATGTCAACCTCTAGTGTGGTTATGTTGAGAAGTTGTTGTGGTGTTGAGAAAGTGTTGTAGATGGAACATGTTCAATTGGTTTCCAGGTGATTTTTAGAAAATTTGCATAAAGAGTGTACAAGGTGGTAGAGGTGTGTTATGTATCATTTTCTACATTTATTTAGTATTGAAGATGCTCTTGTGTGGTTTGGATGTGATGCTCAAAGGTGTTAGTTTGGATGTGATGTTCAAAGGTGTTATATCTAGAGTTTTAGGTTCTTGATCATATGGTAGTAGATTTTTTTATAGTGTTTGGCCTGTGAAGAAGGTTGTCTAGGAGAAATGGAATTTCTCCATATTTCTTTGTGTTGAAGTTTCTTTTCTTGTCAATTTGGGAATGTTCTTATATTACTTGTACCTACCTTCCCTTTGATTGTTTAGTGTTTAGATATTCCATAATCTTGGATTCATGAGTTGTATGTTTGTTGTAGTTTGACTAGTTGCACAAGATGATAATATCTTTAGTTTTAGGTAGTTGCATCTATACATTTGAATATTCTAGTGATGTTGGAATATTCCTAGATTTTTTGTGATGTTTCTACATGGTCTGCATTCTTTTTCTAGACTTGGAGAAGTGTGTATGTAGTTGTTTGATGGTGTTAGTGTAGTTTTGGTTGACCTAGTGTGTTAATGATGGTTGTAGAGGTGTTGTGTTGATTATGGAAGTATGGTGAAGAATTTCAGTGTAGATTTATGTCCTGGTTAACCCATGGTGTGTCTACCTTCACTTCTTTCTACCACAAAAATTTTTGGTTCCCACCTATTTTTTCATTGCATGTTTGAGGTGCATACATTTCATTGAGGTACTTGGAAAATATTTTTGAGGTTGTGGATGATACATATACAATATCAATTATTGGAAAAGTTATGAATTTTTTGTGTGATGTGAAATGATGTGGATTTGATAAAGTGTTTAGATTTGAGTGCAAGCATGAATTCTTATGACTATTAGAAGTAGTGAACAAAAGGTGTTACATTTCAATGTTCCTAAATTTGTTAGAGGTAGTGAGATGAAGGTTGTGAATGTTGAATATTTTGTGTGGTGGATTCTCTTGTTTCTCTTAGTGAACCTCCTTGTAATAGTTTTCTTCTATTCTCTTTCTATTTTGAATAGTGAGTCCTCTAGGTAGTGACCCCTTGGTAGTGAGCCTTTATTTCTTTTGGATAATGAGTCCTTTGGGCAGTGAGCCTTTTGATAGTGAGCCTATTATATTCAATTTTGATATCCATATATATATATATATATATATATATATATATATATATATATAT
The DNA here is from genome assembly GCA_007258455.2 of Sequoia sempervirens. Lineage (NCBI taxonomy): Eukaryota > Viridiplantae > Streptophyta > Pinopsida > Cupressales > Cupressaceae > Sequoia > Sequoia sempervirens. The sequence continues at coordinate 583,827,815 of VDFB02271358.1, read as the reverse complement.
ATATATATATATATATATATATATATATATATATATATATATATATATATATATATATATATATATATATATATTATATATATATATATATAATTTAATCTTGCTATTGGTTTTTCCATGATAAGCGCTTTCCACATAAAATCTAGTGTTTATTGTGTATGGTTGTGAATGCGTTTATGTTTCATGTGTCTACACATGTTGATGCTTAATAAGGGTTTGATGGATTATGAGGGTTTGAAGGTTTCAATGTACAACTAATTCACTCCCCTCTTAGTTTTCATGTATGTCTAAAAATTGGTATCAGAGTTGTGGATCCTTGGAAGAATCTTAACTGCTTGAGGTAGATCTAGATGGAACATAAGAAGGGTGTCAAAGCTCCTATGTTTGATGGAATAAATTATGCCTTCTAGAAAGCTAGGATGGAAACCTTTCTTTCCTCATTAAGGTTTGGTGTCTAGGGCATGTGTAGGATCATGGTATGCCAAACAGGCCCTTAAGTGGCAAAAAAATCAAAAAAATCAGTGTTAGGCAACTTCACGTATATATTTGAATAAGTTATCTATATTATTTCAAAAATATGTAAGAATAGAATTTGTAGAAAATTGAATGTAGTTTCTAAAATACTAGGTTTATTTAAAAATAAATAAAATCTATTTGGTGAAAATTTGAAATTTCAATACAGTAGTACTTAAATTTCAGGGAAAAAATAAGAAGTAGGTGTCATAACCACCCTAACCATAATAAAATGATAATGTTTTTGTAGATTTTATATATAAGTAGAGAACTCATGTCGGATGTGATACATATTTTTTTTGTAATTTTTTTCCAAGTAAATAATTAATTATGAATTTTTATTACAACTTTTAGAAAATATAAAAAAGCCTCAGACCACCTTAACTTGGTCAAAATTCATTAAATTTATTTTTTATTTTTTAATCCTATATTATGTGAAGCATAGAATGTGGTATGTTTTGGATTCAAAAATATGATACCATTAAAAGTTATAGATGTTTTCAATCAGCCTATCGATTAGGACTTTCGTAATTCTAATAGAAAATGAATAATTATTTATTAAATTCAAATTAAATCATAATTTATATTTTTGGAAAGCTGAGAATCTCCTCTAAAAACCCTTTTCGTTTCATTAATTTTGGGTGAAAAAAAAGTCGTCAGCCACATACCCTACAAATATTGCCACTTTTTGGCGCACCATGATCCTGCACATACCCTCTAGAAGTTAGTTGAATATGGATATACTATACCTATTATAGCTCCAAAAAGTGATGATGATATCAAGGATTATGTGAATAATGGAAAAGTGAGGAATTGTCTCTTGAGTGGTATTTTTGATTTAGAAATTTTAGAGGTGATAAGCTACAAAAATTCTAAAGATATTTGGATAAAGTTGTACAAAATTTATGAAGGAGATGATAAGGTAAAGCAAGCAATGATGTAGAATTTCAAAGAAAAATTTGAAACCCTAAGGATGTCAGAGGATGAAGATATTGCAAGCTACATACTCAAGGTAGATTAAGTTGTTAATTTCATTAATGGTCTAGGTGGAAAACTAGAGGAAAGTGAAGTTGTGAAAAAAGTATTAATAACTCTTCCTAAATATTATAGTACTAAAGTTTCTATTATTGAGGAAGGTTAGAATCTAGATCAATATAGTAGATATCAAATGTTTGGTTCTTTAACTACTTTTGAATTAAGAGAGATTGACAAAGATGCTACAAAGAAAGAAACTACTTTTAAAGTCAACAAGAAAAAGAAGAATGATGAATCTAATCTAGATGATCTTGATGAGGGGAAAGAAAATATTTTAAGGATATTAAAAATGGGCATTGGAAAATAAAGAGGTAAGTTACCCTTCAAATGTTCAAATTATGGAAAGATAGGTCATTATGCTTCAAAATGTCTAGTCAAAGTCTCAAATTTGACAAACATAAAGATCATAAATGTAAATATTTCAAGAAGATTTATTATGTTAAAGAAGGTAGTGGTGTATTTAATGATGAGGGATCAGACTATCCGGATGATGGAAGTGATGAATGCTTGTTCATGGATTTGAAATTTGTAACTAATTCTACTAACCTTGAAATATGTGTGAAATAAATTCCTCTAAAAATAAGTCACAGTATTGAAGGAATTATGTTGACTTCTTTTCATGCAAGAGAGGAGAGGAACTACTAGATAATTGATAGAAGATTCTCAAATCATATGGTAGGTGATAAGAGTAAGTTTTCTAATCTTGAAAATTATCATGGTGGTCTTGTTAAGTTTGGTGATGATACATCTAATAAGATCCATGGAAAGGTTCAATTATTTTTTATGCAAATAATAAATCTATGTAAAGGGTCTTCAACATAATATTCTCAGTGTAGAAAAAACTTGTTGCAGAGGATTCAATTTGGTGTTTTAAGATGATGGTTGTGAAATAAGAAAAGGAATATCTAGAATTTTGGTTGATGTAGGAACAAGGATAGAAGGAAATTTTTATCAAATCAGGAGTGATGGTGGTAAGTACTTTATGAATCAAATTAATGAAATTTGGCTATGTCATATAGAATGTGTCACATCAATTTTGATAGAATAGTGAAGATCAACTCTACTTAAGCTATGAAAGATCTACCAAGAATTATAAAGCTTATAAATGTAATTTACAAAGAGTGTCAAGTTGGAAAGAAGAAAAAGAAAAGGTTCAAGATCAAGGAATATTCTAGAATATTCTACCATAGGACCTTTGGAGTTGGTAAACATAGACCTATGTGGACCTACCATAGCAAGAAGCTCTTAAGGTGATAGGTATTTTATGTTTTTAATAGATGATTACTCTAGAATGACTTGGGTGACCTATTTCAAAGAAAAATAAGAAGCTCTAGATGAGTTTAAAGAATTTAAATCTATGGTTGAGAATGAGATGTATTTGAAAATAATTTTTTTAAGGTTTGACAAAGGTGGTGAGTTTACTTCAAATGATTTTAACAATTTTTTTGAAGATCATGAGATAAAGAGACATTTAACTTTTGAAAGAATGAAGAAGGTTGTCATCAATGAGTTGTCATTGATGTCAACACTATATGATGGATGTAAAAATAACTTAAGAAGGATGTTTATAGAAGAGTTATTTTGTAAAAGGGTTATTGCTAAGTGTCTACACTGATAGTTTCAACACACAGTACCCTCCATTAATTTGGTTCACATTTTTTTCCCTTTCAAATCTACTTCAATGGTTCTAATATGTTGCTCATGGATATCACTAGTATCTTATTTCAGAATTTCAATTGTTTTGGATAAGTGGTTCAAAAAGTTGCAAGTAACAAAAGATTGATATATATAGTTTACATAGTTTTCAATGCACTAGCTATTACCTAACTAGTCTACATTACTTCACAAATTTGAGCTAGAATTTTTGGTTTTGGGAGAATGTTAACAAGTGTTAATATATTGTATTTTCTAGCTAGCATGACATTTTTTTATCCACATATTCTATACTGATGATCAATTGGAGTACTTTGATTTTGGGTTCTATGCTTGGATGACTTAATGTATACAAAGATTTATGGAGATTAAATATGTGATGTGAGTGTAAGGAGTTATTATAGGTCCATGTTGACCTATATTGCATATGTTTGGGTGGGAAGACACTTTGATTTGAATTGGGTGTTGACTAGGCACATTTTGTATGATTTGAGGCTACATCTAATTAGGCCGACCTAATTGATGTTTGTGATGGAGTTTGGTAAATATACAACGTTTATTTGAGTTTTTGATGAGTAGTATCTAATGCGTACATGATCTGAATGCAAGTTGTGAGTGTTGAGAAAAGGTGTGTGAATATAGAGCAGGGCAAAGAATTGTAATTTGAGTTTATTATAATGTATTAAATTTTGTGCTATGAGCTTCAAAAGAACTAAATCCAACATATATTAGATGCACTTATCTTAGTTAAAATCTTGGTTGTGATGGCACCTCTTTCTATCTTTCTTTTCTTTGTGAATAATGAGTTCACTTGGATAGTGAGTCCACCTAGAAGTGAACCTTTCTATAATATCTTATAACCAGTTATAACTTATTGTGAGTTAATCCTCACCGTGGTTTTTCCCTTCTTGGGTTTTCCACATAAAATTTTTGGTGTTCATGTGTTGTGTGTGTTATGGGTTGTTCATGCTTTCATTCCTTATAATTGTTAAGTATAATTTGGAAATTATATGGTTAATTATTGGATGGTTTAATAGAATACTGATTCACATCCCCCCCCCTTTTTAGTATTCCATGTGTTTGAAAATTGGTATTAGAGATTGGTTCCTTCAAAGAGGCTTGACCACTTTTAGAATAAGATTGCATGCTTGACAAAGATGGAGAACTCAAAGTTTCTCTTGAAGACCTTGAAAAAATTGAAGTCTAAAATGGAGATCTGAAGGAAACTATTAAAGAATCAAATGACTGCATAAAAAAATTGAGAGAGCAAATCAAGAAGTTAAGAGAAAGACATAAGGAGGTAAATGAACAATTGAAACAAGAAAATGAGAACATTACCAAACTAAAAACTGAAAGTGGAAGGAAATAAAAGAATTGAGGAATGCTTGAGTGCAATGGTAAAATCAAGAATGATGTATGAAAAATGCTTGAACAAGAAGTGGTAAATCTAAGATCAAATCTAGAGAAAGCAAGAATTCATGAGGAAAAATTCAAGAATATTTCTACAATGCTCAATGAGTTAATTGTAGGTTAGAAAGCATCCAAAGACAAAGGTGGTTTGGGACTTGAAAATGGAGAAATTTCAAAAGAATATTAGAGAATTAATTCAAAGAAGATTAGTGAACCAGAGAAGACTGAAGACAAGAAGAAAAATGGAAAGTTATAGAGCCAAATAAACAATGCTTGAAGACCCCCTATCAAACAACTAAATGCTCAAAGATACCCATCTTTCAAAGGTATTTGTTATTTTTGCAATAAATTTGGACATAAATCAATGGAATATAGAAGAAAATTGAATTAGAATGTTCCATCCTTCACTGTTCAATGCTTCACATGTAAGAAGTTAGGTCATAAACAAAATGAATGCAGAAGCCAAATGATGAATGCATATAACAATGGTAGAATGATTAAATCTTTTAATGGTTACTGCTACACATGGTATGGATTTGGACACAAGGATAATCAATTGAAATTCAAAATAAATGAAAAGAATAATGCTTAGAGAAATGTCATATGCAACAATTGCAATAGGCCTAAACATATTGCTAAATTCTCCATAAGCAAAAATTCAAGGAAGGATAATATGGTAAGGAGAAATGAACTAGTTAAAAAGATTGATTCAAATGAAGTAAAAAAGGAAATGGAAAATAATTGGAGAAAGAAAGAGGAGACTGAGAACAAGGAAGAATCATAGGCTAAAGATGAATTTGTACCACCTTCTAGAGTAGATAATTCCTTTGAGAATTGAACCTAGGCATTTGCTTAAGGGGAGCAATAACATAAAATCACATAGCCCCCTGACGATATGATGTGTCATGGCTTGGCATGAATATATGAGATGGAGATGGATAGTATGGATCTTTTGGAGAAGATTTTAGAAGAAAATATGCAATTGTGGAGATTTAAAGAGTTATTTAGGGTTTTCTATTATACATAGAAGATTTTTACTAGCTTTCTTTATTGGTGTATTAACCATGAATCAAGGTAGAATCAAAAGGATTATATAACTATCCCTTTTTTATTTCATTCACTTTTATGCATCTAGAGTGAGTAGTGTGAATTGAAGTGAATTCGAGAGTTTGAAGGCGATTTGAGAAGTCATGCCCCCAAACCCTAATTCCTATGGAGCAAGGTATTTACCATTGTCCAAAACTAAGATAGAATTTATTTTTTGAAGTATTTGAATTCAATAGAGATGGAAACACCTATAGTATTAAATGTGAGTGAGAAACCCCAACTAAAATTCAAGAAATTCCTGATGAAAGTGTTTGAGAATGACCTACTCAGAGCTTTTTCAAGTATTCTATATTGGGTTTTACCTATAGATATTAGGGCATACATCCACGAGAAAATGGAAGAGTATAACCATACGAAACTTACATACCTATGGAAAAACCAACTAACTAGAGATGATTTCAACATCAAACCTAAGTATGAAAACCCAGTGAAGAAAAAACTAGATTTCTAGTAGACATTTCCATGCTTCACCTATGACTATGAACTTAACTATGTGAGAAAGACATTAAGTAGAGTGCATGATAAATTCTTATGAACTGACATGCCTAGTTTGGTATCTAAGGAAGTCATAAGGGAGATTAGTAAACTTTGTGACACCAAACTTGTACCTATGCTAAAATCAATAAAAAAACAAGGATGTGATGGAATTAACTGGAGTCACATTTGATCAAAGCACTATCACTATGAACAATGTACATAATCTTGTAGTAAGGTATGCAACTATGGTCATAGGATATAAGATATACTACCCTAATAGAGATAATTTTATGTTTTCCACAACAATTAATGTAGCCCATGAAATGATGGAAAAGGGAAAGGACTATGATTTGTGTGAGTTGATATGATAAAAAAAAATTGACAACCTAAAGCAAACTAAAAAAAATAAACACCCATTCAAATTTGGTTCTTTGGTAGTTTATTGTTTTATCTTTTGATGAAGCTTCTAGGAAGAAGCAATGTTATATGGAGTAAAAGGAGATTTGTATCCCATAAATTCTTTGAACTTATACCCAATATTAGTGATATGAAGGCTCAAGATGAGGAACTTACTACTTTCTTTCTAGTATTTTAGAAGATATTGCATGAATGAGAGAGCATCCCTAGATATATGGTAGAAAAATATCGAGATGATATCACATTTTTGGTCAAAATTGATGAATGCATTATTGAATTTGTGGAACTTGAAACTGTTTGGATTCAACCACTTGGATATGAGATCAATGAAAATGAAGTAAATGGTTATGTTGGTATATTATTAAACAGTCCTAAGGACCCTACTTAAGAAATACATGGAACATATGAGGAAAATTCCTTGAAAGTGCATATGGAGCTGAAAGAGTCTGAAATAAAAAGGAAGGTGACAAAAATGGTACATGAACATCTCAAGGACAGAGGACTCAAAGATGAAAAAATATGACTATTAAGAGTAAAATCATAGGGATAAATGAGAACAACAAGTGGGACCACTAGACCTAGAAGATCTAGAAATACTTCTTCCACTATTCCCCCTGGTATTCAACAACCCTCTTGATCAGTTTTTATCTCTAGCAGAACTAGGAGAATGAAGACTAGTGCTTTGGTAACAAAAAAACCTCACGTGGAGGACGCTACAAGGCCTAGAAAGAGATAGAGAAAACTATTATGGTAGCCTCTAATACCATTACATCAAAAATAATAAAAGAGAAAGATAAGATAGAAAAGAACATGAGTGTACAAGTTGAAGAAGAAGAAGAGGATGATGATTCCCTATTGTTCATAAAAAGAAGTAGTTTTGTTTCAAATAAATAAAGAATAGATATTTTTTATTCTTCAGATGAAGAAGAGGTTGAGAAGCAAAAAGAATCCTTTTGGATACATATGAATAAGTAGATGAAGGAAAGAAAGAAAAAGAAATTAGTCACAATAAAACTAGAGAAGAAAAAGAAGACATCTCTGGAAAGGTCACACATTCCAATGAAATTGGACTCACTATTCAAAGGTATGTTGCATCATGAGATGTTGGAAGAAATATTTGTCTTATACAAAAAGGAAAATGAGGAGAATAGAGCCACTATAATAGAGGCCATCATCAAATTAATTGTTACAATTAAAGTATATATGGAGAAAATTAGGAAGAATTTCTTGATAATGTGTGGAAACTCTTATTGGAGAGAAGAAAAGAATCCAATGAAAGAGAAGAGAAGATTAGATCAGATGTTGTGGAGAAAATTTTATTTTCCCTATTTGATGCTAACAAGGCCACTCTATCCAAAGTTCTTAGCAAAGAATTCAAAACAAAATGAAGGGTCACACTTCTATTGGGAAGAGATCCAGATCAATTAGAAAATATGCAGAAGGAAATAGAAGAAAAGATTATTGATATTGCACAAAAGTATGGAATGATTCCCATTGCCTTTTCCAACAAGGAACACAATTTGGTAAATGAAAATATAAGAGCTACTAATATAGAAGAAAATCTAGATAATACTTCTCTAGATATAGACGAACCAGTGCAAGAAAATGTTAAAGATGAGAATGTTTATATGACTAGAGAGAAAATCACAAAGGATGACACTCCCACTCCTTTAGTTACTCAATAGACTCTTGATCAATGAAACCCAAATACATCTATTCCTCTGGTATATACAAAACAGAACACAAGAGAAGGTGAGAAGCATGATATAGTCAATGAGAAAAAGCATGAGGATGAAGAGAATCAAGAAAGAGAGAATGATGGTGAGAAGGAAGGAGAAGGAGATAAAATTAAGATAATGAGAAAGAAAATAAGGATAAGGATGAAAGAGATTAAGACAAAGATAAAGACAATATCTTCGGTAAAGAAGAAGAAAAGGTAGAATAAGAAGAGGTTTTTGATACCAAAAAGAATGAAGAACCAAAGAATTTTGAGGATTTAACTAAGCCCTCTGGCGAATCCTCCTATGACAATCCCTTAGAAGGTTTTTTTTCTAAGCAGTTAAAGTGTTAAGTTTCAACCAGTTGTTTTTTCTCAATTGTTGCAGTTGCCCATGCAACAAGTAAATTTTATTTAGATAAGATATCTCTTATACATAAGTTGTAGCTAAGTGATTCTTTTAGTGCATCAACAAGAAAATAAATCATCGAAACATATCAAAAGAGAAGTTCCCATTTTTTTTTGGAAGTACTTTCCTCAAGGTTTTTGACAGACAACCTAATATTTCTATGGGTTCTCTTAGTTCACCCCAATGCCCTATTTTTTTTACTCTCCCTTACCTTCCTGTGGAATACTGGGAAATTGCTTCAGTAAAGAAAATAGTTTATCATTTTGGGGTTTTCTTGAAAAATGAATTTGAAATGATGAATGGGTTACCCACCCTTAGGGTTTGAGCCCTAACTGATAACATGAATAAAGTTCCTCATTCCATGAAGCTTCTCACTTACAAGAGTGAATGGCATCAAAATTTGGTTTTGGATGCTCTTTCCTCGAAAGAGGCTAAGATCATAGTAGATACATAATTATTCTCTTGCGTAGAGCTTTCAAATTTTTCTTTTTCGAACTATGCTAGTGCTATTTTCCCTCCTAGCCAACCTAGCACCTCGGTGACACCTCAATTTTCCCTACATCACAAGGACCCTGGGATAACACCGTTTTTTCTCTCACAAAAGACATTCCTCATCCTAAAGTGGATGTTTTTCCTTCAAAGGGTGTCTCCCACTTTGAAGATCTTCTAAAGGGGTCATTAACTAAGGCGAATCTCATGGAAATTGTGAAAGAAGTTTGTACTAAGGTGGGTGAAGATTTTATTGAGGAAATGACTGATGAAGTCCTTGCTGAATTTGAATCAAAAAAGGAAATCCCATCCTTCCCAATTTCCCAAATAGATGCAAAGGGCTTAGTGTCACCTCATAAGATGACTCCTTTGGCCAATAAAATTAATGATTCTTCCCCCATTGGTCAATCCTTCACCTCTCCCACTCCAATCTCACAAACTGATGCCAAAATTATGGTATCCCCCAAGAATAAAATGGGTAGAAAGTCTAATAGTGAGAAAAAAAGAATTGAGATTGTTGTAGGTATTCAAACAACACTGGAAAAGAACTTAATATCTATTTCAAAGAAAATAAAAGGATTGGAAATCACTTTCCATACTCCTCAAAATGGGAAGCTCGGTTCAGCTGTAGAGAATAAGGTTCTAGAATGAGTGAAAAAATGAGGGGAGACAGTATCTCTCGAGAAAAATGAGGATCTTATCTTGGAATGTTAGGGGCTTAAATTCCCCTAACAAATGAAACTTCATGAAGTGTCAAATCTTGAGTACCTCTTTAGATATAGTACTTTTACAAGAAACAAAGCTCTTGGCTCAATCAGCCTTTTTTTTTTTTTTCTACTTGGAATAACTAAGACTTCATTTCCTCCCCAGATCAAGGGGCTTTAGGTGCCCTCATATTACTATGGAATAAATTTACTGTGAAGTTGCATGGTTTGGATGCAAATGAAAATTGGATTCAAGCATCAGGAAAGTGTTTGAAAATAAACAATTTCTTTATTATATTTAATATCTATGGTCCATGTGCAATATTTGCTAAGAAACAACTTTAGACTTAGCCTTCCACTGCCTCTGCACCTCTAAAAAATGACCTAAAGATTCTCTCTAGATATTTTAATGCAATTCATTTCCCTTCTAAGAAAATGAGAGGAATCATCCCTCCTTCCAAAGTAATGGAGGATTTTAATCAATTTATTCTTAACAATGGTCTTTATGATTGTACACTAAAAAATGGTAATTATACTTGGACCAATAAATGTAGAGGTTTTTCTCAAATTTTTGAGAGATTGGATCAGTTCCTTTTATCAAAAAATTGGCTCAACACCCCATGGGATTTCTCTTCTACAACTCATACTCTTACTAGTTCAAATCACTTTCCAATTTCACTGTCAGTTTTTTATGATAGGATGATTAAGAAGGGCTACTTTAAATTTGAAACTATGTGATTTAGAGACCTATATTTCATTCCTCTACTCAAATGTTGGTGGTTTGAAAGTTATTATGTTGAGGGCACCTAGATGTTTCAGCTTTGCAAAAAACTAAATTTTATCAAAACTAAAATAAAGGACTGGAATGCAAATTGTTTTAAGAACATCTTTAAGGAAAAGTCCAGAGTGGAGCAGGATTTGTCTAACCTATTTGAATTAGTAATAAAAAATGGAATGGATCCTTCTCTATATGATAAGTAAAAACTCTTAAAGCTGAATTAGATGAATTACTAGCAAGAGAAGAGTATTAGTAGAGATAGAAATCTAGGGACATTTGGTTAAAATATGGGGAAAAAATAGAAAAAATTTCCACACTTCCATGAAAATGAAAAGGCAAGTAAATAGGATTGAATAAATCCTTTCCTCAACTAGAAGTACCTTGGTATTGGATGAGGAAATTGGAGCTAAAGCAATATCTTTCTTTAAGGGCCTCCTAGCTCCCAGAAAAACAAACAAATCTTTGGAAAACAATTTCATTTTAAACAATATTCCCACATTGATTAAGGAGGAGCACAATAAATTGCTAATGAAGGAATTCACCATGCATGAAGTCAAAAATTTTGTCTTCTCCATGGTTGCTAAAAAAGATTCTGGACCAAATGGTTTCACGACTTTTTTCTATCAAAAGTGTTGGGATTTCGTAGGCAGAGATGTCTATCTTGCATTGGAAGAATCCCAGAGGAACCAAAAAAATATTAAAAGAATTTAATACCACTATGATTGCTCTCATTCCCAAAAAAAATAACCCCAAATATTTCAAAGACTTCAGGCCTATTTCCTTGTGCACCACAATATATAAAATATTTTCCAAATCAATAGCTCTTAGATTGGCTAAAATTCTCCCCTCTATCATTTCTAATGAATAGGGGGGCTTTGTACTAGGAAAGGATACCCCAAAAGGTGTTGTATCATCCCATGAATTTTTACATTCAATAATGCAGGACAAATCCCATGCGGTTGTTCTTAAATTAGATATGGAAAAAGCTTATGACAAAGTTGATTGGGACTTCCTTCTAGAAGTTCTTAAAATTTTTGGTTTTTCTAATAGCTGGTGTAAGTGGGTCTCTTCTTTCCTTTTTGGAGCAACTTTTTCAATACTATTTAATGGCTCACATATTGGTAAATTCAATTCTTGAAGGGGTGTGCATCAAGGTGACCCTCTCTCCCCATCCTTATTTATTTTGATGGCTGAAGGCTTAAGAAGACCAATAATTGCATCAAGGATCAATTGTTGTTGGAAAGGAATTTTTGTCAGGCCCTTTCCCACCCCAATCTCCCACTCCCTTTTTGTAGATGACACTCTCCTCTTTGGTAAGGCCTCCATAGATGAAGCAAAAGAAATAAAATATGTCCTTTCTACTTATTGCTCAGCTTTAGGTCAATCTTTCAATGTGGAGAAGTCAAATATTTTCTTCATAAATGTTAACCCCCAAGTTAAAACTCAACTTTTAAAATTCTAAGGTTTCCAATGTGGCTCTCTACCCTGCAAGTATTTAGGCATTCCCTTCTTCTCGAGTAGGGAAAAGTATGAATTTTGGGAAAATTTAATCTCCACTTCTAATCGAATCTTGTTATGGATGTCAAAATGGTTATCTTTTGCACGTAAGTTGGTATTATTAAAGGAAGTCCTTAATTCTCTTCCTAAAAATTTACCGTCGGTCCTAAAAATACCATATGAGAAAGGGTTTTCCCTTCAAAAGTTATTCAAAAATTTCCTTTGGGAAGAAAATTTTACACAAAGAAAAGAAGCTCCCATTAGTAGCATGGGAAAAATTTTGTAGGTCTGAAGCATTGGGGGTTGCTAGCCTAAGGGATCTCTTTTTACAAGATAAGACTCTTGGTGCCAAATTGGTCTAGCAATTGTATTCCAAGCTAAACAAAAAATGGTGTCAAATCATGAAACATAAATACTTGGATTTCCTTGACAAAGAACTTATTTTCACTTAAAGGAACCTCCCTCCTAGTTCTCAAAATATGGGATTTTATTGCTTTGTGTAGATCGGCCATCCTTCCTCATCTCTCCTAGTTGGTCAACAATGGGAAGAATCCCTATTTTGGGATGAGGCCTTGAATGGTCATCAATCCCTTAAACTCGTCAGTGATTGGGATAAAATAGAAACTACATTAAAAGGTCTCTCAGGTGATAAGGTGAAATATTATTTTGTTTTTGACTCGAGAGACCCTCTACACAACATTAAATGGAAGGATTTCAACTTTCTCCCTATTCCAATGCACCTAAATGATTCTCTTAATTTAGAACTTTAGAGAAGAAAATTTGATTTCTTTGAGAAACTTGATGAAATAATTTGGACAAGAGCTAAGTTTGGAAGTTATATAGTAAAAGAAGGGTACAATTCCTTGGTTGGTTTTGAAGGATCCTCATCTTGGCCTTTTAATCTCTGTTGGGGCCCAAACGTCCTTTGAAAAGCAGGTTCTTTTGCCTGGATGGAAATCAAAGACAAAATTTTGTCAGGTATGAGATTAGATAGATTAGTCATTGTGCCTTTGTTCATCTATGTAATGTGTGAACAAGATTTAGAAACTACAAATCATTTTCTTATTAACTGCCTCTTTGTACATAAATGTTAGACCTTGCTAATGTGGAGACTTTGATAGCAATCCTTCTTACAAAACTCGATCCTTCAACAGTTTCAAAGTTGACCAAAACTACATTCAAATTCAAAATTTTATTGCTTGTGGGAAATCTTTCCCTCCATTCTCATATGGAATATCTGGCTTGAGAGAATTAGACATATCTTCAAAAAAGAACAATTGGTTTTGGGGAAAATCATTCAAATAATTGAAATCTCCATTTTAGAAACAACAATGTCAAGTAAATATAGAAATGAAAACTAAAAAATTGTGTTATCTTCTTGGGATTATTTTATTTTAAAAAATTGGTCTCTTCTCAAGTTACCTAAAGTGGGTTCTATTCCTCCCAAGATCCCATCAGTGAACAGAGAAATGGTCAAATGGATACCTTCTCTTATAGACTTTATTAAACTAAATTTTGATGGAGCATCTAGGGGTAATCCTAGAAAATCAAGGGTTGCTTCAATTCTTAGGGATTAGGAAGGAAATTTTTTTGGAGCAATGTGTTCCATTCTTCTAGATGGATCTAATAATATCACATAGTTTAAAGCACTCAAGCTTGGGTTGGAACTCGCAATAAAACTATCTATTCCTCAAATTTTAGTTGAAGGGGACTCCATGGTGGTGGTTTCTGCAATACTGAATGGTCAATCAAACTTATGAAATTTCAACTATCTTCTATCCCACATTCAATGTCTTCTAAGTAAATTCTCTTCATATCAAGCGATGCACTACTACAAAGAGGCTAATTGTCATGTAGACCAGTTAGAAAATAAATCTGTTGATGCAAGACTTTCCCTCAAAATTCTCTCTAGGCAAGAATACTTTGAAATTTTTGAGTAACTAACAACAAACCTTATTTTATATAATGGGAATTGTAGGTTGGTTATGTTGGTTCTTGATTTAATTTTCCACTTGGAAATATTTGGCCTAAGACTTGGGCCCTTTGCTAATTTTCATTGAGAATGTATAACATAAGCAATGATCTTTCTTTATTTTGATGGTATTGGATGAGTTGGAAAATATTTTATTTGCTTCCAATAGTCTGATGGGGCTTCAAATATGTATCACGTGGCACCTTTTTTGTATATTGGGAAGGACAATATTCTATGTGGGTCCCTTCTCTACATTAATCACACTTTGGGATCATTTCCTCTTGGATAGTTAATGGGGAGCAATCTTGGTGGCACATATTTAACAATCCTGGTACAACATTTTTTTTGATATTCAGTACTTCTGAAATTTGTCTTTCCCAAAGGTTGTACCTTTGAATGGTTGCTGATTTCATTTGGTGGCTCCAATTTTGGGGCACATTTTTGTTAAGGCTTTCGTATCTTTCTATTTTTAGAAATGTCGCTAGAACGGTTGCTAATGGTAATCCTTGCTATCAGAAACTTGTAAGATTGGATGATAATAATGTCATTTTCTCTTGCACATAGTGCCTCGTGCAACTATCAGAAATGCATGCCCCAATTCTACAACAATTAGGAATGGAATGAAGCATTTGGGCTATCATTTTTGTTAGGCCTTTCTTAGATTTAAGTTTGGCATGTGATAAAAAAACTCTTAGTGATCTCCATGTCTCTAGCACTGATTCTTGAATGCATTTCAAATGGTACCTTGCAGAAATATTGTCACATTTGGGTGAAAAATGGCTACAATTTGATGCCATAACTTATGGCTAAACATTCTCTATATAGGTTTTTAATATGCACCATCTCTTGGTGCAATTAACTTACAAACTGCATTAATTGCTTCATCTTCATTGTTTGGCTTTACTCATGCGAAATTTGTATTAATGGATTACATTTGGTGCTCTTCTCACTACAACATTGTTACTTGTGTAAAGCATCATGCAAAATTATTTTAGAGTCTTCATTCCTCCAAGGTTTCATGAACTAAGGGATGTTAGGCCATTTACTTCTAAAAAACTCAGGTGGTCTTGTATACTAAAATGCAAACTAGTGGAAGATGCAATCAGAATGGTGTTGGGTCATGACTAGTTGAAATTCCACACTATGTCTCTTTTGCATGAAATCACCTCCCATTTTGTTTCCAACCTTATGGATATGCTCTGGTGTGGTGAAATGGTAAAATTCTTGGCTAGATCTTATCTCCTTCCACATATTTTCCCACTTTCTTCTCTGCACAATGCTTTGGAAGAATATGATATTTTGAATGGCTCTAACTTGGTGGATGGTGTTTTATGTCACCAATTTATTATTTTTGACTACTCACTATCTAATCTTCTAAGTGCAATGGAACATGAGATTTTTGATGATTACACTTATGAATTCATAAGATGCCTTCACAGGCTTAAGGTGTAGCTAGGGAATACAATCTTCAATATGTTATTACACTTGTTTGATGTAGTGTAATTTATGATAAGGAATGATCTAGTGGAACCCCACTCCACTCCTTGCTTTTCTCCTCTTTCCAACTTGGAATCCTTGGTTAAAAGTGGTGTTTAATCTTTCTTATGTTCATGGTTTTCACTCTCTACTTATTGGTGCATGGCTCTAGTTTCTTTGCTCATGGCTTCAACTCTTGTCATCTTCTCCATATTTTCCTCTTCCTCGCATGGATCTCTTCTTTCTTTTGGCTCAGCTTCTTTCAGTTATCAATTGGTGTTCATTTTTTTGAACTTTCATATGTAGTCCTCACGACTCTCTTACACATACACTGTTGATTTCTTGTTCACTATAAACCCTATGTTGGGGTGAATATTCTCATATGGTATACCTATCTTTTAGATAGATGACTCTTTTATCTAAATTTTGCATCTGAGCTTGATGTAAGGCCTGTTTGGTCTCCTCGGTAATTTTTTTTCTATATCTTCCTTTTTCTAATATCTATTTCCCTTAATGCTATCAATAAAATTTTGTAGCTTTGCCACTTTTTTATTAAGAAAAAAAGAGAGCAGTTAATTAATGGATGAAGTTGTAAAGGCATTATAGGAGATCATACCAGGAAATAATGTTGACACATCTTTTCCTGTTGCCTAAAATTTCAAGTTTCTATTTGATTCCTTTAATGAATATTCATCCTAATTGAAAGGACAAGTGGAAAATATGTTGTGACAAGGCTTACAGAGAAAAAATTTAAGGGGGTACTAGCCTGTGAAGATGGAGCAAAAACATTATTTTTGTATTATATGAAGTAGTTGGATTCCACACAATGAATAAAAGTTGAAATGGACTCAATTGAGTCCTAGATACCTAATTCATAAGGTTCCTATGATTTGAAATTGGACAAAGATGATAAGACTTGGACTAGTATAGTGGACTTACATGATAGATTGTTCACTTTGCATAACCAAAAGGAAGAGATTATCAGGAAGCTTGGGAAGCTAAGGGACTTAGTAAAATAAAAGCACATACCTATCTCAAGTGCTTTTGTTAGTACTAAAAAAATTTCAAAGCTAAATCTTATCCCTGGTACTATGGAAGAGGAAGAGAAAACATTGATAGAGCTTGAGTCTCTACACAGAATGCTTCCAACAACAAAGAAGAGCTAGGAAGAAGGAAAATTTGTGTGGAAAGCTATTCTTCAAAAGCTTTAAGGGTCAACACCTTCGGGTTGACCACTTCTATTTCTATATTTTTTTTGGTTTTTTATGTTTTTAGATTCTTTTGTACATATGTGGATGTATTAGATTTTTTTTGTTAGCTTCCTAAGGGGGAGATAGTTTGGTTTCTATATATGTTTGAGAGGATAGTTTGGTTTGTATATATGTTTGAGAGGAGCACCATTTTCCCTTGATGTCAAAAGGGGAGGGATACTTGTGGAGAGAAATTTTTGGAAAGATGTTTTGTTTTGGCACATGTTTCCATCAATGAAAAAGGGGGAAATTTTTTAGAGAATGAAGAAGGTTGTCATTAATGAGTTGTCATTGATGTCAACACTACATGATGGATATCAAAATAGTATGAAGGATTTTATAGAAGAGTTATTTTTCAAAAGGGTTTTTGCTAAGTGTCTACATCAATAGTTTCAACACATAGTTCCTTCCAATAATTTGGTTTGACTTTTTCCACCCTTTCATATCTACTTATGTGGTTCTAATATGTTCCTCATTGATATCACCATCATCTTATTTCAAAATTTTAGTTATTTGGATAAGTGTTTCAAAAGTTGCAAGCATCAGAAGATCGACAAATATAGTTTACACAATTTTCAGTGTACTAGCTACTACCTTTTTGGTTCTCATTCCTCTGTGGATTTAAGTTAGAATTTTTTATTTTGGGAGAATGATAATAGGTGTTAGTACATTGTATTTTTTATTTGGCATGATATTTTTTGATCCACGTAATCTATACTGATGATCAGTTTAAGTACTTTTCTTTTGGGTTCTATGCTTGGCCAACTTAATGTATGCAAAGAGTTATGGATATTAAATATGTGATACAAATAAGATTTTTTCTAGGTCCATACTGACCTATATTACATATTTTTGGGTGTGAAGAAACTTTGATTTGAATTGGGTGTCAACTAGGAATATTTTGTATGATTTAAAGCTACATCTAATTAGGCCAATCTAATTGATGTTTGCAATGGATTTTGGTATATATACAAGGTTGTTTTGACTTTATGAGTAGTATATAATGCATACATGATTTGAATGTAGGTTGTGATGCAAAATTTTTAGAATTATGCAAATAAGTTGTGAGTATTGAGAAAAGTTAGGAAAATATAGAGTAGAGCAAAGACTTGTAATCTAAGTTGATTATAATGTATTGAAGTCTATGTTATAATCTTCAAAGGAACTAAATCTAGCATATGTTAGATGAATTTTTCTTAGTTCAAATCTTGGATTTGAAGCCACCTCTTTCTATCTTTCTTTTCTCTGTGAATAGTGAGTTCACTTGGACAATGAGCCCTTTTGTAGTATCTTATAACTGATTATAACATATTTTTATTTAATCCTATTTGTGGTTTTTCCCTTATTTATTTTTCCTTGAAAATATTCTAGTGTTCATGTGTTGTGTGTGTTATGGGTTGTTCATTCTTTATTTCCTTATAATTGTTAAGTATACTTTGGAAATTGGATGGTTAATAATTGGATGGTGTAATAGAATACAGATTCACCCCCCCTCTCAGTATTCTGTGTTCAACATTAAAATCTCCTAGGAATCATCAATAGAATGGAGTTATGGAGAAGAAGAACAAGATAGTTTAGGAAGCAACAATAAAAATGTTAAAGGAAGTAAATCTACTGGATGTCTACTAGAGAGATGCTATTCATACCACAGTGTACATTCTCAACTAAGGATAGGAAAGAGTGAATAGTTCAAATACCCCCTATGAATGGTATTGAAAAACTTGTACTATCAAATATTTTAGAGTGTTTGGAAGAAAATTTTATATTAGGAGAGATGAAGAAACTTAGGGAATTTTAAATCAAGATTGGATGAAGGAATATTCCTTGTATATTCTACAAAGAGAAAATAATATAGGTGTTAGAAAAAAGGATGAAGAAGATTTTTGAATGTGCAAGTGTCAAAGGGGATGAAGAATCACATAAAATCTCATTGTTGATAGAAGGATAGGAATTTGATGAACCTCCTTGCAGAGAAGAAGAAAAAGAAAAAGATGAAAAAAAGATGATAATGGAATAGGAAGAAGATATGGAAAGAATTCCAAGGCTCCTAAGTATGTGCAAAAGAATCATTTAGAAGTTCAAATCATTGGGGATAAGAGTAAAGGTTTTTGACAATAAGGAAAATTCTATGATAGAAGAATAAGTAAACATTTTTTAACTTTTTGAGATATAACCTAAAATAGTTACAAAAGAATGGAAAGATGAGAATTGGATCAAAGTTATGAAAGAATATTTGTGGTAGACTGAGAAGAATCAAACATGTGATAACTAGTCCCAAGACCAACAAACAAGAATGTGATAGGAACTAAATGTGCTTTTAGAAACAAGTTGAATGAGAATGAAAAAGTTATCATGAACAAGGCTAGGCTTATGTGTAAGTGCTACTCACAAGTGGAAGGAATATATTTTGAAGATACTTCAAGGTCGATATCAAATACATGTAATATATGCATTTTTAAATTGTGAGTTAGAAGAAAATGTGTACATTTAACAACTGGAAGGTATTTAGCTATCAAAAGATCTCGATATGGTCTATAGGTTGAAGAAGGAATTTTATGGACTCAAACAAGCTCCTAGATCTCGGTATGTGTTACCCATAAATTTTCCTTAAGTTTTTATTCGGGATGTTATCTTACTATTTTTCCTAAGTCATGGACCAAATCTAGTTTTAGGCAGTCTTTTCTCATTCATTTCAAACTTGGGTGGTGTTTTGTAAAGTTCATTGAACCTCCCATTTTACTCCCTACCTTATTTTTTCCTTCATTGGATGGTTTCCTCTTGTCACATTTAAACTTCGTTTTTCCCCAAAGTGTACATACGAAACCAATTAAGCCATGAGGAAAATTTTGAAAAATTCCTTCGCAAGTTATGCCTCAAGTGGAATTTTCTAAGTCATTTTGAACCTGGGTGGGGTTTTGTTAAGTTATGTGAACCATCAATGTTGCTGCCTATGAAGGATTATATTGATTAAACTAAATTATCACCATTTTGGTTACTTAATTAAGATTTTATACAAAAGAAAGATAGTATTTTCCAAGAACAATATAAATAGAAACCAATAAACCATACATGTAAAAGCATAGATAACACCAAAAAGAGATATTTTATTTATATATAAACATTTTGGCATTATGTTGGTATAGCTATAATTGCTTGGTTTGAGTAAAAAACCCCAAGTTGGAGGACATAAAAAGAGGCAAAAAGAAGATATTTCAGGTGCACAAAAACATCGGGACCTAAATGCTCTTAGTAACAACTTGCAAGTGTTCAATTTAAGTAGGTGAAAATAGGTTCTCGTGTGACTAGAGGAATTGCACAAACAACCCCATGTTGTTTCTCACTACTCCAGTGCGTAGTAGAGCCACAGCCTCCTCCAAAGTCTTGTCCTGGATAGAATATGCAATGCAAATGGCATTAGCTACCAACCCGGTTCGAGGATAGTAGTTGAGTCCATTTATTGCCACCCTAACATTGTTATGGAATTCAGGTTTCACCAAATGCTCTAGTGCCCTCACGCCCCAGTCTTAATGGCCATAAGTCTTGAAAATAGTGTAGATAAATCGCTCCAGCATGGTGGTATTATGCACATGAGCTTGGCTTAGAAATTCCTCACCCAAGATGCTTTAGAGCACTTCTTCTTACACTTCACTCTACACCATGAAGACCTCTTTTAGTTGATCAGAAGTGTTCCTAAATAGAGGGCTACACTCAATTTCCTCCAAAATAATGTAATTGTTCATAGAGTTTCCATCACTTTGGTAGCTCACCATTTTGGATGCAATTGATGGTGGGAGAGAAGTGATACTACCTAAATTTATAGAATTTTGGTTAGACATGGGCTTATTCATTCAGGATTGATAAGATGTGAATTTAATTCACATTTATGGCCAATTTGTGTTGATTGAATTACAATCCTTCATCGGATAGCTCACACGTGCTACCACTTGGTTTCCTCATACATTGCATTAAATATTAATGAAATGATTAGTCCTTTGGCAGTTGTTGCTTAGGTGGTGATCAATTTTCTCTACTGATATCGATTCTTGGAAAATTTTCCATTGTCTTATCAATTTCTTGATAAACATTTGGGATACAAGAAATCACTAATTTATTAACGGCTTTAGTGTTCATTCAATGGCTTTAGCCATATTATAAATTAGAGGTTAAACATAGATGAAGGGGATTTTGAATCTTCTTGGATACATCTGGGGTTTTTTTTGAGGAGGAATAATATTAATTACAATCTACAATAGCTTATAATCAATGTGTTATAAATTAAAATATTTGAAGTATGCAAAACTCGGTGTTATGTGTACAATATAGCTATGTTTTCTTTAAATAATGGGCTATATGTCTTTTATTTATTGCAATCTGATCACCTTACATTAGTTAGATTTGATCTATTTACATTAGTATGATTTTCAATCTTTGTATTGATCATCAATTATTGTGCTTTCTACCCTCGCATTAGTCTCATATTTATGAGCTAGCATTAGTCACCTTTTCTTATTTTTGGTTAAAATCACATGTCATTTCTTTAGAATAGATAAATTCATTAAATATTTTGTGAGGGATCTATACCTCGATAAAATTCAAAGAAAATCCACAAATGAAATTGTGTGCTTTTTAGAGCTATTAGTGGATTTATATCGGTGACATTCTGGGTTTAGAGTCATTACTTGATTTATCTATCAAAGCTTATTTCATTCGCTAATAGTATGCAAGATTGGAAAAGTGCTTATTTCAATAGGGATTCAAAAAGGGGTCTGTTGATAGCAATATTTATTTTAAAGTTGAGAGAGATCAAATCTTGATTGTGGTTGTGTGCATTGATGACATATTCCTTGGAGGAAATGAAGGTAGGTCTAAAAGGTTTATAGAGGAGATACAAAATGAGTTTCAGATGTCAATATTTTGGGAGATGATTTTTTTCCTTGGGCTACAAATCATTCAATCAAAAAATGCTATATTCATTTCACAATCAAAATATGTTGGAAATTTTAAATAATTTTGGAATGGAGGACACTAAACTAGTATGTAATCCAATGATTACTGGTTTTATGTTGAAAAAAATTAAGAATCTTCTAAGACAGATCATACCAAGTATATATCCATGATTGGTGGACTACTATATCTAACTCATACTAGATCAGATATCATGCATGCAGTATATCTTATGGCATGATTTCAAGAAGACCCTAGAGAATCGCATGTGGAAATAGTCCAAAGGATATTTGAATATTTGAAGGGAACTTTAGACTTTGTTCTATAGTATCCTAAGGATACTGACTTCTCTTTGAGTTCTTATAAAGATGCAAATTGGGTAGGTTGTTACACCCCATTGTATTATTACATATTTACTATTACTTTGATGAGTTAAAATTCTTTAATACATGATAATGCTTTGTATATTTTGATAGAAAATGTGATGAATGAATGTACAATGCTCTGAATGCCAACCTATACCTGCTCAAACATGGAAAAACCCAAGAGTAATATTCATTTAAACAAGAAAAATAAGCATTCCCTATGAGATTCTTAAGCATGCTAAGAAGATGAACACACGATCCAAATAACATGAAATAACAAGTAAATGAACATGAAATCCTAATCTAAGCTACTCAAACCCCATCCCATAGGGATATTGGTGTCACTTTGATGTGGAAAGTTTCCCATACCCAATCCCAATTTGATTAGCTCCAAGATTATTGATGAACAATGTTGATTCTTGATGCAAAATGATAGTATATTCAATCTAAAATTATATGAAAATGGATTTTATAAATGAAAATTTTGCTCAAAGATGGTGATATCAATTGGGTGATTTATGAATGAGGATGAGTATAATGACTTTGCATAAAGAAGTGGATCCATATTGTGTAGAGAAATCCTCCACTTATAGGATTCAAGGGTGGAAGAATGTGTTAAATCAAGGTGAATGTGGGACTAAACATAGGACTAATAGCCATGTGACATTTGTCACAAGGCTAATGAAAGCCTAAGGAGATATTTGTGGAGAACATTTTGAAAAATGTGAAAAGTTAATGCATGTAGGTGAAGGGGTGAGGGGGATGTAAGATAATTGAAGGCATGTTAATGAGGATGTAAGAGAAGTCAATGCCTTTGTAAGGGACAATAAGGGCTTTGTAAGAGGCTTAAATTCCTTTGGAAGAAGCATTGAAAACCTTGTAATAAGTTTAAATGCCTTTGGGAGGGAAAGTCAACAAAAGGGGCTTTAAGGGAATATTCCCTAAAATATGACTTTTTGAAGATAAATAAGGTAATTACTTATTTAAAAGAATTGATTTTCTTGTGTAACATGGTTAGTTGACCAAGGGTTGACTTAACCAAGGGTAGGGTTAAAGGCTAGGGAAATGGGTAATGGAGATTAGGGGATAATTAGGTTAATTAATTTAGAATTAATTAATCTAAGTGTGATTAGGGATTTTATAACATTTGTTAAATAATTAGATTTATTTAAAAAAAATGAGAGGACATAAGGGATTTAATTAAATAATTTGATTTATTTAATTAAATTAGATGAACATTAGTGAATTAATTTGATAAATTGCTTTATTTGATTAATAGTAGAAATTGATGAATTTAACTAAATAATAAGATTTATTTAATTAAATGGTTAGTGTAGAGGTGATTTAGGAGGAAGTGATGTTAATTAATTAGAATCAGATGATTCAACTATTTGAGTGTCTACAAATGCAATATGGATAATTTAAATGTTTTAAAGATCAAATAATATGACGCATATGAATGTAATATTATCAGCTAACTACTACTGTGATGTACTAAGTTGGATGCAAGAAAAGAATTGAGCCTCTAGAAGAGAGGGGGAGTATCACTCAGGAGAAGAGCTTGGTTCGGTAACCCTTAATGTCCCTATTTGAGCTATCACACACTCACATCCTAGTTTGATCAAGTTGAGTCAAGTTATTTTGGGAATTGGTAAGTAAACCTTTGGTCATAGTTTGAGGATGATTTGTAATGGTTTTGGTTTTACTCTTTGATTTCTTGGTTTTTTCTTAGTTTAGATTATATGACTAAAATCTATATTGAGTGTAAGTTCTTTTTCATGTATTTATATTTATATATTAATCAATGAGTATATACATAGAATGTATGTATGTATATATGTATGTGATTGTGATAACTCATACATGTGAGTATATATGTACATGTGTATGCATAGGTGAAAGTACTTATGCATACTCATGTATGGATATATGATATGCATAAGAATATTGCTTGGACATATATGGCATATATATATATATATATGTATATATACATTTCTTATATATACCAATTGATGAATATGTAAATATATGTGTTTATCATGGATACTAAAATAATGATATATGTATATAATATATATACTAATATATATGTATATGAGTATGTATATATATCTATACATACATATTAATATATATAATTGTTAATAAATTTAAATGTCAACCAATGATTTTAATATGAATATATATATATATATATATATATATATAATGTTATAAAGTAAACTTTAGTAAATATATAATGTGGACCATATAAATGGTGAATGGTTCTATAAAGCCAAGAAATGTATTAATCATATGCTATGCATATGTTGCACATATGTAAGGATGTTTAAGACAAATGAAAGAACACAGTATGTGGCACATAGTATATAATGTATCATTTGCAAAGTGATTGGTATTTAATAAAGTTTGAGAAGGGCTTAAAATTTATGCTATGGAAAGTAAGGAGATGCATTTTATGGTAAATTTGTTGATTATATTAAAAACAATTCACAACAATAAAGGGTGTGTATTATGTAATATGTTGCACCATTGTATAAAGTATAAAGCAAATAGCAGTCAAAGAGATGTATTGAAAAGCAGCACATAGCTAAATAAGACAATAAGACTTGGTCAATCCATGAGATGAATGAAGCTAAAGGAAGAAGTTGACTTGCTATGCAAATAAGAAACTTTTAGGTATAGATTTTTGTATTTGACTTAGTAAAATAGCAATTTCTAGCAGTTAAAAAGGTGACTCAGCCATATTAGAGAGACTAAAAATGCAAGGACTATATATGTGTTTGCATATCAACTATTTGAGTAGCCACATTTCACTTCATTTGGCTTAGTCAACTCATTTAGAGGAGAAGTTGGTTTTTTATGCTAAGTGGTGGTAGTTGGAAGAGAAAATGTGGAAAATTGTAGAGCTTGTTTGTATCAATAAGTTTCTTATATTTTAGTATAAGTAGAGGAATATTCTTTACCTTTCAGGTTATTCATTTGTTTCATTCATTCTTTTGAAGTTCGTTGTTGTAGTTTTCAATACAATAAGTTGTTGAGTGCATTATTGATGAAAGAGAAATTGCTTTGAGAATTTGTAGTTTTTTGAGAGTTTTGAGAAAAAGCTAATATAGGAGATATGTTGATCATAGAAGGAGCAACAAACATGACTATGGAAATTAAGCTTGGGAAGCAGTAGTATCTTCATTAGGAGCTATAATTCCAACTTATCTATTATTTTTATGTTGAAAACATATTTGTCTATGAATGTCAATGTTTTATGAAAATAATAATTATATGTTATGTTGAGCTTGCTTGCATAAACTTAGATTATTCCTTATTTTGGATGAGCTTGTGTGATCTTTGGTGAATTCCCATTTTGGTGAAACCCTATTGATTGGTATATACATACATAATCATTCCATATGTTGGAATTGTGTGGTTATGTGATGTAGTAAGGGGAGGTCCTACAACACAACTTATCAAAATTTGACCAACCAATCAAGTATTAGATCACCAAATGCTCAAACTCTTTCAATCTCAACCATTCTTCACTATTTCCTTGTAGCTCTCCAACCTCACTCAATCAGGTGTAACTCCACAATGACACGTCATCAAACCATGAAATTAACCTTATAAGGAACCCATTTGGACAAAATTTAACATATCCAAAAATCACCTATGGACACTTCAAACCAGAACACTCAAAACTCATAATTTCATTATTTTAGGCTTCTAATTAGCCTCTTTTTCTGAAGAAAATACTCTTGAATCTTATCCAAAACTTCTAAAAACCTATGGGAAGCAACTCACATGTATCCAAACTTAGGAATCCACAATTATTTGGCATAAGTACAATCATCTAATGGCCCATTCATGAAACCCTCATTTATAGCCATAAAACTAGGTTCTATTGAAAAACTAACATACCCCTCATGAACAGCCATGAGATCACCTAAAATAGGATTATCTAGGCCTGAACATACTCAAAAAATGAAGAAAACTCACTACCCCAATCATTCTCCTATTTTTTCATCATAAAATCACATTTTTCTTCATGGAAACTACAAAACTACATACTAGGACTTCACACCCAACTCATGAAATGACCTCCCCAACTTTCTCAAACCTTTTACACACCAAAAAAAATTAGTACACACCCATTCCTCTGAGATACATCCTTCATAGTAGGTGGAATGGGTTTTAATTCATTGTAGGAGCCTCAAAACACAATATGCCCTATTTCTGGCTGGTCTGTGAAATCAGAAAAATAAATGCACTAAAACTTATGAAAGAACCTTCAAATTGAATTCAAATACAGGTGAAAAAAATGTATTAAATTATCCCACAAAGTTTTGAATCAAGAAGTTGTTGTACGACCTCTACCAAGGCTGGAAAATACTAAAAATCTAGAAAAATCACAAAAACATTGCACAACTTGATGTTTCTTCTTCAAAATCTTCAAAAGAACTCCTTACAATGATGGAATAAAAGAAATTTATAATTTTTCCAAGTAAAATTACCTTATAACTTCCCTTAACCACCTTTTTAAAGCTTAATACCGTTGGTCTTCCACAAAAGCAACTTTTACAACTTAATTATTTGACAACTTTGCCAAAAATGCAATTTTTGCAATGTCAAATAATTTGTCCACCTTAGACACCTAGTATGACTCAAATATGATCAAATACATGATAAAATGGTCTCATGACCTTATTATAACATAAAATTCATTAAATCCTATAATCTACTCCTTATTTTCATTGATGAACAAAACCTACTTAATGGTGCTCCTGCACCATTATGTTTGCTAAACAAGATAATCATAGTGTATTAGTATAATACCTAGGTTTTCATAGACCATATGTATGCTTACATAGATTATGAAATATGATAAATGATATTATCTTGAAGTGATAAGTTGAAGATGTTACTTGCAATACTATATGTGTGTGTGGTTAACTTGGCCTTTCTAGGGGTTAGGATAATCCATGGATGGGAGTAACCTAGTTCATCACTTAGTTATGCCATCACCTTTTAGGTTGAAATTATGTTATGATTGAAAAGAGTATGTGTGATCATTTACCAAATCAAGCTAAGGGGTGGGTGAACATATGACTCAAATTTTGAGTGGGCTGATTTTATATCAAATCTTTGACCAAAGTAGTGTAAGTAGACACTAATTACACTTGCCAGTTCCCTATGAGATAGGTTTACATACCTAGGATAGAAATTCCATGCATGTAGGTTGTATCCAATTTATGATAGCTCTAGTTATGTAGGACACAATACCATGCTCATGAAGGCTAGTATTATAAGGTAACTAGACCAATCTCTTAATCAGCCCCTTAGTTCAAACTCAAGCCTAATTAATTATAATTTCCAAAAGGGAAAACCCAGCGTTCATTAATGCGATGACATAGCACTTAACAATGGAGAATGTGTTTACTAGGTAAGTGACCTATGACCCATTCACCCAAGGGTGAATGGGTCCTCACTTAGACCTAGGACCTAAATTTTTATTATGTTTTTGGTAGTATTTCAATGATTTCAAAATGTGTATTCACATGTCAGCTTGTGCTATTTGAACTTTAGGAATTAATGTTGACATGTGTATAAATAAGAGGTCATTTCACTATGTTTCACCTAGCATTTTCATGTTATCATAAGAGAACTTCAAGAGAAATTCAAGAGCATTTTAAAGGCATTCAAGAGTAGAATTATTGAAGAATTATTGCAAAATTCAAGATCATATTATCATGTCAAAGTATTATGGCATCATGCATGCTATTTGATCCAATATGTTGATGTAGTGTTCAAGATCCATTCAAGAATTCAAAGGCATAATTTCAAGTCAACCTTCAAGATCAAGATCCACATCCATTGAAGCCATTTCATGCTAGTTGTAGATCTATATTCCAAGGTTCATACAAAGGCTTGGTGAGATGTGAGATTGAATTTTTTTATTCATCATTCCTTCATGCTATTCCATTTCATTATAATATTTAATTACCAAAAGAGGGTTTGACCAAGGCAAACCCCATTCACCAACAAAACAACATTTTCCCCTCTTGATGTGTGTTTGTAGATTTTAGGTAGATCTCTTGGAGAGAAATTGCAAAGTTTTCAAAGTTGCATTTGTTGTTATCATTCTTACAATTTCATGGAAACTAACCTAAAATATTTATTTTTGGCTTTTTGATTGTGAAATTTGGGAATCTGGGAGTGTCAAAACAACAAAACATAACCAAAAAAACATTTTTATAGAGCACTAGCTAGGACCCATTCACCATAGGGTGAATGAGTGTTAAATTTTCTTTGAAAAATAACTTTTGGTGACTGGTACACATCACTTTCCCATTCTCAAATCTGCATTTTAGTTTTTGGTTCCATGAGAATTAAGGTTAATCTATTAGATGCACTTTGTAGATTGCATTTTGGAGTTGTTTTTCTATTTTTAATCTTTCTCCCGAAAGTATTGCTTGACCTAGATCCTCATCCTAGCATAAAAGGGAAATTTGTAGATTCATACTTTGGCTTGCCTCACCTCATGGTTGACAGTCATTTCATTGTTTCAATCTTGTTTCCTAAATGAATTGAGGAAAAATAGGTCCACCATACCCTCCATTTTCCATTTTAATAAACACCTATTTTCCACCTTTTCATTTTGGTGAACATGAGTTTGAGCATTGCAATTTTCTAATTTTGGAGTCCACTTTCACCCTATATTTAGATCTTTCATTCAGGGTATGTGCAGGATCATCATGGAAAAAATAGGTCCTTAAGTGGCGAAAAATTCAGAAAAATAAGAGTTAGGCAACTTGACGTAAAAATTTGAAAAAGTTATCTATATTATTTCAAAAATATGTAAGAATAGAAACTATAGAAAATTGAATGCATTTTCTAAACTACTAGGTTTGTTTTATTAAAAAAATCTATTTGGTGAAAATTTGAAATTTCAATGCAGTAACACTTAAATTTCAGGGAAAAAATAAGTAGGTGTTTATTTGACCACCCCAACCACAATAAAATGATAATATTTTTTATAAGATTTTAGATATAAGTAGAGGACTCATGTCCCGATGTGATGCATATTTTTTTGTAATTTTTTCCAAGTAAATAATTAATTATGATTTTTTTGTTACAACTTTTAAAAAATATTAAAATTGATATGTCTGACCACCAAAACTTGGTCAAAACTTCATGAAATTCTTTTTTTTAATCCTATAGTATGCAAAGCATAGAATGTGACACATGTTTTGGATTTGAAAAATGTGATATCATTTGAAAGTTATAGATGTTGTTCAATCAGCCTATCAATTAGAACTTTAGTCATAATTCAAATAGAAAACGAATAATAATTATTTATTAAATTCAAAGTAAAGCATAATTTATATTGGTGGAAAGTTGAGAATCTTCTTTATAAATCATTTTCATTTCATCAATTTTGGGTAAAAAAAAGTTGTGAACCACATACCCTACACATACCCATCATATCGCCACTTTTTGGCCCATCATGATCCTACATATACCCTTCATTTGCATTTCATTGCATTGAATTAAGTCTCATTTAGGGTTACTTAAATTGTAAAAAAAATTGCATTTCATTTAGGGTTTTAGGATTGCATGTTTGCATCTCTTGAAATCTAAAAAATACAAAAAAAATAGTTATTTTGTAAATTATTTACATAGCATTGCATCATCATTCACTTGTATTTGAAAATTCAAACAAAATTGTGTATCAAATTAGGTCTCATAGCTTGTCATTTTGTCACATTTTTCACTTGCATTCAACATTAAATTTTGATGAGGGCACAGCCTGAGACTTACAAAATAACCCACAAACAAGAGAATAATTTTATTATTCAGAAAATGGAGTTTCTTACATGCAGAGGATCTCAAATCCCCAAGTTCTACAACACATGCAAGTTACAGAAAGCTACAGAATAACCCTTTTGCAATATGCGAGCTTGTCCCCAAAAAGCTACCCAAAAATTAGAAACCTGCCCATAAATAGAGCTCCTCTTTAGTTTGGAGCTAAAACAACATTCAAATTTGAGTTTAGGTAATTTGGCGCCAAAAAATTACAACTTGAAGTTCAAATTTGAAAAGAACATTTGTAATTGTATCTTCTAGAAAGTGCGCCAACTTCGCAGGGCCATAACTTTTGATCCGGGACTCTGATTCTCAAACCGTTTGAACCATTGGAAAGGTATCAAAGTCAATAATGCGCTTGAAATCCACAACGCTGATTTTGAAAAGTTTCAAGGCTGTTCCAGAAACTCTAAGTGCCTCAAATCTAACTCGAAAGATTTTCAGGTACAAATCTGGGAAACTAAAACTGTAATATCTTCCAACCCAGAAATAGAAAATAAAAACCATAAATTGGGAATTTCATTATGATGAAAAGGGTATCCAAAAATATAAAAACATCTAAAAAATGAGAAACTTGAAATTTAACTATTTTTTGGGTGATGCAATATTGCCCTTACAGCACTGGATGCTCCTACATCAGACACCCAGGGTAATTTGAGAAGTGACCTCATCATGTCTCAGATGGTTGAGGAAAACCCAACCAGTCAACCACTGCCTTAGATAGCCAGGATGAATTTTCCACAGGCCTTCCTCTCCATTTCACTAGATATTCTTCATATTGCCTGTTTCTGGTACTCCTTGCCACACGACTATCCAAGATTGCTTCAATCTCCTCCCTTTCTAAAGTAGGTGCTGGAATGCCATACTGCCCTATTGTTGGTGGTTCCTCTATTCCACCTTCATGATACTCTGTCAAATCTAAAATGTTGAACATAGGAGAAATTTTGATTCCATCAGGAAACTCTACCTCATATGCATTCCCTAAATCATGCTTCTTCAAAATATTACAAGGACCAAACTTCTTCATCTTTAATTTGTTATATGTTCCCACTGGAAACCTTTCTTTCCTCAAGTGGACCATCACTTCATCACCAATCTAAAACTCCTTATACCTCCTCTTTTGATCTACCTTAGCCTTATACTGCATATTCATCTTGTTAATGTGTTATCTTACCTTCTCATGTATATCCTTGATGTGTTCTACAAAATTCTTGGCTTCAGCACTTATTTTCTTCTTTTGGTCCATCTTCCTCAATTCTGGAGCTGTTCTGGGGCTACCTCCATACACAATCTGGAATGGTGATCTACCAGTGCTTCTGTTGATAGAATTGTTGTAAGAAAATTCTGCCTGGAGTAAGATCAAGTCCCATCCCTTGGGTTTATTTCCTACCAAACATCTCAGTAGATTACCCAGACTCCTGTTAACAACCTCTGTCTACCCATATGTTTGTGGATGGTGTGCTAAACTGAACTTCAACTCTGTCTTCAACTTCTTCCACAAGGTCCTCCAAAAGTACCCCACAAATTTGGTGTCATGATCTGAAACAATACTCTTTGGCAAACCATGTAGCCTCACCACCTCTTGTAAGAACAAGTCAGCAATGTGGATTGCATCATGGGTCTCTTGAAATTGAATGAAATGTGCCATCTTCGAAAACCTATCAACCACCGCAAAGACTGAATCATTCCCTCATTGTGTCCTTGGCAAACCAACAACAAAGTTCATACTTATATCCTCCCACGACCTCTCTGGTATAGGTAAGGGCTGATATAAGCTTGTATTCTAACTCACTCCTTTAGCCATCTCACATACCCTGCAACTTTGTAAAAAATTCTTCACATCTTGTGACAACTGAGGCCAATAATAATGCTCACTAATAATGGCAATGGTCTTATCCTGACCAAAATGTCCTGCCATTCCTCCACTATGCTTCTCCTTTATTAGGTTCTCCCTCATGGAACTCCTCGGGATACACAATTGACTTCCCTTAAATAACATGCCATCCTAGATTATGAAATCAAGCACCTTGTCTTGTCCACTATAATGGGTTCCTTGCAAGCTTTCCAAGCCTCTGCAAAATTAGGATCTTCTGCACGGTGTCTTGAGTTCATTGAACCCAACCACTTCAATCTGCATGTGTCATCAATGTATGCCTCCTACTTAAGGCATCTGCAACCCTATTTGACTTCCTCCTATGTTTCAAAGCAAAGGTATAACTCTGCAAAAATCATTTCATATGCCTCTGATTTAATTTTTCCTAACTATTTAGTACTGCAAGGCCTGATGATCAGTATATAGAACAAATTCCTTTGGCAACAAATAATGTCTCCATTTCTTTAATGCTTGAACTATTTCATAAAATTCTGATCATATACATAATACTCTCTTTTGGCATCATTTAACTTTTCACTGAAATAGGCAATGGGCTTACCTTCTTGGCTCAACACTGCTCCAATGGCACAACCACTGGCATCACAATCCACCTGAAACACCTTGTTGAAATATGGGAGGGCTAGAATAGGTTGCTCTGTCACCTTGGCTTCAACAGTTCAAAACTTTTGCGCTCCGGTGCTCCCTTGAATTCTTTTCTATCCCCTCTCATTGTTTCAATCAGGGATCCACAAATACCACTAAAGTTTCTAATGAACTTTCTATAAAAACTAGCCAAACCATGGAAAGATCTCACCTCGGTAGTAGTTCTTGGGGTAGGCCATTCAAGAATAGACTTCACCTTCTCTGGGTCCATCTTGAGACCTTCTGCTGAGACAACAAACCCCAAGTACACTAACTCCCTCTTCACAAAATTGCACTTCTTCAGATTAATCAATAGTTTCTCTTCTCTTAACTTCTCAAAGACTCTTTAAATATGCATCAGATGGTCATCCAACGTCTTACTGAAAATAAAAATATCATCTAAATACACAATAACAAAACTTCCTAGAAATTATTTTAGTACCTCATTCATAAGCCTCATGAATGTGCTCGGTGCATTGGTTAGCCCAAAAGGCATGACTAACCACTCGTATAGGCCCTCTTTGGTCTTGAAGGTAGTCTTCCATTCATCTCCCTCTTGAATCTGGATCTGGTGATATCCACTCTTCAGATCAATCTTTGTGAAGTACTAAGCTCCACTCAAATAGTCTATCAAGTCATCCATCCTTGGTAGGGGAAATCTGTACTTGATTGTTATCTTGTTTATGGCTCGGGAATCTGTACACATCCTCCACTCCCATCCTTCTTTAGTGCTATTACTCCAGGTACTGCACATGGACTCAAACTCTCCCGTATCAAACCCTTTCTCAACAACTCTTGAACTTGTCTGTTCAACTCCTAATTTTCTACTAGAGTCATTCTATGAGCTGCCTTATTTGGAAAATTGGCTCCAAGAATCAAGTCAATTTGATGACTGATCTTCCTTATTGGTGGTAAAGCCTCGGGTACATTATCATAAAAAATACCCTAAAATTCATCCAACATCCTAGAAACTTCTTCTAGAACTTTCTCACTATCCTCCTTACTCACTCTAGGAATAATGCATAACACACATGCTCATGCTTCATATCTTCTAAAAAATGTTGTCCATCTATATAACAAATTCTAGCACTACTGCATACCTTTTCTTCAGTCTCCTTCAAGGGTTTTAACTTGTGACGAACCCCATCCTTTGTCAAGAAATAAGTGTTTGCATGGCCATCATGTATAGCTCGCCTATCGAACTGCCACAACCTCCCCAACAACATGTGACATGCATCCATGGGGATGATATCATAGAGTACCTCATCATGGTAGCTCCCGATCTTAAACTTTACTAGGCACTTCTCATTGACCAAAACTTTGTGGTCTTTCTGCAACTAGGCAATCCGATACGGATGCGGGTGCCTTTCCCTCTTCAGCTTCAACTTTGTGATCATCTCCTCTGACACCAGATTATCGGTGCTCCCACCATCAATAATGATATCACAACATTTTCCTTCACACTTGCACCTTGTGCAAAATAGATTCTTCCTCTATTTTGGTTCCTTTTCCTCAGTCACCAGGGCTCTCCTAAATACTAGGGCTTTTCCCCTTTTAGCATCATCAGAATGTTCAGATTGGGCCTCCTCATCTGCCTGCGCAACCCTTCCACGACCTTTTGGCCTTTTGTCTGCCCTTCCTTAGTGTTGTGGACATTCATAGGCTCAATGCCCTTCTTCACCACACTGGAAACATGTTCCTCTAAAACCACCTCTTCCAGATGCTTGTCCATATCTCCCTCATCCTCTACCTCTTTGATCACCATTGTTTTGATCATGAGGGTGGTAGAAGTTGTCATTTCTTTAGCTTCCGCTGGTACCCACATCTTCACTTTTCTTTTCATCATCATTTCAGCTTCCTGAAGGTCTTCCATTACCCCTTCGGCTTTGACCTCCTTATCCTTTTTGCTTGCCATCAAATCTTTTGTTCAACTTCTCTTCCACCTTCAGAACAAACTAATACACATCCTCAATGGTGGTCATTCTGACTAGGCTTAACTCCTCCTGAATGCTCGGTCGTAACTCATTAAGATATCAGGCTACCTTCTCCTTCTTGGCCTCTATGTGACCCATTCTGATGATTATCTTGTGAAAATATTTAGTATATTCTTTCACAGATCTACTTCCTTGCTTCAACCCTTGCAATTTCTTCAACAGATCTAACTCATAGTCCACTGGTATGAACTGCTTCTTTAGTTTCTCTACCATGCGATCCCATCTAGTGATCTTGCATTTTTTTCTTCGATTTCTTTCAAACTGGACCTTTCCACCAAATACTGGCATGACCTTTCAGCTTCATTTTTGCAAACTTAACCCGATCTGGGTCCTCTATTTCCTCATACTCAAAATATTCTTCTAGCTCATTGATCCAGTTGATCAACTCTTTTGGGTTCAAACTTCTAGAATAACTAGGGACTTCTGCTCTGGGTCTTTTCCCGATCTTTGAAATGGCCCTTATTAGCTTCATTTGTTCTTGATCAATTGCTTCTTCTTCCTCTTCTACATTTGAACCTTATTCCTCTCCTTCATCCTCACTTTCCTCCCTCGGGTTTAACCCTCTTCTCAACTACTCTTGTAATGCGTCAATCTGTCTTTGGAGGGATACCAGTGCATCTCTTCCACCAACATTTCTGCCACCTCGACCATCTCTAGCACCACCATGCCTACTAGGAATCACTCTTGGAGGCATCTTTCTTGACCTTGACCCACAACCACGGTCCTGGTATGAACTGCCTCACGATTGGCGATCTGTCCACACACTCAAGAAAATCTGCTCTAATACCACTTGATGAGGGCACAGTTTGAGGCTTAGAAAATAACCCACAAACAAGAGAATAATTTTATTATTCAGAAAATGGAGCTTCTTACATGCACAGGATCTCAAATCCCCAAATTCTACAACTCATGCAAGTTACAAAAAGCTACAGAATAACCCTTTCGCAATATGTGAGCTTGTCCCCAAAAAGCTACCCAAAAATTAGAAACCTGCCCATAAATAGAGCTCCTCTTTAGTTTGGAGCTAAAACAACATTCAAATTTGAGTTTAGGTGGTTTGGTGCTGAAAAATTACAACTGGAAGTTCAAATTTCAAAAGAACGTTTGCAATTGTATCTTCCAGAAAGTGTGCCAACTTCTCGGGGCCATAACTTTTGATACGGGACTCTGATTCGCGAACCGTTTGAATCATTGGAAAGGTCTCAAAGTCAATAATGTGCTTGAAATTTTCTATGCCAATTTCAGCAAGTTTTGGGGCCATTCTAGAAAATCTAAGTGCCTCAAATCTAACTCAGAAGATTTTCAGGTTCAAATCTGGGAAACTAAAACTGTAATATCTTCCAACCCAAGAATAAAAAATAAAAACCGTAAATTGAGAATTTCATTATGATGAAAAGGGTATCCAAAAATGTAAAAACATATAAAAAAATGAGAAACTTGAAATTTAACTATTTTTGGGTGATGCAAGATTGCCCTTACACCACTGGATGCTCCTGCATCAAATTTTGATCTAATGTTAGGATCTAGGACTATTGCACGTGAATAATAACTTTTACAATGATTAAATTGAAGGTCTTTAAAATGTAATAGCATAACTGAAATGCTTAAATAATCAAAGCAATAACAAAGTGATGAATAGAATATAAGAGAGATAGAAGAGAGAAGACAAAACACAAGTTGATAATGGAGTTCACCAATATGCCTACGTATCTAGGTCCCTCTCCAACAAAGTGACTGATCCTTGACTATGCTCCAAACTAATTAAAAGGCATCAACAAAATGCAATGTCAAGTCTTCAAGAGTTTCAAAGTCTTCCTCCTTCAAGTGCAACAGAGTAACACTCCTTCGATGCACAAATTCAAACACTCAGACTCTCCATACAAATTCTCTCCACAATTCAGAATTCTCTCATAAGTCACCAGTTGGTTATCCCAAATCCTAAATTCCCCCCTTTTTATACATAATTTTCCCATATGGGGTTAAACCACCATATTTAATAAAATAACCCCCTTACAACAAATTTCCCTTATTTTTACAAATAAAACAATAATCTCAACCATTAACCCCTTAAAAAGACAAATTCTTCCATTTGGGTTCTATATTTTTTATTTATTTTTGTCTTTTCTCGTAGGAAAGCAATTTAGAGGTTGATTAGTTTTAATATTATTTTTAACAACTATAATAAAACCAAACTGTCTCCCGTATATTCATGGCCCTCATAATTTCGGGCTATAAAAATCATAAGGATTAAATTTGTTTTAAGTTTGGAGGTTAAATTAATTTTAGTTTTAAAATATCTTTTATGAAAATCTTTTGATATTTTATGCCCCTTAAAAATCTCATTTAAATCCCTTAAAATCTTTTAAGATCCTTAAAAATCTTTAAGAATCTTTAAAAATCCCCTTAAAAATCTCGTAGTGTGGGCTTTTAAAACTTAAAAGGCTTAATAATTTAAATATAAGGGAATTCAACTTTTAAATTTAAATAATCACGTCGTCATTTTTTCCATGTCATCATTCTTGCCACGTCATCATTCCTGCCACATCATCATGGTCAACCCTCAACTTTGACCAACCATAACTTTCACATATGGACTCAGATTTGGTCTGTTCAAAATGCATCAGAAAGCTCTTGACAAGATCTTTTACATGGCGATGAAATACAGAGTATGTGGAACACTTCAATTCTTTATGACAAGTATCCACCTGGATCAGTCCTCCCCACTAGAGAGCATTTGGACCTCCAAAAGTTACTTTTATTCAGAATTTAAGTGAGGGCATGGCCTCCCCACTTGTCCTATATCACCTATCCATCTGTACACCTGGCTCAACACCACAATCAGGACTGTAATAACATTTTTGAACATATACATCATTCTATCACTTCCATAAGCATCTACATTAACTATTACAACCATTAACTAATAAACACTGACTAATATCAAGTTGAATAGCAATGCAAATATGAAAGAGAATGAATCAAAAACATGTCTATTTTTCACAACAAGAACATTTTTACCCAAAGGAGTCTCCAAATTCCCAATCAAAAGTTGCAAACTTGTATCATTAATGCTTTCATTCACTATTTCCTCATTTTGTACTGTTATTGTATCCTACAACATCTGATTATCCTTGATTACCTCAAGTTCATGTCTAGAACCACCTAAATTAACAAATATAAGAGACAAATCTTTACTTGCATTAATCACCCTTTTCAACTACCTTGTGTTTACAAAAGATCTATTACTCTTGATTCTGTGAGAATGTACAGTATACTTAATACCATCTTTAAACAAGTGATAATGATTAAATGGGTATGTGCAGGATCATGATGGGCCAAAAAGTGGCATTATGTAAGTGATATGATGGCCCATGTGGATGACTCTTTTTTACCCAAAATTGATGAAACGAAAAGGATTTTTAAAAGAGATTCCCAACTTTCCACCAATATAAGTAATGCTTTACTTTGAATTTAATAAATAATTATTATTCATTTTCTATTTAAATTACGACTTAAGTCTTGATTGATATGCTAATTGAAAAACATCTATAGCTTTCAAATGGTATCAATTTTTTGAATCCGAAATAGGTGTCACATTCTATTCTTTGCACACTATAGGATTAAAAAAATAAAAAAAATGAATTTCATGAAGTTTTTACCAAGTTAAGGTGGTCAGAAATATGATTTTTTATATTTTTTAAAATTTGTAATAAAAATTCATAATTAATTATTTACTCAGAAAAAAATTACAAAATAATATGCATCACATCAGGACATGAGTCCTCTACTTATATCTAAAATCTTATAAAAAAATATTATCATTTTATTGTGGTTAGGTGGTTAGATAGACACCTACTTATTTTTTCCCTCAAATTTAAATACTATTGCATTGAAATTTAAAATTTTCACCAAATAGATTTTAAAAAATAAAAAATAAACCTAGTAGTTTAGAAACTACATTCAATTTGCTACAGATTCTATTTTTACATATTTTTGAAATAATATAGATAACTTATTCAAAATTTTACATCAAGTTGCCTAACTCTGATTTTTCTGAATTTTTCGCCACTTAAGGGCCTATTTTTTCCATGATGATCTTGTACATACCCAAATTCCCTATAGAAAATAGCCTTTTGATCATATAAATAAGGGCTACCCAACACTATCCCATAGATATCTAGTGTAACCACATCAAACTATACCTCATCAACAAACTTACTTGTGATTGTGAATCTCAAAATGCACTGCCTTGTTACTTGCAATTCATTATTTTCGCAAACCCAACCTAGTGGATAAAGTCTCTTATGTTGTATAGTTTTCAACCCCAAGTTCCTCACAACATATTTAGAAATTAAGTTAACTTGAGATCCACTATCTATGAGAGTATCAATTTTAGTGTGCTTAGCAACAACCCTTACGTGAAATAGCTCATTTCTTTTCTTATCTTCAGGGACATCATAAACTTGAGAAGTAGAAGCACAACTGTCAAAGGCAACACTGGAAATAGTATCCTTACCTTTCAAACCCATTTTTGTTATCTTAGTTTCATCTTCATAATCTGAACCAAGATCCATAACAACATTTGTGGACTCCTTACTTTTTTGTTTATGAGCCCATTTCGGCTTCAATTTAGGATGCAACTACTAGTAGTGATCTTCATCATGACCTTTCCTATCACAATGAGATCATGAGAGCTTATCATCCTTCTTCTTAATGGTAGTTGTCTTCTTCCCCTTTCCCGTATCTTCAGATTTACCTTCAGACTTAGATGGCTTCTTGTCAGAATTATCAATGAAAGTACCATTACCTCTTGACTCTAAGTGTGTAGCTTGTATAGAAACTTCATCCAGATTACTAGGACTCAAAACTAAAATGGAATGTCTTAGATAAGAGTGAAGACCACTTATGTACTTAAGCAAGGTATCCTAGGTGTACAATGGAACATTCAATGCAATAGCCCTCTTCCTGAACTTGTGGGTGTACTCTTGGATAGTTTGACCTTTCCCTTGCCTAAACATTTTCCAATCCATCATTAACTATTGCATATGGCCTAGGGGATACAATTTCTTCTTCAGAGAATTAACAAATTCTAACCAAGTTAAATTGACTCTACCATGTTGTGAAATTTTTTCCCAAGTTCTACTCTCCCATCGAGTGAGAGTTGTTTCTCCCAACCGAAGAGTAGAAAATCCTAGAAGCATCATCTAAGAGACCTTGAAGTCTACAGTACACTTCTACTTGTTGAACCTAGTCATCTAATTTCTTGGCATTTAATTCCCCGCAATGTTTAGGTCGATCAAATTTTACATCCAATTTAATTTTAGGCTTATGTGCAACCTTGAAAAGATTAGTAGAAGTAGAATCTGTAGGAGAATATGGAGAAAGAGAAGACGAAGAAGAAGAAATTTTTGGAGGCTCATCACCACCTCCTAGTCTTTTCCCTTTGTCTTTCTAATCCACATGCTTTTCTTGATTCAATGAATCTCCTTTTTCACGCTTCTTCCGTTCCAACTTTTCCTATCTTTCTTGAAAAAGAACTTCTACCATTGCCTTCATTTCAAGAAAATATTTTTAAAAACTCTTCTCATCAAGCTCTGAACTTTTTCTAGCTTCCAAACCTTCCATCTTTGATGAATTTTTTTGTTTATTGATCTCAGGATTGTATTTTGCAAGCATTCCTTCACCTCGTTGGCTCTTAGACACGTGAATAATAAATTTTACAATGATTAAATTGAAGGTCTTTAAAACTTAATAGCACAATTGAAATTCTTAAATAATAAAAGCAATAACAAAGTGATGAACAAAATATAAGAGAGATAGAAGAGAAGAAAATTCAAAATTTGATAACAGAGTTCACCAATATGGCTACATCTCTAGGTCCCTCTCCAATAGAGTAACTGATCCTTGATTATGCTCCAAATTGATTACAAGGAATCAACAAAATACAATGTTGAGTCTCCAAGAGTTTCAAAGTCTTCCTCCTTCAAGTGCAACAAAGTAACACTCCTTCGATGCAAAGATTCGGACACTCAGACTCTGCATACAAATTCTCTCCACAATTCAAAATTCTCTCATAAGTCACCACTTGGTTATCCCAAATCCTAAATTCCCCCCTTTTTATACATAATTTTCCCATATGGGGTTAAACCACCATATTTAATAAAATAACCCCCTTATAACAAATTTCCCTTTTTTTTACAAATAAAATAATAATATCAACCATTAACCTCTTAAGAAAACAAATTCTTCCATTCGGGTTCCATATTGTTTATTTATTTTTGTCTTTTCTCATAGGAAAGCCATTTAGAGGTTGATTAGTTTTAACAACTATAATAAAACCAAACTGTCTCCCATATACTCATGGCCCTCATAATTTCGGGCTATAAAAATCATAAGGATTAATTTTTTTTTAAGTTTGGAGGTTAACTTTAATTTTAGTTTTAAAACATCTTTTATGAAAATATTTTTTATATTTTATGCCCCTTAAAAATCTCATTTAAATCCCTTAAAATCTTTAAGAATATGTAAAATTCCCCTTAAAAATCTTGTAGTGTGGGCTTTTAAAACTTAAAAGGTTTAATAATTTAAATATAATGGAATTCAACTTTTAAATTTAAATAGTCATGTCATCATTTTTGCCACGTCATCATTCCTACCACATCGTCATGGTCAACCCTCAACTTTGACCGTCCATAACTTTCACATATAGACTTAGATTTGGTTCGTTCAAAATGCGTTGGAAATATCTTGACAAGATCTTTGAAATGGTGATGAAATATGGAGCATGTGGAATAGTTAAATTTTTTACCAGTATCCACCTAGTTCAAATTTACAAAAAAATCAAACTGTTACTTGCAATTTCTGATCAAAATCTAGAAACCAATGAAATCAACTTAGAAAACTATAAAAGAATTTTAGAAAAATCTAACCTAGGACCCATTTTCCCCAAGGTGAATGAGTCCTTGATCAGGGTCATTTCTTGATTTTCTAGGCAATAAAACATTTATTTCTACATTTTTCAGTTTACTAATTTTTTGTTAGCTAAAATTGTTCATATTAAGCTTAATTTGATAAAATTAGTGCATTGTGTGGTTTCAAAATTACATTTACAAGACATTAGTTTTTAGGTTTATACATTGTATAATAAAAAAATACCTTGTTTATAATATGAAAATTGCATTTACACATTTCATTCTAGGTCATTGCATTGAATTTCACCCTCTTTCCATTTTGGGTTTACATTAAGTATGTGAATCTTGTATGAGCTTTACAACTTGGTTTCCTATTATCAATACTATTTTGAGATGTAGTTCAAGACTCATGTCATCCTACAGTACACCATTCACCATGGATTTTGGGTTTTCTAACTCTTTTACTAATAGTGTTGATAATCAACCCTTTATAGATCATAGCCTTCATACCTCATTTCCAATCAATTCCCTACGTATAAACAATTTTCATGATGTTCTTATGTCCCACAAGAAAACATAGAAAGGATGGATAAAGAAATAGAAAAATTGCCAAACTTTTTCAATTATGAAAACAATGACACTAATGTCATTCCTACTTTAGACAATGTGAGGAAAATGCTTGAAACTGAACATGGAATAGAGATTGTGTAAATTATAGCTCATATTACTCACAAACACATTCTTGCCATGAATAGTTTTTCTCAAGCTTTTGGGTCAACTCCAAGCCAAGGTGGAAATTCCATTCTTCCTTCCATAACCCTTACCTCTATTCCTTCATAGACTAGTACTCATGTTACCACAACCATCCAACCTACTAGTAATGTCAACTTAGATATTTTCATTGGGAATCCCTCTACCTTTGTGCAATCAAATCTCATATATCGTCAACCATCCCCCTCATAAATCTACAATTCACTTTCCCTCCACAAAAATACACCACTCCACCTTATTCCCCTCTATCTCACAATAATAACAATGATGCAATGCTTAGCACACTTTTGTAAAATATGCCATCCCTTCAACAAAAAATCACCACCTTAAACCTAAACAAAAATGGCCAACCTTCACAATATATCAAAACCAACCCCTTATCTTTGGAGATATTGAGAACAAAAATGCCACAAGGTATAGAGGATACTAGGTTTGATAAATATGGTGGGAAAGGAGATCCCATTAGTTATGTTTTCACTTATACTGCCCT
Source organism: Sequoia sempervirens (assembly GCA_007258455.2). Lineage (NCBI taxonomy): Eukaryota > Viridiplantae > Streptophyta > Pinopsida > Cupressales > Cupressaceae > Sequoia > Sequoia sempervirens. The sequence continues at coordinate 583,785,061 of VDFB02271358.1, read as the reverse complement.
ATGTAGTGACTTCATTTTTGAAGATAAAATCTTGGCTAAACTATTGCCTACATCCTTGAAAGATGTTACTTTAGAGTGGTTTTTCTCCTTACCAAATAATTCAATTGGTTAATTCAATGAAATTATTGATTCCTTTTATGTAATACCACTCATGTTGTTACTCTTTGATACTTTTATGTGTTGGTTTGATACTTGGGTTGTGGTGGTGATTAGTTCACTGACTTAATTGTGTGTGGATTCATAGTTTGGTTGGTCTGCCGCACTTGACATTATTATGATGATTTATGATACATTATGTGGTGGTTATATTATTTTCTTATGCTATGGTTTTCCTTAATAGTATATGTGGTGATGTTGTGATTCTATGTTGCTATGGTTTCTGATGTGTTTGTTAGTGAGTCTTGGTGAAGGAACATAGTAGCATCACTCACTTCTGAGCACCCTGCTACCCCGTGATTTCCTTTCACAGTGTGTCTACAGTGGAGATTTACATGTTACTTGATGTTTGTTTATATGTAGGAATTGCAAGAATAAAAGTTTTGATTCCACTTGCTTTGGTAGGACAAGGCGAGCATTAAATTAACCCAATGGGTATGATGTTGAAAAAAGGGAGTTGATAAGGAAGTGTCCCCATCCCAAGTCCATCACCTAGTTATGAGTCTTGTTGTGTCATGGTTTTGGCTTTGTCCTTGTCTCAACTTTGTGGTTGTTTATTTATTTTATTATGGTTAGTTGTCATTTAATTTATCTTTATTTTATATGGGATAAGTTAATGATATTTTGTGGATATGTTTAATTGTGAGTAATTGTAATTTTGAATTTAGATATTGTAAATTAAAATTTAATTAATTAAAAGGTGTAAGTAATTAATTTAAATAAATAATATGGGTGATAATTATATATTATCTTTTTCAAGATATTAAAATTAGAAAATCAGAAGAGAATATCATGTGAAAATAATGAATTTTTAATAAAATCTGTGAGATAAGTATGAGCTTTTAAAAGCAAGAAAAAGAACCAATGAATGTTTTGGATTTTTGAGGAAAAAGAAGATCTTTATTTATTTTTATTTATTTTATTGTGAGGAAGTTTTACACACAAAAGGGTGTTTTTAGTTTTTGTCTGAAAAAGAAGAAAAAGAAAGGTTTTTTTTGTGCTTCTTTATGAAAATTGTTCTATAATAAAATAATAGGAAATTGATTCAGAAATTAGCTGAAAGGAATTGGAAAAGGATCTATAGAGGAAATCTAGTTTGGAAAGAGGAGAAAGGTTTGTCATGTTGTTAGATTCAACATCAAACGAAGGACTCCAAGTTCTGTTAAAGTTATTATTTCATTTGATTTATTGTTCTATAAACAAGAATCTTGTCTACCATTTCTTAAATTGAGATTTATGTTAGAAAGAGGGTTTTGTTTTAGAAATATTGTTTGTGATAAATCTTTAAGTGTTATGTAGAAATCTATTAAGAAACCTTTTGATTTCCTTCAATAAATCTAGTTATGAGATTTTTGATTTGAGAAGAAAATTGATTTGTTGTGGAAATTAAAATTGTATGCCCTATTGATTTATTTTGTGTTGGAGAAAGACTGGACTATGGATTCATGATATTTGTATTATTTATTCTTCGTTTAACAAGAATATATATATATATATATGTATATTTAAATTTCTTATTGTGTCTTTTGAAAAGAAATATCAAATAAAATTTAGATTTGAGTTTCGATTTCCATGCCTAAGTTTTTGTGAAAAGAAAATTTATAAAAAAAAAATATATTGTTGGGGGGGAGTGGTCGGTAGCTGCCGTACCACCCCCAACCCCACAGGGGTACGCTACGCGCAGTCCACCCAGACTGCGCACAGCAGTCACAGACTGATGTATGTTGTCTAGTGGGGACTACGGCCTCCCCAATGGGAGGTACGCAATACCCATTGTGCTAGGCATTTGTTTCAAATTCATTTTTTTTTTTAGTTTTTTTATAGGAAATATACATATTTTATATATATGTATATTAATATATATATATGTATGTGTATATATTAAAATGTATATATTACCTCTATAATTATTACAGTGAAGTTAATGGGAATTTTGATAATATGTTTTAAATGCATGAATTTAATAGATGTTTTATTTATATATATGGATATATATATATGTATACATGAATATATGCATAAAAACATATATATGTGTATATATATATATATATATATATGTTTTTATATATATAAATAAATGTGGTGATTTGTATGCTATGATTATGTATTAATTAAATGAAAATTGCAATGTTAAGTGTAGTTGAGAAAATTAGAAATAAACTATTTGTATTGATTTAAATTGAATATTCTCGAGTTATTGATTTATTTATTTGGTGAAATTTATTGTGTATTGAAATGAGTTTTATGGTTTTGTTTTATGTAACTATTTACTCTCGAGATTGTTTGTTTAATCTATTGTGGTTTTCCCTTATTTGGGTTTATATCATGTGGGAAAACCCTAGAGTTAGTTTGTCCTTTTATAGGAGCTTAAGTTGTTGATTAGGAACTTCTAGAGGTGGGATACTGATGTTTAAATTTGATCTTGTATTCTGATATTTGGCCTATGTTTTGGCTGTGGTTGTGATTTGAGTTTACATGTGGATTGTACTACTTTATGGATGTGTTTCATATGACTTTGGCGAGATGGTTTTACCTCACGGATGTTCTATTTGTTGGTTCAGTGTTCTTGTTGGTACAATCCCTTGGTGTTTAATTTTATGTTTTGGGTGTCTAGGGAGAGTGGCTCTAAGTGGGGGCTGACGCACAAAGGGGTTGTCAGGGTAACCCACGTAGAGTTAGAGTAATAAGTGATAACCTAAGTAATTAATTAGGAGTGGGTAGTTAAACATTAATCAAGATAAGTATGGATGACTCGTCCACCTGTTAGTGCTATCATAGACTAAAGGTGGGTCAAGAAGGTCATGGTTAGCAAGGTCGTTGCCTCATCCTCACGAGAGGTTAATGATTTTGCATGAGTAACCCTATGGAGTGGGGCTTTGAGATAGGTGGTCAGGAGAACCATAGATGGAGGTGACACCTTGTGATAGGTTGTCTGGATAATCCATGTGAGGCCATGCAATGGCACTCTCCTCTAGCATTCCATTTGAGTTGTTTTATTGAAATCCTCTAGAAGCGGTCTATTATTTTGACTTTCGGTGATTTATCATTGATTAGTTTTGTGAGTGTTATTTTGATATTATGTTATCTTTTCTATAGTTAGTCTTGTGTTACTTTTTGAATGTGCTTGGTTAGGGATCCTTCCTTGTTTACTCCCAGCATGAGGTTGGTTGGGTGGAGCATGCTATGCATGCACCCCGTTGGGTCCATTGAGAAATATGAGCATCTATTCTATGAATTGAAACAATATGCAGGAATCAGTCATGAAGAGGGAATGTTGGTTCAACATTTTGTTTAGGGCTTAAACGCTCGAATTAGTGGTGGGGTTAGAGTCTTCGAGCCAAAGAAAATGGAGGTAGCAGCTGAGAAGGTCCGTCTAGTAGAATAAATTTTGGCAATGGCATTGGGAGGACACACTAGAGTTCAGATTGGTAGTGTTCCTACATCAAGTTTTAGTTCTAGAGGTGGAAAACCTCAAGTTGTAGGGTCTTCCAAGAATTTTTAGGCACCCTCTAAGGGTGGTCAGCAGCAGTAGCAGTAGTCACAGCCCAAACAGAACAAACCACAGTCTCAATATGGAGATAGATCTCATAATAGGAGGAACCAAAGTTGGCAATGTAATAGACCAGATCGATTTGTGCAACCTTCACAAAGCACATAGTCGACACCTTCGTGAGGTCATTTTCAGTAATCGAGTGCACCATCTGGTGTCAAAGGATTTGGGTGAGGTACAGGTTGTTTCTCATGTGGGCAATAGGGACATATTTCCAAATAGTGTCCACAAAGGAGTACTTTAGGTTTTAGGTAGAGACTAGCTACTTCCAAGCCAACAGTGGGCAATGCGGGTAGAGCATATCAGGTGTTTACGATAGTGGACAATCATCAAGCAAAATATCAGAGCACTATGATTGAGACATCAGGTGTGTTGCGTGACACTAGTATTTCCATACTCCTTGATTCTAGTGCATCTAACTCTTTTATATCTCCTTCAGTAGTAGAGTGATGTAGATTGGTGGCATCTAGGCAAGGCATAGAATGGCAGGTTGAATTAACCTCAGGGTCAAAGGTTGTTGTAGAGAAGCTTGTTCAAGGTCGTAGTCTGAATATAGGGGCATTGATAACTAAGGTGGATCTTCATATCCTACCACTTGGATCGTATGATGTAGTCTTGGGAATGGATTGGTTGAGTGCACACCATGCCATGATAGACTGTGGCCGTAAAGCAGTGCAGTGCATTGATGACTCTAGAAAGGAGGTGGAGATCATGGGTATTCAAAGGCCTATTTCATTGTGAATGATCTCTGCCATGCAACTTAAGAGGTTTTTCTAGCAGGGTTGTCAACTTTTTACAGTTGCAGTAAGTGATCTTGATTTAGAGGATAGTCAAGGGGTGTCATTGGATGATTACCCTCTCCTTAAGGTGTTTTCTGATGTTTTTCTGAGTGAGATACCAAGTATGTTTCACCTTGGGGAGCACCTGTAATATTCATAAAGAAGAAGGATGGTTCTCTCCATTTGTGTATTGATTACAGGTAGTTGAACAAAGTAACGGTGAAGAACCGATATCCCCTTCCTAGAATTGATGATCTTTTGATCAGATAAAAGGAGCAAAGATATTTTCTAAGATTGATCTCAAATCAGGGTATCATCAATTGTAGATTGCAAAACTAGATATTCATAAAACAACATTTCACACTCAATATAGACATTACAAGTTCACTGTGATGTCGTTCGAGTTAACAAATGTACCTTTAGTCTTCATGAGCTTAATGAATGGGGTGTTCTAAACGTATTTGGATAGATTCATCCTTGTGTTTCTCAACGACATTCTGATTTATTCCAAATCTATGGAGGAACATGAGGAACATCTAAGATAGGTGCTACAGTGCTTAAGGGACAACCAGTTGTATGCCAATCTAGAAAAGTGTGAATTCTATAAGACTGAAGTTCAATATTTGGGTCACGTCATTTCAGTTGAGGGAATTTTCATGGATCCTACAAAGATTCAAGCTATTGTGGACTGGCCCACACCCACGAATGTATCAGAAATTCATAGTTTCATGGGACTAGTAGGCTATTATAGGCGGTTCATCCAAGGCTTTTCTTAGATTACACATCCTATTACCTCTCTCCAAAGGAAGGGGAAGAAATTTCTTTGGTCAGATCAATGTTAGTTAGCATTTCAGACTCTTAAGGAAAAGCTGACTAGTGCACCAATTTTGGTAGTACTAGATCCTATGGGGGAGTTTCTTGTATGTACAGATGCTTCCTTGGAAGGTTTGGGATCCGTTTTGATGCAAGAAGGGCGAGTGATTGTGTATGAATCCCATAAACTTAAGGATCATGAACAGAACTACCCCACACATGATCTTGAGTTAGCTACTATGGTTCATGCTCTAGTAAGATGGATACATTTCCTTTTAGGCAATCGGTTTGAGTTGCATATGGATCATCATAGTTTGCAATACATCTTTACATAGCCAAACCTGAATGCAAGGCAGAGAAGGTGGATGGAATTCTTGTGTGAATATGATTTTGAGGTAAAGTATATCTAGGGAAAAGAGAATGTAGTGGCAGATGCTTTGAGCCAACATAGACATGAGATTTCTGCAATGGCTCTCGAGGTTGATTTGAAGAGTCAGATCCTCACCGCTTTCTCCTCAGACAATTGGTATCAAGAGGTGAAATTTGAAATCGAGTCAGGTAGAACTCTGGAAGGAAAATTTTCTAGATATTCATTGGATTTTGATGGTGTCTTGTGCTATGAAAGATGAATGTATGTACCTCTTGTAGAGGGTATTCACACCCTAATCTTGACTGAAGCCCATCGAGCACCTTATTCAACACATCCTGGAGTTAAGAAAATGTATGTGGATTTGCGCTCACTATATTTTTGGGTAGGATTGAAGTGTGATATCATCGATTTTGTGGCTAGATGTCTAGAATTTCAAAGGGTTAAGGTTGAGCATCACTATCTAATAGGTTTGTTGCAGCCTCATCATGTTCCAAAATGGAAGTGGGACATTATCTCTATGGATTTCATTGTCGGCTTGCCTATATCTTCTAGGTGGCATGACGCTATCATGGTCACTGTGGATAGACTGACCAAGGTAGCCCATTCTCTCCTATCCAATCTTCCTATTCTACTTCTATGGTGGCCAAGTTGTTCATGGAATACATTGTTTGATTGCATGGGATACTGCGAAGAATCATTCCTGACAGAGATCTAGTATTCACATCTGCGCTATGGATATCTTTGCAGTGGTCCTTAGGGACTCAATTGAACTTTAGTTCTGCCTACCATCCTGAGACAGATGGTAATACTAAGAGAGTCAATTAGGTGCTTGAGGATATGCTCCACATGTATGTCATGGACCAACAATCACGTTGGGAAGATTATCTGCACTTAGTCAAGTTTTCCTATAACAATGGTTACCATAGTTCGATTGGCATGACTCATTTTCAGGCTTTATATGGTCATCCATGTCATACCCCTTTGAGCTAGGATCAGTTAGAGGACAGGGTTCTCCTTGGACCCAAAATGCTTTAAGATATGGAAAAGTAGGTAGCTCGCATCTGGGAGAATCTTGTAGCATCTCAAGATAGGTAGAAGAAGTATGCTGATGCACATAGAGTTGATCAACATTTTGCAGTTGGTGATCAGGTGTTTCTTCGAGTATTTCCATGGAAGAGCCCTATTCATTATGGAAAGGGTTCTAAGCTTGTACCCCACTTTGTAGGGTCATTCAAGGTGTTAGAAATAATTGGACCTGTTGCCTACCACCTAGCCTTGCCACCTAGTTTGTCACAGATTCACAATGTTTTTCATGTTTCAGTCCTTAGACCATATTATCTTGATCTTACGTACTTGATTGGAATGCTCTACAGTTCAAGGATAGGCAACTATCTCTCGAGCCCATGGTCATGCTACAACATCGAAGACTTGTCCTCAGGGGCAAAGATATTGATTAGGTGTGAGTTCAGTGGCACCCGAATGATGAGACTTCGGCGACATGGGAGGATGCGTCCCATTTTAGAGAGGCTTACCCATATTTATTTACTGGCTTCCAAGATTAATCCATGTTCTAGGGGGGGAGGATGTAATACCCCTCATGTCATTGTTACTCTTTCATACTCTTTGATACTTTTATGTGTTGGTTTGATACTTGGGTTGTGGTGGTGATTAGTTCACCGACTTAGTTGTGCATGGATTCATAGTTTGGTTGGTCTACTACACTTGACATTATTATGATGCTTTATGATACATTATGTGGTGGTTCTATTATTTTCTTATGCTATGGTTTTCCTTAATAGTATATGTGGTGATGTTGTGATTCTATGTTGCTATGGTTTCTGATGTGTTTGCTAGTGAGTCTTGGTGAAAGGATGGAGTAACATCACTTGCTTGCGAGTGCCTTGCTACCCCATGATTTCCTTTCACGGTGTGTCTACAATGGAGATTTACATGTTACTTGATATTTGTTTGTATGTAGGAATAGTAGGAATAAAAGTCTTGATTCCACCTACTTTTGCAGGACAAGACGAGCATTAAATAAACCCAACGGGTACGATTTTGAAAAAAGGGAGTTGATAAGGAAGTTTCCCCATCCCAAGTCCATCACCTCATTGTGAGTCTTGTTGTGTCATGGTTTTGGCTTTGTCCTTGTCTCAGTTTTGTGGTTGTTTATTTATTTTATTATGGTTAGTTGTCATTTAATTTTTCTTTATTTTATATGGGATAAATCAATGATATTTTGTGGATATGATTAATTGTGAGTAATTGTAAGTTTGAATTTAGATATTGTAAATTAAAAGTTAATTAATTAAAAGGTATAAGTAATTAATTTAAATAAATAATGTGGGTGATAATTCTATATTATCTTTTTTAAGATATTAAAATTAGAAAATCAGAAGAGAGTATCTTGTGAGGATAATAACATGTGAAAATAATGATTTTTTAATAAAATCTATGAGATAAGTATGAGATTTTAAAAGCAAGAAAAAGAACCAATGAATGTTTTGGATTTTTGAGGAAAAAAAGAAGAGATTTATTTATTTTATTGTGAGGAAGTTTTACACACATAAGGGTTTTTTTCTGAAAAAGAAAAAAAAGAAAGGTTTTTTTTGTGCTTCTTTGTGAAAATTGTTCTGTAAGAAAAGAATAGAAAATTGATTTAGAAATTAGTTGAAAGTAATTGGAGAAGGATCTACAAAGGAAATTTGGGTTGGAAAGAGGAGGAAGGGTTGTCATGCTATTAGATTCAACATCAAACTAAGGACTCTACGTTCTTTTAAATTTATTATTTCATTTGATTTATTGTTATGTAAACAAGAATCTTGTCTGCCATTTCTTAAATTGAGATTTATGTTAGAAAGAGGGTTTTGTTTTAGAAATATTGTTTGTGTTAAATCTTTAAGTGTTCTTAGGAATCTATTGAGAAACCTTCTAATTTCCTTCAATAAATCTAGTTATGAGATTTTTGATTTAAAAAGAAAATCAATTTGTTGTGGAAATTAAAATTGTATTTCCTATTGATTTATTTTGTGTTGGAGAAAGACTAGACTATGGATTCATGATATTTATATTATTTATTCTGTGTTTAATGAGAATATATATATATTTATACATATGTATATTTAAATTTATTATTGTTTCTTTTGAAAAGAAATATCAAATAAAATTTAGATTTGAGTTTCTATTTCTGTGTCTGAGTTTTTGTGAAAAGAAAATTTATAAAAAAAAATTAATAAAAAAAAATTTATATTGTTGGGGGGGAGTGGTCGGCGATTGTCGTACCACCCCCGACCCCATAGGGGTACACTATGCATAGTCCACCCAAACTGCGCACAATAGTCATAGATTGTTGTATGTAGTCTAGCAGGGACTACGACCTCCCCAATAGGAGGTACGTAGTACCCACTGTGCTTGGCGTTTCTTTCAAATTCCTTTTTTTTTTAGTTTTTTTATTGGAAATATTAATATATTATATATATATTAATATATTATATATATATATATATTAATATATATATGTGTATATATTAAAATGTATATATTACCTCTGTAATTATTATAGTGAAGTTAATGGGAATTTTGATAATATGTTTTAAATGCATGAATTTAATAGATGTTTTATTTATACATATGCATATATATATGTATACATGAATATATGCATAAAAACGTATATATGTGTATATATATATTTATATATATATATATATAAAGGTGGTTATTTGTATGCTGTGATTATGCATTAATTAAATGAAAATTGCAATGCTAAGTGTAGTTGAGAAAATTATAAATAAACTGTGTTTTGATTTAAATTGAATATTCTCAAGTTATTGATTTATTTATTTGGTGAAATTTATTGTGTATTGAAATGAGTTTTATGGCATTGTTTTATGTAACTATTTACTCTCGAGATTGTTTGTTTAATCTATTAAGGTTTTTTGTTATTTGAGTTTATATCATGTGGGAAAACCCTATAGTCAGTTTGTCCTTTTATAGGAGCTTAAGTTGTTGATTAGGAACTTCCAGAGGTGGGATATTGATGTTTAAATTTGATCTTGTATTCTAATATTTGGCCTACGTTTTGGTTGTAGTTGTGATTTGAGTTTACACATGGATTGTACCATTTTATGGATGTGTTTCATATGACTTTGGCGAGATGGTTTTACCTCGCGGATGTTCCATTTGTTGGTTCAATGTTCTTGTTGGTACAATCCCTTGGTGTTAGATTTTATGTTTTGGGTGTCTAGGGAGAGTGGCTCTATGTGGGGGCCGATGCACAAAGGGGTTGTCAGGGTAATCCACATAGAGTTAGAGTAATAAGTGTTAAACTAAGAATTAATTAGGGTGCAGGTAGTTAAACATTAATTAAGATAAGTATGGATGCCTCACTGCTATCATAGACTACAAGTGGGACAAGAAGGTCATGGTTGGAAAGGTCATTGCCTCGTCCTCACGAGAGGTTAATGATTCGACATGAGTAACCCTATGGAGTGGCACCTTGAGATAGGCTATCAGGAGAACCATAGATGGAGGTGACACCTTGTGATAGGTTGTTTGGATAATCCATGTGAGGCCATGTGATGACACTCTCCTCTAGCATTCCATTTGAGTTGTTTTATTGAAATCCTCTGGAAGTGTTCTATTATTTTGACTTTTGGTTATTTATCATTGTTTAGTTTTGTGAGTGGTCTTTTGATATTATGTTATCTTGTCTAGAGTTAGTCTTGTTTTACTATTTGGATGTGCTTGGTTGGGGATCCTTCCTTGTTTACTCCCAACATGAGGTTGGTTGAGTGGAATGTGCTACGCACCCCGTTGGGTCCCCTTGGATGCAGTTGTTTCGTTCAATGCAAAGTTTTGCAGATGTTGTTGATCCAAGATTCATATGTTACTAGATGTATATTTGTACTACAAATGTATTTCATTTATGGATGTATTACTCCCACATGTGTTGGGAAGACCTTGATGTAATTTTGTATGTGTTCATTATGATGTACTATCAGACTAATGTAATGTATTATCTTACCATGTAATCATTCGTGAACTACCATTTGTAAATACTGTTAATGTTATGTTGTATCTGTGGAAATATATATACTTAATATTTTCATGATTAATCTATCTATGATTTTCATGTATGGTTTTATATGGATTATTCTTATTAATTTTGTTATCGTTAATGGATGTTTTTAAATGGTGATATGTATATGAATGGATATGTAATTGAATATTTAATGTTTAATCTATTATTATTTTTATGGGTTAGTTTAGTAATGTCACCTCGTGTACCCCAAGGGATTTAGTTGTGCAACTTAGAACATTGTTATGTTGGAATAATTAAGTACATTCCTTATGTTCTTTAATTATTATTTTTTGCATTTTTACTTGTTCCTTTGGGGTTTACACGATAGGGCATTACAACTTGGTATCAGAGCCAGGTTGCTAACACTGGGTTCTCTATGTAATTTGTGTTTGTTAGGCAACCTTTGCGTTAAATCATGATCTTACATAACTCTAATTGTTGTGTAGGATCATGCCTCGAGGTAGAGGTCATGACCGAGGAAGAGGCCAAGGTGGTGTTCACGGAGCCAACTTCCAAAGTCCATCACCACTGAGTTCCCATGGTTTAGAGCATGAGGAATGATAGAGTCCTCAACACAATCAATTATGTGGTGGTCAAAACCTAGAACAACCTAGTTTAGATGGAGATTTGCAACACCTTTTGGGGGAGATTATTGATCGGTTGGGACCTAGGCCAGAGGAGGAGCAATGCGTTAGGAGAGAAAGGTAAACATCACCAAGGGGAAGGGAAGTAACAACAGATCAGGATGTAGTGATAGTTGGTCATATGAGAGATTTGATGAGATCACACTCAACTACATTCGATGGTTATTGAGGAGGCTTGGAACTGGAAACATGGTTAATTGATTCGGATCAACGCTTCATGATGCACCCCTATGGTAGCAATACCAAAGCTTGATGTGTAGTCATGCATTTATGAGGCTTTGCGTCCAATTGGTGGAGACTGGAAGAGTAAAAGTTACATTTGGATATCAGCATGGTCACATGGGAGCTATTTCTAGATAGTTTTGGGGCTTGCTTCCTTTTAGATCATTGGATGCAACACAAAGCAGATGAGTTTCATGACCTTAGGTAGATGTCGATGTCTGTTGAACAATATGAGCGGCGATTCTATGAATTGAAACAATATGTAGGAATAAGTCATGATGAGGTAATGTTGGTTCAACATTTTGTTCGGGGCTTAAACGCCCAAATCAGTGGTGGAGTTAGATTCTTCAAGCAAAATAAAATGGAGGTAGCGGTTGAGAAGGCCCGTCTAGTAGAAGAAAATTTGGCACTAGCATTGGGAGGACACACTGGAGTTCAAATTGGTAGTGTTTTGGTTCTAGAGGTGGAAAACGTCAAGTTGCAGGGTCTTCTAGGAATTTTCAGGCACCCTCTAAGGGTGGTCAGCAGCAGCAGCAACAATCACAGCCCAAACAGAACAAACTACGTCTCAACAGGGAGATAGATCTTAGAACAGGAGGAACCAAAGTTGGCAGCATAATAGACCAGATCATTTTGTGTAGCCTGCACAAAGCACACAGTCGACACCTTCATGAGGTATTTTTTAGCAGTCGAGTGCACCGTCTGGTGTCAGAGGATTTGGGTGAGGCACTGGCTATTTCTCATGTGGTTAGTAGTGGTGAAGTGAAAACTCCCTCTAACCATCCTAAAAAGTTTGAATCCATACCTCAAACCAATTACCAACATTTCAAGAAACAAAATAAAGGCTTCCTCCAACTTAATCCCCCTTAATCCAATCAAAATTTTAACACCCAAGTGGCTTCTATAAAGGAAAAAAATCCATATTCCTTTGGGGATAGAAATAGACAATTCACACCTCTACCCAATACTTTTCATAATAAAACATTGCAACTCTTAGAGAAGAATTTGATCTCCTTGCCTCTTTTTAGAGATCCTGATCCTAATAATCCTTTACCTTCAAATTATAGACCAAATTCTTATATCCATTTCCATTGATAAAATGGATATGATACAAAAAATTGCAAGCATCTTAAACATCTTGTGCAAGACCTCATTGATTCTAAACATATCCTAATTGGAGGTGTGAATGATGAAGGTATTAAGTCTATAGGTCCTCCTAATCAAATTTTGGTAATCTTTACCAATCCCATACCTAATCATAATATATCCTTTGTCAAATATAGTCAAACAAAGAGTGATGTGGTGAATGTTGATATAGATGATGAAAATACAAAAGACAATGATAACAACCTTATGGATGATTTAGTTTCATTTATTGATGCTAAACCTCATAAGGACCCAACTAAAATTTTGCTTGATATTGCTTTCTCACAACAAGACATACTTAGACATGCACCCGATGGTCCTCTTTACATAGCTGGAAGAATCAATGACAAGCCTAATAATGGGATATTAATTGATCCCTTCTATGTATAGAACATTATCACTAAAGAATTCCTATTTATTCATGAAATCTATCAAGATACATATGACAAACTGAAAGCATGGATCAAAAAACATAATGGTTTTGTGTTCCCTATGATTGGCTCAATAAATCTCCCTCTAAATGGTTGACCAAAATAATTAACTATCTCATTCACCATCATCCCATCATAGGACCAATTTCATGTGAAGTTAAGTTATCCATGGATTCACTCCATGGATGTCTTCCCATTGGTTGTGCATTAATGTTTAAAGTTTTCATTTGGAAATGATATATTTACTGTGCATCATACTTTCTTTAATCTCATGTCTTCCCATGGGAACTTTTCATTGGATTTCTTTTCACCACAACCTATTAAACCTATTAGACCCCACAAAGACTTATTTTTCAACTCTTATCAAAATTTTAAGGCAAAGCGCATAGAAAAATTATACCTAAACAATATGCCTCAACCTGTGATTGAGCCACCTATCCTAGATGAAACCATGATTGAACCAAAATCCCTTCCAAGTAACCAAGAGTAGCATATTACAAATCCTTCACTCATTCCATATAAGAGGCGATGAGATAACCAAACAAATCTTGTTGTGCCTCCTAAAGTTAAAAAAGTTTACAAAGCTAAAGATAGTGGTTGAACAACCTCCCATGGTTCCTTCCTTTCCTCCCTTAAGGAAAGAAAAAAAAACTTATGATTGATAAACCCACTCCTACACAAACACAACTTGAAAAAAAAATAAAAAGAAATCCAAATGCTAGAGAGTGTAGGAATAGATGTCATGCTATTTCTCATTTGTAGCAAGAAAAATTACAAAAGTACAACATGGAAATTCAAAATCAAAACTTGTCTCCCACAAGGAATGATGCCTCTTCACCCTCATCACAACATAAACAAACCTCTATGGACACAAATTAAGAAAAATACCTTTGAAGAATACCATATATATGTATTTTATTTATAAGTGTTTAGCATAATACAACTTTCTAACCTTGTGAAGCTCAAACCCAATCTTATAAGGCCACCAAGCATAATACACCTTGCTTGCTAGTAGAGCCTTCCCCTTGTTCGTAGTGTTCTTAGCATAACACAACTTGTTAGGCCTTATGAAGCTTGAAACTAAAATGTGTGTGGAGCCCTACTGGAGTTGTTAGAGGGATAGCTTTGGTACAGTAAGTATAGTGAAAGCCTAGACAGAGGCATGAATTTCTCACTAAGCCACTTTCCTAGGGGCTCACCTAGTTGATGGCTTGAGGTTCCATTAGCTCATGTTCGTGTATGTTTCTTTTACATAGTGGACATCGAGTGCTTGTAAATGTGTTGGAAAAATATCCTAAACGTGTTCCACATTGTGTTGGACAGTTGAAGCTTGATCCACCCCTTCCTTGGACAAACATCCATGTTCCCCATTGCATTGGGACAGTCGAAGCTTGATCCGCCCACCTCCTCTCCTAGGATTTGATGTTGTACGATTGAGTATCTTTTCCATTGTTGCATACATAGGTGTCTTGAATGTCTACTTTATTGTGAGTTTTACATGGGGTCATCCTCTCACTAAAGTGGGGGCTAAATGTAGTCTAGGAAAAACCATCCCCTTTTCACACTTAATTTGGGAATAATTAATTAACTAAATTATTCCTTAATTTAGTATTGTAATATATATTTTACATATTCACATTAAGTTTAGGGCCTTATTAATAATAAATGAACTTAATTTTTCCTTATTTGTGGTGTTGTAAGGTGTACCTTTACACTTTCACACTTATCCAAGGCTTTATTAATTAATTGAGGTTTTTGGCCTTAATTGGCCCCCTTAGTTCAAATCCAAGCCTAATTAATTGTAATTTCTGAAGGGGAAACCCGACATTCATTAATTCCATGAAATAACACTTAACACTGGAGAATGTGTGTCCTAGGTAAGTAAGCTATAACCCATTCACCCAAGGGAAAATGGGTCCTCACTTAGACCTAGGACCTAAATTTTTATTATGTTTTTGGTAGTATTTCAATGATTTCAAATGTGTACTCACATGTTGGCTTGTGTTACTTGAATTTCAGGAATTAATGTTAACATATGTATAAATAAGAGGTCATTTCACTATGTTTCACCAAGGATTTTCAACTTATCATAAGATCACTTCAAGAGAATTTTAAAGGCATTCAAGAGCAAAATTACTGAAGAATTATTGCAGTATTCAGGATCCTATTATCATATCAAAGTCTTTTTGTATCATGCAATTTTTTTTGAGCTAAATAGTTGGTGTAATTGTCAAGATCCATTCAAGCATTCAAATACATTATTTCAAGTCAAGTTTCAAGATGAATATCCACATCCATTGAATCCATTCATGCTAGTTGTAGATCTATTATCTAAGGTTAATACAAAGGTTTGGTGAGTTGTGACATTTCATTTCTTCATTCATCATTCCTTCATGCTATTCCATTTCATTATAAGTTTTAATTAGAAAAATAGGGTTTGACCAAGGCAAACCCCCATTTACCAACAAAACAACATTTTCCCCTCTTGATGTGTGTTTGCAGATTTTAGGCGGAAGATCTCTTGGAGAGAAAAATTGCAAAGTTGTCAACGTTGCATTTGTTGTCATCATTCTTGAAATTTCATAGAAACTAACCTAAATGATTTATTTTTGGTCTTTCGAAGAGGAAATTCAAGCTTTTGGGAGTATAGGCATAGTAGAACATAGCCTAGAAACCATTTTTATAGAGCCCTATCTAGGATCCATTCTCCATGGGACAAATGAGTCCTCAATTTTCCTTGAAAAATGACTTTTGGTGACTGGTACACATCGCTTTTCCATTCTTAGATTTTCATTTTAGTTTCTATTTCTATTAGAATTGAGGTTAATCTATTAGATGCACTTTTTAGATTGCATTTTGGAGTTGTTTTATTATTTTTAATCTTTCTCCCCAAAGTATTGTTTGACCTACACCCCTATCCTAGCATAAAAGGGAAATTTGCAGATTCATACTTTCGCTTGACTCACCTCAAAATTGATAGGAATTTCATTGTTTAGATCTCATTTCTTAAATGAATCAAGGAAAAATAGGTCCATCATACCCCCCATTTTCAATTTTAATAAACACCTATTTTTCCACCCTTTTCAGGAACCACCAGTGGGGATGCAGCTAAACAATGGCTCACAAAAATGGAGAAATAATTTGAGATAAGGAATTACTCAGAGATAACCAAGGTCATTTCGGGAGCCTTTTAGTTGGCTAGAGTGGCATAAAATTGGTGGATGAACAAAAATATGGATCTTTAGTTAAGTTGCTTAAGCCGCACTTAGGGTGAATTCGTGGAAATTTTCTAAAAGCAGTAGCCACCCCGGCTTTACTACAATCAAAATCTTACTACATTTCATAATTTAAGGCAAGGAGATTTCTTAGTAAATGAGAATTTGGAGAAATTCACTCATCCTCTAAGGTACATGTCCATGTACCATAAGGATGAGTGGTTTCATTTATGGAAGTTCATCATGTTCCTTAACACCAAAATTGGAGAAGTAGATGTGCACAGTACAACTACCATGGACTTAATATACAAGAAAGCTATTAAGAAAGAGGGGAGGCTTTAATATTTTTCTACCTACCATGATAGGAATAAAAAGAAATTAATTGGTCACAAGCTAATGAAACTTTGAAGAAGCCAAGTGATGGATAGGATTTTCAAAGAAAAGGAGACAAGGGATTTCGTAATAAATAGAATGAATCTAGAAGATACCATAGGGGAAATAATAAAAACAAGAACCCCAATAGGAATGAAGGTAGTTTTAGGGAACAAAAAAAAAGGAAAGGGTCATTGAGAGGATTTTCATATGTGGAGGAGATCATTATGCAAGTCAGTGACCCAACAAACCACCAAGGACACAACCACATGGAAATCCTCTACCTCCTTAGTGAGAAGCATTCCAACAAAGAATCCTATGGCACTAGACAATCAACAAATAGAGTATCAAATTAATCCCATGAAAATATCATCTACTTTGTTTAGTATAACTATTTTAATTCTAATTGAACTAGTGCTACATAAAATTTTGTTTCTCCTAGTATAGCTTGTAAAATTTCTAGACAATATGGTTATATGGAAAATTCTTGGATTGTTGAGTACAAAAACTAGATAAGAGAGCTAAGGTGGAGTAGTGTTTATTTTATGCAAGGTTTGAACTTCTGAATTTCTCTATGGAATTAAATTTGTATGCAGCCCCCCTAGGTTCATATGATGTCATATTAGGAATGAATTGGTTGTGAAAGCATAGAGCCAAGGTATATTGTCATGATAAAATAGTAGAATTTTTAGATGATCTTGGAAACTGTGTATTCTTGCAAGGAATGCCTAGAGAATTTAAGTTGCAACAAATCTCCACCGTAAAAATGCATAGAGCTAAGAAGAAGGGATGTTAGTGTTTTTCTATGAAAATAGAAAAACTTGAGGAGTAAAATGAACCCATCTCACAAGATGATGTAGTGTACTATAGACCCCAAGATCTCTTAGAAGTTGAGGATGGTCACATGGAGGAATCAAGATAATTGGATATGGAGAAATATCCTATCCTAAGGGACTTTGTGGATGTATTTCTATATGAATTACCCAAATTACCTCCCAAAAGAATTTTTTATTCCTCCATCAATATTCTTCTATGGTCATAAAATATATCAAAAGTTCCATATAGGATGACCACAACGAAGTTAATGGAGCTAAAAGTTCAATTGGAGGATTTGTTGTCCAAATTATTGATTAGACCTAGTGTTTCACCCTAGGGAGCACTAGTGTTCTTCGTGAAGAAGGATGGTACACTGTGCTTGTGCATAGATTATCACTTGCTCAAAAAGGAAAGAATAAATAAAAAGTACCCATCACCACATATCAGTGATCTCTTTGATCAGATGTAAGGAGAGAGTGTTTTTAAAATTTTCTCTAGAATCAAGATATCATCAATTGAGGATCAAGGATGAAGACATATTTAAAATAGCCTTGAGGAATAGGTATGGTTATTACAAGTTCGCATTCCTACCTTTTGGACTAACAAATGCACTAGCAACATTCATGAACTTAATGAATAATCCATTCAAGGATTTTGTAGATAAGTTTGTGTTGGTCTTCCTAGATGATATTCTTATCTACTCTAAGAACAAAGAGAAACATCTCCAACATCTAGAGATTGTTCTCCAATTTTTAATAGAGCATATGCTTTGTGGAAAACTATCAAATTTTACCTTCTTTTATATTCTTTTAGAAGGAAGTGTAGTATTTGGCTCATGTTAATTTAGTTGATGGGATTGTAGTTGATCCAATAAAAATAAAAGCAATACTTGAATGGGAAATAAAAAAGAATGTGCTAGAAGATCAAAGCTTTATGGTTTTTCCATCAAAGGGGTAGAGAGGTGTCTAAAAAACACAAGAGAGAGAAAATAAGTGTAAGAAATGTTCCAATAAGGGAGGGAATTTCTTGATGCAAAGTTGATTTTATTGTGATGGTTTTTCAGAATAGGTGTTTCCATCAATAAGAAAGGGGGAGATTGCTTCACTATATTATCATTGATTTAAACCTCTAGTTTGATTAAATTGAGAAGGTGTTCTGGTGTTGAGAAAATGTTGTAGATGCAACATGTTCACTTGGTTTCCAATTTATTTTAAGAAAATTTGTATAAAGAGTCTACAAGGTGATAGAGGTGTTTTCTTTTTATTGTTCTACATTTCTTCAATCTTGAAGATGTGCGTGTGTGGTTTGGATGTGATGTTCAGAGGTTTTTAGATGTGTTATATCAAGAGTTTCATCTTCTAGATCATGAAATAGTAGAAGATGTGTTTTCATAGTGTTTGGCCTATGAAGAAGGTTTTTTGTAGGAAATGGAATTGCTCTACATTTCTTCATGTTGAAGTTTCTTGTCTTATGAATTTGGTAAGGTGCTTATATTTCTTGTATCTACCTTCCCTTGGAGATTTTATTATTCAATTTCTTTGTAAGATTAGATTCATGAGTTGTATGTCTATGGAAGTTTGATTGGTTGTATAGGATGATCTAGTATCTTTAGTTTCAAATGGTTGCATATATGTTTTTAAATATTCTATTGATGTGGGAATATTCAAAGATGTGTAATTTTGTTACATGGTTTGCATGAAGTTTCTAGACCTAGAGAAGTGTGTATGTGAATTTTGATGGTATCAATGCAAGTTTAACGTACTTGGTGTGTTAGCGATGATTGTGGAGGTGTTGTGTTGATTTTGGAAGCATGTTGAAGCATGTTGACATAGATTTAGGTCTTGTTTAACCATTTGTGTGGTCCTATTAGTGATCCAACTAATTTTCTAGGTCTCTCTAAAGATTAGCTACTTCTTATGAACAAAAACCCTAGGTTATTTGCCAACAAACAAGATGCATGTAAATTCTCCTCTATACTTTAGGCTTTGCATAACCCAGGTGGCTACCCCTATAACATCACATACACATAACACCTCTATGTAGATGATATATTTGATAACATATCATCACACTACTGCTGTGGAAGGCCTTTAATGGGCTAAATCATCTATACAACCTCCCCTAATTTCAATTATTCCTTGTAGTGTGGACATAAACATAAAAAAAAACAAAATTATAGAAAGTAAAGATTTTGATTTTGATTTTATATCAAATTCTATCAAGGCTTCAAGCTCTAAAATCTAGATTGACCAGTGCCTTATCCACAAAAATTCTAGAAATGTAGTAAAACTCCTACAACAAATCAACCCTCTAGCTTCCTATAACCTTACTTTCCTATAGTAAGAAACCAATAAATAAACAATGATACAAAACTACTTTAAGATCCATATTGCAACATCACAACTCTAGATGAATGAATGTAAAGAAAATTACTCTATTCTTGAAATAGAAGTGAAAAATTCATACACTCATAAAAAAAAGTGTGAAATGTGAACTAGAAGATAATACTTGATTATATTGATTCAAGAGTAATGAGTAAAATAATGGAGATAATGATAAAATTGAAATAATTTTTTTTTTAAATGTTATGAGCATTTAGGTCATCTATTGTTATTAGAGAGAAAACTTTACAACATTTCCTCTATCAGTTTTAGAGGAAAGAACTATACAAAATATGACCTATGCAAAGACTTACAAAAACCAAGAGATAGAACCCCTTGAATGAGGCCTAAAATTCCATTTTAAAAGCATAAGGGAAGAAACAAGGAAAAGGCCTAATTCAATTGCCAAAAGTGATTCAAAATTTACAAAGGAGAGGAAGTAGTTCAAAGTTATAATAGAAGCTCCAAAAGTAGTTGAGAATTAATTGCAACATTAAGGTAAATGTATGGCATCAGATCTTCCAAAATTCCACTTAGCAGTAGATAGGATAACTCTAACATTCTTTGTATGGCAAGCCCATGCAGCAGTTGCACCTAGTGGTTGGGAACTGATTGAAAAGCAACTTAAGTGCATCATCCTTTTTATAAGCATAAGGGAAGAAACAAGAAAAAGGCCTCATTCAAATGCCAAAAGTGATTAAAATTTTATAATGGAGAGGAAGTGGTTCAAAGTTATAATAGAAGCTCCAAAATTAGTTGAGAATTAATTGCAACATTAAGGTAAATGTATGGCATTAGATCTTCCAAAATTCCACCTAGTAGTAGATAGGATAGCTCTGACATTCTTTGTATGAAAGGCCCATGTAGAAATTGCACCTAGTGGTTGGGAATTGATTGAAAATAAACTTAAGTTGCATCATCCTATTCATCCATGGGTTCCACTTTCTCAGCTGAGGTGTCAACCCTAGGTGGAAAAAATTATTGACTCTCTTTGAATCTTCCTTATATTCATCTCTAATCAAAACTTGCACCATATTTGGAAAGCCCATCAAACTAAGCTCTAGCTAGTTGTGGACATCAATACTAGCATTTAATTGGTCTACATAAACCTTACCCTTCTTATTTATTTTACTATAAATGGGTGTGATGAGGTTGGAAAATTTTTCTCTCCATTCTATAAGTGGGACCATATCTCCCTCATCTACCAGAATTAGAGGCATATAAAACCCATCAAAACACTCAAAGGTGACAAAATACCTTTTAAATAGATCTCTATACCTATTATGATGACACATGATTTCATCCAACTAATTTGACTCCCTCAAAATGTTAGACACCAAATTGTTGTCAAAATTCAAATTGTTGGTAATTAGCCTCAACAATTCAACACCCTGGGGCCATTTGATCTGCATGCATTTCAACCTCATCCATCCTTGGTTATGAGAAGAAAATTTATTTCTGAATTGTACATAGCTATCCCATACCTTTTCCACATGAGAGAGGATTATAGAAAACCTATAACCCAAAATGTCATCTAGCAGATCAAACACTTTCCTTGGAGATGTCTCCTTTGTTTCTTTGACCTTTGCAGTGCTTTGGTTTAACTTCTCCCTCAATTACTTTATCTCCACCTCTAAATTTTCATTGTAATGTGAGGCTTGAGCATCCTCAATTTCTTTTGGAGGGGGAAATGATCCCATAACTGGATTGATCCTTTTCTCAAGGTTTTGATTTAGGGAATTTTCCCTGTCTAGATCAACTTGAAGCTTCTTAACAGATGCTTCTATGAAGAGACCAACATTAACTGTTAAGGAAGTTTCCTATGTTTTTTATATAGAGAAAGGGTGGTTAGATTCAAATTGACCGAAATCAACCAATTCTTCAAGGTGTCAAGCATTTATTGGTGGGTTTCTCTTCCTAGGCTTGCTAATTCCTAATAACACTTCATAACCTATTTTTCTAACACAAATTTTAAACTAGACCTCATACACAAAATATATTTGTTGTTATAGATACCCTTTATCCATTTTGAGAACCTATCTCATTTTTAGGTTGAGGTGTTTTAGAACACAAAGTCCAAATCTTGACTGCTATGCTTTCAATTAGGTTTGAAATAGAGTAGAAAATTCATTTTTTTTGGTCATAAATTTCGACCAAAAAAATCCCCAAGAGAGAAAATTGATTCAAATACCCTTTAGGCTCCTTAAAAACATATCTCAAAATGGGTTAGGGTTTCTTTGGAAATATTTCTTCAAAACTAGATTGTCTTAGTCTCAAATATGACTAATTAGGCATGTTCCACTAGGTCACAAAAGGGTCTTCAATCTCTAGGCTTCAAAACTTCATGCCAAAACCTAAAATAGATCATAGATGGTTTTCCTCAACATATACAACTATTTCAAATGATTTCTCAAGAGATTTTCACCAAACCCTAAGTCCTATGCAAACTCAATGCCTAATTCATGAGGTTTTTTTACTAGAGCATCAACCTGGAATGTGTTGCACACCTCCCTTGCACCTGAAAGCTTGTGGAAAGCTAGAAAACCTTTATTCCACCCATTCCACCAATTTTCATGAGGTTTCACTAGTGGAATGGTGGGTTTTTCATTTTTCTTCCCTTCAAGGTAGTTAACCAAGGGTTTTTGACTAGTTTTATAAAAATTTCTATAAAATG
Source organism: Sequoia sempervirens (assembly GCA_007258455.2). Lineage (NCBI taxonomy): Eukaryota > Viridiplantae > Streptophyta > Pinopsida > Cupressales > Cupressaceae > Sequoia > Sequoia sempervirens. The sequence goes on along the minus strand of VDFB02271358.1, from coordinate 583,762,406 downwards.
CTCAAAACTTGATGAAATGCAATGAAACAAAGTGAAAATGAAAGTAGACTCAATTCCTCATCAATACCAACTAGTTTTAGGTCATGATATTATTGTACAAATCCATACAAAAGCCTGGAATAGAAAAATCACATTAATATTTAGAAAAACAGAGTTAGTTTTTATTGATTTTCTTCCAAATTACAACTGTCCCCCTTGTCTTCGACTTTTTATTGATTTTCTTCCAAATTACAACTGTCCCCCTTGTCTTCGACCTTCCCAATCTTTATTTAGAATTTACCAATGGTTCCAAATTTTTTTTCAAATTGCAAATATTCAACTTCATCCATTTACAACTGATGGCCCTTCACATTCCCTATTTTTGCACTTTTACAATATTGACAACATTTGTGCAAACTTGACAACTTTATGCAACTTGACATCCCAACCCACCTAATGACCTAATATTGACTCAAAAACACATGATATGGTCTTAAATGACCTTATTACATGTAAAAATAATCAAACCAAACTAAAATGCTAACTTACACCTACAAGACCCAAGGTGCTCCTACACCATACTCCCAAGGAAAAATGAGCTCAAGTCTAATTGAGGACAGTGCTGCAATAGTAGATTCATGATTTTTCATGTCATTCTCTGACCCTCAAGTGGCATCCTCATTTGGTAAACCCTTCCAATGGACCAAATACTAGAAATAGGCATTTTCCTTTATCTTTTTTGGTTCCTTAGCACCTAAGACATATTCCAACTTTAGAGGCCTGTTGGATGCATGTTCATTGATTCCTTCCTCATCTGAGAATGTTGTTGAACCTACATCATCACCTACAAACACATATCTTCCTTCCTTGTAATGAAATTCCTTCTTATTCACTTTAGGTTTGTGCTTGGTCTTGTCCACATTCCTTTGAAATTTATCATTGACCTCTTCACCTTTGCTTCCCATCTCGCCCATATGTTGTTGTGTCCCTATAACTGTTGCTTAATTGGGTATACTAACCTCTAGTATGAAATAAATAGAATGATCAATATCCCCTTTTAAAAGCAATGAATGGAGCATTCCTCCTATCATCATATCAACATACTTCTTAAGCCAATATTGAATCCCCAAAATTAAGTCATTCTTCATTTATGTTGCAATAATGTCTCTAGGTTTTGGAGTGGCTGCAAGGTCCATGTCCTCCTCTTCTTCTACTTTTATGAAATATTTCCTACCTACCATCATCAAATTAGATCCCATGGTTTATCCTTTGTCCTCCTCCTTCAATGGTGTCAAGGTATAGGAGACCCCATCTTTTTCTATCTCATAAGTATTCCTCCTTCCATCATACTTAGCATACTTATCAAATTGCCAAGGCCTCCTTAGTAAAAAATGACAAACATCCATTGGGATGATGTCACACATAATTTTGTCTTTGTGCCATCCTATATGAAACTCCACCCAACTTTTTTCATTCACCAAAACATGTTGAACCTCATTTAACCAAGAGACTTTGTAAGGGGTAGTATGTGGTATTCTTGGCAACTTAAGCTTTTCAACCATCTCAACTGAAACCATATTATCTATACTACCTAAATCAATTACAACTTTACAAACCTTACCCACACACTTACAAGTTGTCCTGAAGAGAGTCTTCCTTTGTGGTGGCTCCTTCTCTACTGGTACTTTGATAAGGGTTCTCATTACTATGAGTGATTCACCAATTTCTAGAGTGACATGTTGTGATGGAGAGTTTACACTCTCATTGTCCTCTTCTTGCACCAATTTAGTTCTCCTTTCTCTTTCGACTAAAGTAGTGGCCTGTTTTTCATTGCATTGCCATGCTTGATGTCCAAACTTGTTGCATTGGTAACACCTTCTTGTGAATCCACTAGATCCTCTTCCTTGACCTCTAAATCTACCTCTAAAGCTTGATCTACCTCCTCTAAAGCCACCTCTTGAATCTACAACTTGGTCTTTGCTTACATCTTCTTGGTTCTCATATGACTGCCTTGGATTAGAAAATAACCCTCTTCCTTTGGAATTGTTGCATCTACCCCTATTTTGTTTATCTTGCCTTCTCTTTATCTTTTCTTCAACCTTAATTTCCAATTGATAGCATTCCTCTACCATTCTTGGGTTTGTCAAAATTAACTCATCTTGAAGGTTAAACCTTAACCCACTGAGATATCTAGCCTCCTTCTCCACATCATCCTCCATGTGACGTACTCTTATACTCAGCTTATAAAACTCATCAGTATAGGCTTTAACATCCATATCTCTTTGTTTAAGATTTTCAAGTTTCTTGAATAGTTGAATTGCATAATCACTCAGTAGAGACTTTCCCTTGAGTTTGGCCACCATTATATCTAAAGAGACAATTTTTGACTTACCTTTCTTCCTCCTTTTAGTTTTCTGATAATCCCACCAAAGTAGGGTATAACCCTTCAATTTTTTTTGCCAACTTTACCCTTTGTTCCTCTAGTATGTCTTCACATTAAAAGTAATTATCAAGTTTTGAAATCTAATCAAAAATCTCTTCATCATTTAAGTTCCCTCCATACATAGGTACATCCATATTTACCTTGTGTTCATATTCCTTGACTACCTTCAGTAGCTTGGCCATCCTCCGCTCATTAGGATCCAACTCTTCCTCTTCTTCTTCTTCTTCATGGTCACTCACATCACCCATGAACATACCTCTCCTCTGACTAGTTTCAACAACCTCAAGCCTTACTACCATCATATTTTGAAGTTACTTCAATCTCCTAATCTCTTTTGCAGTCGTCTATTTAATCTCATTCATTTATCTAGCCATAGTGTTACTTTTTGGAGGCATCTTGTTCTCTATTGCTTCACTCTTTCCCTCTCATAGACCAACATAAGTTCTAATACCAATTTTATGCAGAGCAAGGGTGGTTAGATTCAAATTGAGATAAATCAACCAATTCTTCAAAGTTTCAAGCATTTATTGGTGGGTTTCTCTTCCTAAGCCTACTAATTCCTAATACCACTCCATAACATGTTATAGATACCCTTTATCCCCTTATACCCAAAATATAATTATTGTTATAGATACCCTTTATCCCCTTTCACAACATATCTCATTTTCAAGTGGGGGTGTTTTAGAACATAGAGTCCAAATATTGACTGCTATGATTTGAATTAGACTTGAAATGGAGCAGCAAATTCATGTTTTTTGGTCATAACTTTCAAACTAGAACTGATATCTAAGAGAGAAAAATTGATTCAAATACCTTTTTGGCTCCTTCAAAAATATCTCAAAATGGGTCAGGGTTTCTTTGGAAAGATTGCTTCAAAATTGGATTGTCCTAGTCTCAAGTAGGACTAATTAGTTAGCCTATTGATTTAACAAGTTGAGGATAATCATAAAGACTTGCATGATGAAGATTCTTTTAATTTATTAGTTAGCCTATTGATAAGTAAATCTTCTATTATGATATATTAATTAAAATCATTGATTTCTTATACTTATTTATGCAGCTATCTCTATACATTAGATTACCCACTCAATTTTATTTTATTTTTTGTCTTAAATCATATTTATAGATGTAAAACTATGAATTTAATCCCTAAAATTTTAAAATTCAAATCTAAAATTTGAAACAGCGCAATATTCTTGAGATGAACCAATCTATATAATATAAAACTTTGATAATTTATAAATACAAATACTCTTGAGATTTTAAAATTACCAAGAAAGTTCTAAAAATGACCTATCAATTAAATAGTTAATAATAGATATTTGGAAGCTCTCAATGCCCTAATGATATATTTATTATGGTGTGTGCCTTAAACATGGAAATTTCGAAAAGCAGACTCAAATGTCATCTTCAAGAAAATATTTTAACGCAAGTTTTTGTTTTATTGGGAGAAAACATAGCTTTTGTTTTGTTAGGAGAGAATAGAATAGCGCGTTATGATATTAAGAGCAATCTGTGTAGTGGAAGAAGATACGAAAGAAACAACCGACAATTAGAAAGCTATGTATATCCACATCAAGGCTCTCCTCCCTCTCCTTCTCATTCATCACAGGACTAAATTAGCTGGATTACGAAAAATATGACGGAGTGTTGACTTTGACAGGCAGGCATAAAATTTAATTAAATATAAGAACTTCTATCACCCAAATATTTTATATATATATATATATATACACTGGGGTGTATAAAACAGATTAAAATTTTAATTTCATTCATAATTTAAACAATGATATCAACATTTCAAATGTAAAGGCGAAACAATCTTGGAGTATTATTAGATTAATTATCATGAATAAGATACCAAATATATTTTAAATATATATAAATTATTTATTTAGATGGGATTTTGGCATAAAATTCACTCCTTTGTACCTTTCACTTATGAAACCCTTCAAGTTTAAAATCAATATTTTTAATTAAATCTACAACAACTTGCATTTAATAGACAAAACCATACATATAGGATTTAGTAAGAGGATCATTATTAAGTGTAATTATTGTAGTTTGTAAATTAGAAAGCTATGTATATCTACATTAAGGGTCTCCTCCCTCTGCTTGTCATTCATCACACCTCATCAACATGATTAGAAAGTTACAATTTTCAAATTTGGAATGGACTGAATTATTTCGATTAGGAAAATATGATGGAGTGCTGACTTTGATAGGCAGACATACAATTTAATTAAATATAAGGACTTTTATCACCAAAATATTATAAATATATAGTGGGGTGTATAAAAGAGATTAAAATTTTAATTTCATTCATAATTTAAACAATGATATCAACATTTCAAATGTAAATGAGAAACAATCTTTGAGTATTCTTAGACTAATTATCATGAATAAGATACCAAATATATTTTTAATATATATAAATTATTTATTTGGACAAGCTGTTAGAATAAAACTCACCCCTCTATACGTTGCTCTTATGGAACACTTCAAGCCTGGAATCAATATTTTTAATTAAATCTACAACAGCTTGAATTTAATTAACAAAACCATACATATAGGATTGAGTAAGAGAATCATTTGTAAATGTAATTATTGTAGTTTGTAAATTAGAAAACTATGTATATCTACATCAAAGGTCTCCTCTTTCTACGTCTCATTCATTAGATCCCATCAACATGATTAGAAAATTACGGTTTTCAAATTTGGAATGGACTAAATTAGCTAGATTAGGAAAATGTGACAGAGTTTTGACTTTGACAAGAAGGCATAAAATTTAATTAAATACAAGAACTTCTATCACCATAATATTATAAATATATACTGGGGTGTATAAAAGAGATTAAAATTTTAATTTCATTGATAATTTAAACAATGATATCAATATTTCAAACGTAAAGGACAAACAAGCTTGAAGTATTCATAGACTAATTATCATGAATAAGATACCAAATATATTAGTAATATATATAAATTATTTATTTAGACAAGCTATTAGCATAAAACTCACTACTATGTACCTTTCACTTATGAAACCCTTCAAGCTTAGAATCAATATTTTTAATTAAATCTACAACTTCCAATTAATTGACAAAACCATACATATAAGATTGAGTAAGAGGATCAATATTAAATGTAATTATTGTAGTTTGTAAATTAGAAAGCTATGTATATCTACATCAAGGGTCTCCTTCTGCTTGTCATTCATAACACCCAATCAACATGATTAGAAAATTATGATTTTCAAATTTGGAATGGACTAAATTAGTTGGATTAGGAAAATATGGAGTGCTGACTTTGATAGGCAGGCATAAAATTTAATTAAATACATGAACTTATATCACTGAAATATTATAAATATATAGTAGGGTGTATAAAAGAGATTAAAATTTTAATTTCATTCATAATTTAAAAATGATATCAACATTTCAAATGTAAAGGAGAAACCATCTTGAAATATTCTTAGACTAATTATCATGAATAAGATATCAAATATATTTTATTATATATAAATTATTTATTTCTAGACAAGTTGTTAACATAAATCTTCGTCCTTGTACCTTTAGAATCAATATTATTAATTAAATCTACAACAACTTGCATTTAATTGACAAAACCATACATATATGATTGAGCAAAAGGATCATAATGTAATTATTGTAATTTGTAAATTAGATTTTTTTTTATAATTTTAGATATTTCAATCTTTCTTCATTAGCTTGAGATGGGTTTGGAGGAACATTTTGAGGTTGGATTCAGATGGATTTTGAATAATATTTTTTGATTGATCATTGATAAATCCATATTAGTTATTTGCAAGCATTTAAAAATAATAATGAACTATTTAAAACAAAAACTTTACATAGTATCTTAAACCTTTAGATTTTTACTAATAAAAGCTAATCAAAATTTTTGAAAAAAATGCATACCTAAGATATTAGATTGTATGACTAGGCATGGAGCAATGACTACTGAATTCAAATATTTAAAATTAAATATATCCCCCTTCTACAATTAGATATTCACTTAAAGTTGTAACAATGGTAGCCAATGTCATGAAAATGTGTTTCTATTTTTTTGTTACTAGAACTTATGTGTTTTATTTCATATTTGGTCAATTTAAAATTAGATATATATTTATTTCAATATTTGGTTCACACAAATATCCATGTTGAATAATAGGGTAAATGACTAAAAGGAAGCAAGGTACATGGAAATGGTTCCTGCATTATTATTTTTTAGGAGAGTATTGTGCAAATTTAATTCTTTTAGCAATTACAAATAATCAAAACATATTTAACATAAAATACATTAACAATACCATGACATAGGTTTGGGAAGAAAAAATCCACAGTCCAAAGTAGTTGAAAGTATTATTTAGTAAATCATGATTACAATACATTTGTAGATTAGGAAATCATAGGGGTACCACAACTAGAGATATGGAGGAATTCTTACAACTTAAATAATATCAACAAAAATTTTCACTCTACCTCCATCTCAAGTACCTAATATATAGGAGATACAAAACCTAGAACAATCAAATAATATTTTGGAACCATGAGTTAAAACTACCCAAAAGTGTTGCACAAATTATCCCCCAATAAAATGTCTTAAACGATATGTCACAATTCACATGATAGGTTAATTAATAGGTGTAACTCCCTTTTACAACAATTTTATGTACATCCAACAAAATTTTACATTTCTTACACAAACTTTTGAGGGCTATAATTTTTTATCCAATGGGGCAATTGGGTTCATTTTAAAAAAAATGAAGTACACGAAGAGATCTATGCAATGGACGCCACCTAAAGGGAGCGCCAAACAACTGAGAATTTTTATTTTGGCTAAAAAACTAAGCCCGTAACAAAAAATTTACTTTCATTCTTTTTAAACAAAAAAATCACAACTTCTGTAGTATTAATATATTAGAAGCAAGGTCGAGACACATTTCCCAATAATTATACAATAGAAATATTACTAAATTAGTGATTTAACATATTAAATAATATGAATAAGATAATAACATCAATGAAATAAGGGAGAAGAAAATTTAAAATATGAAAGCCATATTGACACTAAATACATTTGGAGAAACCCTTGCAAGTGAAAACTCTACCTTGCCACATATGTCTAATGATCTCTACGAGGGTTAGACAAAAACCTACTAAGAACTTATTGCACTATGTTGTCATTAATGTTGTAAATGACGTCAACCTCTAGTGTGGTTATGTTGAGAAGTTGTTGTGGTGTTGAGAAAGTGTTGTAGATGGAACATGTTTGATTGGTTTCCAAGTGATTTTGAGAAAATTTGCATAAAGAGTGTACAAGGTGGTAGAGGTGTGTTATGTATCATGTTCTACATTTATTCAGTATTAAAGATGCTCTTGTGTGGTTTGGATGTGATGTTCAAAGGTGTTAGTTTGGATGTGATGTTCAAAGGTGTTATATCTAGAGTTTAGGTTCTTGATCATATGGTAGTAGATTTTTTTTATAGTGTTTGGCCTGTGAAGAAGGTTGTCTAGGAGAAATGGAATTTCTCCATATTTCTTTGTGTTGAAGTTTCTTTTCTTGTCAATTTGGGAATGTTCTTATATTGCTTGTACCTACCTTCCCTTCGATTGTTTAGTGTTTAGATATTCCATAATCTTGGATTCATGAGTTGTATGTCTGTTGTAGTTTGACTAGTTGCACAAGATGATAGTATCTTTAGTTTTAGGTAGTTGCATCTATGCATTTGAATATTCTAGTGATGTTGGAATATTCCTAGATTTTTTGTGATGTTTCTACATGGTTTGCATGCTTTTTCTAGACTTGGAGAAGTGTGTATGTAGTTGTTTGATGGTGTTAGTGTAGGTTTGGTTGACCTAGTGTGTTAAAATTTATTGTAGAGGTGTTGTGTTGATTATGGAAGTATGGTGAAGAATTTCATTGTAGATTTAGGTCCTGGTTAACCCATGGTGTGTCTACCTTCACTTCTTTCTACCACAAAAATTTTTGGTTACCACCTATTTTCTCATTGCATGTTTGAGGTGCATACATTTCATTGAGGTACTTGGAGAATATTTTTGAGGTTGTGGATGATACATATACAATATCTATTATTGGAAAAGTTATGAATTTTTTGTGTGATGTGAAATGATGTGGATTTGATAAAGTGTTTAGATTTGAGTGCAAGCATGAATTCTTATGACTGTCAGAAGTAGTGAACAGAAGGTGTTACATTTCAATGTTCCTAAATTTTTTAGAGGTAGTGAGATGAAGGTTGTGAATGGTGAATATTTTGTGTGGTTGATTCTCTTGTTTCTCTTAGTGAACCTCCTTGTAATAGTTTTCTTCTATTCTCTTTCTATTTCGAATAGCGAGTCCTCTAGGTAGTGACCCCTTGGTAGTGAGCGTTTATTTCTTTTGGATAATGAGTCCTTTGGGCAATAAGCCTTTTGATAGTGAGCCTATTATATTCAATTTTGATATTCATATATATATATATATATATAATTTAATCCTCCTAGTGGTTTTTCCATGATTAGTGCTTTCCACATAAAATCTAGTGTTTATTGTGTATGGTTGTGAATTTGTTTATGATTCATGTGTCTACACATGTTGGTGCTTAATAAGGGTTTGATGGCTTATGAGGGTTTGCAGGTTTCAATGTACAACTAATTCACTCCCCTCTTAGTTTCCATGTATGTCTAAAAACTGGTATCAGAGTTGTGGATCCTTGGAAGAATCTTAACTACTTGAGGTAGATCTAGATGGAACATAAGAAGGGTGTCAAAGCTCCTATGTTTGATGGAATAAATTATGCCTTCTAGAAAGCTAGGATGGAAGACTTTCTTTCCTCATTAAGGTTTGGTGTCTAGAAGTTAGTTGAATATGGATATACTATACCTATTATAGCTCCAAAAAGTGATGATGATATCAAGGATTATGTGAATAATGGAAAAGCGAGAAATTCTCTCTTGAGTGGTATTTTTGATTTAGAACGTTTAGAGGTGATAAGCTACAAAAATTCTAAAGATATTTGGATAAAGTTGTACAAAATTTATGAAGGAGATGATAAGGTAAAGCAAGCAATGATGTAGAATTTCAAAGAAAATTTTGAAACCCTAAGGATGTCAGAGGATGAAGATATTGCAAGCTACATACTCAAGGTAGATTAAGTTGTTAATTTCATTAATGGTCTAGGTGGAAAACTAGAGGAAAGTGAAGTTGTGAAAAAAGTATTAATAACTCTTCCTAAATATTATAGTACTAAAGTTTCTATTATTGAGGAAGGTTAGAATCTAGATCAATATAGTAGATATCAAATGTTTGGTTCTTTAACTACTTTTGAATTAAGAGAGATTGACAAAGATGCTACAAAGAAAGAAACTACTTTTAAAGTCAACAAGAAAAAGAAGAATGATGAATCTAATCTAGATGATCTTGATGAGGGGGAAGAAAATATTTTAAGGATATTAAAAATGGGCATTGGAAAATACAGAGGTAAGTTACCCTTCAAATGTTCCAATTATGGAAAGATAGGTCATTATGCTTCAAAATGTCTAGTCAAAGTCTCAAATTTGACAAACATAAAGATCATAAATGTAAATATTTCAAGAAGAGTTATTATGTTAAAGAAGATAGTGGTGTATTTGATGATGAGGGATCAGACTATCCAGGTGATGGAAGTGATGAATTCTTGTTCATGGATTTGAAATTTGTAACTAATTCTACTAACCTTGAAATATGTGTGAAAGAAATTCCTCTAAAAATAAGTCACAGTATTGAAGGAATTATGTTGACTTCTTTTCATGCAAGAGAAGAGAGAAACTACTAGATAATTGATATAAGATTCTCAAATCATATGGTAGGTGATAAGAGTAAGTTTCTTAATCTTGAAAAGTATCATGGTGGTCTTGTTAAGTTTGGTGATGATACATCTAATAAGATCCATGGAAAGGTTCAATTATTTTTGATGCAAATAATAAATCTATGTTAAGGGTCTTCAACATAATATTCTCAGTGTAGAAAAAATTTGTTGCAGAGGATTCAATTTAGTGTTTTAAGATGATGGTTGTTAAATAAGAAAAGGAATATCTAGAATTTTGGTTGATGTAGGAACAAGGATAGAAGGAAATTTTTATCAGATCAGGAGTAATGGTGGTAAGAATTATAAAGCTTATAAATGTAATTTACAAAGAGTGTCAAGTTGGAAAGTAGAAAAAGAAAAGGTTCAAGATCAAGGAATATTCTAGGAATATTCTACCATAGGACCTTTGGAGTTGGTAAACATAGACCTATGTGGACCTACCATAGCAAGAAGCTCTTAAGGTGATAGGTATTTTATGTTTTTAATAGATGATTACTCTAGAATAACTTGGGTGACCTATTTCAAAGAAAAATAAGAAGCTCTAGATGATTTTAAAGAATTTAAATCTATGGTTGAGAATGAGATGTATTTGAAAATAATTTTTTTAAGGTTTGACAAAGGTGGTGAGTTTACTTCAAATGATTTTAACAATTATTTTGAAGATCATGAGATAAAGAGACATTTAACTTTTGAAAGAATGAAGAAGGTTGTCATCAATGAGTTGTCATTGATGTCAACACTATATGATGGATGTAAAAATAACTTAAGAAGGATGTTTATAGAAGAGTTATTTTGTAAAAGGGTTATTGCTAAGTGTCTACACCGATAGTTTCAACACACAGTACCCTCCATTAATTTGGTTCACATTTTTTTTCCCTTTCAAATCTACTTCAACGGTTCTAATATGTTGATCATGGATATCATTAGTATCTTATTTCAGAATTTTAGTTGTTTTGGATAAGTGGTTCAAAAAGTTGCAAGTAACAAAAGATTGATATATATAGTTTACATAGTTTTTGGTGTACTAGCTATTACCTAACTATTCTACATTACTCCACAAATTTGAGCTAGAATTTTTGGTTTTGGGAGAATGTTGACAAGCGTTAATATATTGTATTTTCTAGCTAGCATGACATTTTTTTATCCACTTATTCTATAGTGATGATCAATTGGAGTAATTTGATTTTGGGTTCTATGCTTGGATGAATTAATGTATGCAAAGAGTTATGGAGATTAAATATGTGATGTGAGTGTAAGAAGGAGTTATTATAGGTCCATGCTGACCTATATTGCATATGTTTGGGTGGGAAGACACTTTGATTTGAATTGGGTGTTGACTAGGTACATTTTGTATGATTTGAGGCTACATCTAATTAGGCCGACCTAATTGATGTTTGTGATGGAGTTTGGTATATATACAAGGTTTACTTGAGTTTTTGATGAGTAGTATCTAATGCGTACATGATCTGAATGCATGTTGTGATGCAAAATTTTGCATAATTGTGTGAATAAGTTGTGAGTGTTGAAAAAAGGTGTGTGAATATAGAGCAAGGCAAAGAATTGTAATGTGAGTTTATTATTATGTATTAAATTTTGTGTTATGAGCTTCAAAAGAACTAAATCCAACATATATTAGATGCACTTGTCTTAGTTAAAATCTTGGTTGTGATGGCACCTCTTTCTATCTTTCTTTTCTTTGTGAATAATGAGTTCACTTGGATAGTGAGTCCACCTAGAAGTGAACCTTTCTATAATATACTATAACCAGTTATAACTTATTGTGAGTTAATCCTCACCATGGTTTTTCCCTTCTTGGGTTTTCCACATAAATTTTTTGGTGTTCATGTGTTGTGTGTGTTATGGGTTGTTCATGATTTCATTCCTTATAATTGTTAAGTATAATTTGGAAATTATATGGTTAATTATTGGATGGTTTAATAGAATATTGATTCACCCCCCCCCCCCCTTTTAGTATTCCATGTGTTCGAAAATTGGTATTAGAGCTTGGTTCCTTCAAAGAGGCTTGACCACTTTCAGAATAAGATTGCATGCTTGACAAAGATGGAGAACTCAAAGTTTCTCTTGAAGACCTTGAAAAAATTGAAGTTTAAAATGGAGATTTGAAGGAAAGTATTAAAGAATCAAATGACTACATAAAAAAATTGAGAGAGCAAATCAAGAAGTTAAGAGAAAGACATAAGGAGGTCAATGAACAATTGAAACAAGCAAATGAGAACATTACCAAACTAAAAAGTGAAAGTGGAAGGAAATAAAAGAATTGAGGAATGCTTGAGTGCAATGGTAAAATCAAGAATGATGTATGAAAAATGCTTGAACAAGAAGTGGTAAATATAGGATCAAATCTAGAGAAAGCAAGAATTCATGAGGAAAAATTCAAGAAAATTTCTACAATGCTCAATGAGTTAATTGTAGGTTAGAAAGCATCCAAAGACAAAGGTGGTTTGGGACTTGAAAATGGAGAAATTTCAAAAGAATATTAGACAATTAATTCAAAGAATATTAGTGAACCAGAGAAGACTGAAGACAAGAAGAAAAATGGAAAGTTCTAGAGCCAAATAAACAATGCTTGAAGACCCCCTATCAAACAACTAAATGCTCAAAGATACCCATCTTTCAAAGGTATTTGTTATTTTTGCAATAAATTTGGACATAAATCAATGGAATATAGAAGAAAATTGAATTAGAATGTTCCATCCTTCACTGTTCAATGCTTCACATGTAAGAAGTTAGGTCAAACAAAATGAATGCAGAAGCCAAATGATGAATGCATATAACAATTGTAGAATGATTAAATATTTTAATGGTTACTACTACACATGGTATGGATTTGGACACAAGGATAATCAATGCAAATTCAAAATAAATGAAAGGAATAATTCTTAGAGAAATGTCATATGCAACAATTGCAATAGGCCTAAACATATTGCTAAATTCTCCATAAGCAAAAATTCAAGGAAGGATAATATGGTAAGGAGAAATGAAATAGTTAAAAAGATTGATTCAGTTGAAGTAAAAAAGGAAATGGAAAATATTTGGAGAAAGAAAGAGGAGACTAAGAACAAGGAAGAATCATAGACTAAATATGAATTTGTACTACCTTCTAGTGTAGATAATTCCTCTAAGAATTGAACCTAGGCATTCACTTAAGGGGAGCAATAACATAAAATCACATAGCCCCCTGACGATATGATGTGTCATGGCTTGGCATGAATATATGAGATGGAGATGGATAGTATGGATCTTTTGGAGAAGATTTTAGAAGAAAATATGCCATTGTGGAGATTTATAGAGTGATTTAGGGTTTTCTATTATACATAGAAGATTTTTACTAGCTTTCTTGATTGGTGCATTAACCATGAATCAAGGTAGAATCAAAAGGATTATATACCTATCATTTTTTTTATTTCATCCACTTTAATGCATCTAGAGTGAGCAGTGTGAATTGAAGTGAATTCAAGAGTTTGAAGGCGATTTGAGAAGTCATGCCCCCAAACCCTAATTCCTATGGAGCAAGGTATTTACCATTGTCCAAAACTGAGATAGAATTTATTTTTTGAAGTATTTGAATTGAATAGAGATGGAAACACCTATAGTATTAAATGTGAGTGAGAAACCCCAACTAAAATTCGAGAAATTCCCCATGAAAGTGTTTGAGAATGACCTACTTAGAGCTTTTTCAAGTATTCTATATTGGGTTTTACCTATAGATATTAGGGCATACATCCACGAGAAAATGGAAGAGTATAACCATAAGAAACTTACATACCTATGGACAAACCAACTAACTGGAGATGATTTCAACATCAAACCTAAGTATGAAAACCCAATGAAGAAAAAACTAGATGTCTAGTAGACGTTTCCATGCTTCACCTATGACTATGAACTTAACTATGTGAGAAAGACATTAAGTAGAGTGCATGGTAAATTCTTATGGACTGACATGCCCAGTTTGGTATCTAAGGAAGTCATAAGGGAGATTAGTAGACTTTGTGACACCAAACTTGTACCTATGCTAAAATCAATAAAAAAACAAGGATGTGATGGAATTAACTGGAGTCACATTTGATCAAAGCACTCTCACTATGAACAATGTACATAATCTTGTAGTAAGGTATGCAACTATGGTCATAGGATATAAGATATACTACCCTAATAGAGATAATTTTATGTTTTCCACAACAATTAATGTAGCCCATGAAATGATGGAAAAGGGAAAGGACTATGATTTGTGTGAGTTGATATGATAAATTTTTTTTGACAACCTGAAGCAAAACTAAAAAAAATAAACACCCCTTCAAATTTGGTTCTTTGGTAGTTTATTGTTTTATTTTTTGATGAAGCTTCTAGGAAGAAGTAATGTTATATGGAGTAAAAGGAGATTTGTATCCCATAAAGTCTTTGAATTTATACCCAATATTAGTGATATGAAGGCTCAAGATGAGGAACTTACTACTTTCTTTCTATTATTTTAGAAGATATTGCATGAATGAGAGAGCATCCCTAGATATATGGTAGAAAATAATCGAGATGATATCACATTTTTGGTCAAAATTGATGAATGCATTATTGAATTTGTGGAACTTGAAACTGTCTAGATTCAACCACTTGGATATAAGATCAGTGAAAATGAAGTAAATGGTTATGTTGGTATATTATTAAACAGTCCTAAGGACCCTACTTAAGAAATACATGGAACATATGAGGAGAATTCCTTGAAAGTGCATATAGAGTTGAAAGAGTCTGAAATAAAAAGGAAGGTGACAAAAATGGTACATGAACATCTCAAGGACAAAGGACTCAAAGATGAAAAAATATGACTATTAAGAGTAAAATCATAGGGAGAAATGAGAACAACAAGTGGGACCACTAGACCTAGAAGTTCTAGAAATACTTCTTCCACTATTCCCCCTGGTATTCAACAACACTCTTGATCAGTTTTTACCTCTAGCAGAACTAAGAGAATGAAGAATAGTGCTTTGGTAATAGAAGAACCTCAGGTGGAGGAGGCTACAAGGCCTAGAAAGAGATAGAGAAAACTGCTTTGGTATCCTCTAATACCATTACATCAAAAATAATAAAAGAGAAAGATAAGATAGAAAAGAACATGAATGTACAATTTGAAGAAGAAGAAGAGGATGATGATTCCCTATTGTTCCTAAAAAGAAGTAGTTTTGTTTCAAATAAATAAAGAATAGATATTTTTGATTCTTCAGATGAAGAAGAGGTTGAGAAGGAAAAAGAATCCTTTTGGATACATATGAATAAGTAGATGAAGGAAAGAAAGAAAAAGAAATTAGTCACAATAAAACCAGAGAAGAAAAAGAAGACATCTCTGGAAAGGTCACTCATTCCAATGAAATTGGGCTCACTGTTCAAAGGTATGTTGCATCATGAGATGTTGGAAGAAATAGTTGTCTTATACAAAAAGGAAAATGAGGAGAATAGATCCACTATAATAGAAGCCATCATCAAATTAATTGTCACAATTAAAGTATATATGGAGAAAATTAGGAAGAAATTTCTTGATGATGTGTGGAAACTCTTATTGGAGAGAAGAAAAGAACCCAATGAAAGAGAAGAGAAGATTAGATCAGATGTTGTGGAGAAAATTTTATTTTCCCTATTTGATGCTAACAAGGCCACTCTATCCAAAGTTCTTAGCAAAGAATTCAAAACAAAATGAAGGGTCACACTTCTATTGGGAAGAGATCCAGATCAATTAGAAAATATGCAGAAGGAAATAGAAGAAAAGATTATTGATATTGCACAAAAGTATGGAATGATTCCCATTGCCTTTTCCAACAAGGAACACAATCTGGTAAATGAAAATATAAGAGCTACTAATACAGAAGAAAATCTAGATAATACTCCTCTAGATATAGATGAACCAATTCAAGAAAATGTTAAAGATGAGAATGTTTATATGACTAGAGAGAAAATCACAAAGGATGACACTCCCACTCCTCTAGTTACTCAAGAGACTATTGATCAAGGAAACCCAAATACATCTATTCCTCTAGTATATACAAAACAAAACACAAGAGAAGGTGAGAAGCATGATACAGTCAATGAGAAAAGGCATGAGGATGAAGAGAATCAAGAAAGAGAGAATGATGGTGAGAAGGAAGGAGAAGGAGATAAAATTAAGATAATGAGAAAGAAAATAAGGATAAGGATGAAAGAGATTAAGACAAAGATAAAGACAATATCTTCAGTAAAGAAGAAGAAAAGGTAGAATAAGAAGATGTTTTTGATACCGAAAAGAATGAAGAACCAAAGAATTTTGAGGATTTACCTAAGCCCTTTGGCGAATCCTCCTATGACAATCCCTTAGAAGGTTTGTTTTCTAAATAGTTAAAGTGTCAAGTTTCAACTGGTTGCTTCTTCTCAATTGTTGCAGTTGCCCATGCAACAAGCAAATTTTATTTAGATAAGATATCTCTTATACATAAGTTGTAGCTAAGTGATTTTTTTAGTGCATCAACAAGAAAATAAATCATTGAAACATATCAAAAGAGAAGTTCCCATTTTTGTTTGGCAATAATTTCCTCAAGGTTTTTGACAGACAACCTAATATTTCTATGGGTTCTCTTAGTTCACCCCAATGCCCTATTTTTTTTACTCTCCCTTACCTTCCTGTGGAATACTGGGAAATTGCTTCAGTAAAGAAAATAGTTTATCATTTTGGGGTTTTCTTGAAAAATGAATTTGAACTGATCAATGGGTTACCCACCCTTAGGGTTTGAGCCCTAATTGATAACATGAATAAGGTTCCTCATTCCATGAAGCTTCTCACTTACAAGAGTGAATGGCATCAAAATTTGGTTTTGGACACTCTTTCCTGGAAAGAGGCTAAGATCATAGTAGATACATAATTATTCTCTTGGGTAGAGCTTCCAAATTTTTCTTTTTCGAACTGTGCTAGTGCTATTTTCCCTCCTAGCCAACCTAGCACCTCGGCAACACCTCAATTTTCCCTACATCACAAGGACCCCAAGATAAACCATTTTTTCTCTCACAAAAGACATTCCTCATCATAAAGTGGGTGTTTTTCCTTCAAAGGGTGTCTCCCACTTTGAAGATCTTCTAAAGGGGTCATTAACTAAGGAAAATCTCATGGAAATTGTGAAAGAAGATTGTACTAAGGTGGGTGAAGATTTTATTGAGGAAACGACTGATGAAGTCCTTGCTGAATTTGAATCAAAAAAGGAAATCCCATCCTTCCCGATTTCCCAAAGAGATGCAAAGGGCTCAGTGTCACCTCATAAGATGACTTCTTTGGCTAGGAAAATTAATGATTCTTCCCCCATTGGTCAATCCTTCACCTCTCCCACTCCAATCTCACAAACTGATGCCAAAATTATGGTATCCCCCAAGAATAAAATGGGTAGAAAGTCTAATAGTGAGAAAAAAAATTTTGAGATTGTTGTAGGTATTCAAACAGCACTAGAAAAGAACTTAATATCTATTTCAAAGAAACTAAAAGGATTGGAAATCACTTTCCATACTCCTCAAAATGGGAAGCTCAGTTCAGCTGTAGAGAATAAGGTCTCTAGAATGAATGAAAAAATGAGGGGAGACAATATCTCTCGAGCAAAATGAGGATCTTATCTTGGAATGTTAGGGGCTTAAATTCCCCTAACAAATGAAACTTCATGAAGTATCAAATCTTGAGTACCTCTTCCGATATAGTACTTTTACAAGAAACAAAGCTCTTGGCTCAATCAGCCTTAGTTTTTTTTTTCTACTTGGAATAACTAAGACTTCATTTCCTCCCCAGATCAAGGGGCTTCAGGTGCCCTCATATTAGTATGGAATAAATTTACTGTGAAGTTGCATGGTTTGGATGCAAATGAAAATTGGATTCAAGCATCGGGAAAGTGTCTAAAAACAAACAATTTCTTTATTATCTTTAATATCTTTGGTCCATGTGCAATATTTTCTAAGAAACAACTTTAGACTTAGCCTTCCACTGCCTCTGCACCTCTAAGAGATGACCTAAAGATTCTCTCTAGATATTTTAATGCAATTCATTTCCCTTCTAAGAAAATGAGAGGAATCATCCCTCCTTCCAAAGTAATGGAGGATTTTAATCAATTTATTCTTAACAATGGTCTTTATGATTGTACACTAAAAAATGGTAATTATACTTGGACCAATAAATGTAGAGTTTTTTCTCAAATTTTTGAGAGATTGGATCAGTTCCTTTTATCAAAAAATTGGCTCAACATCCCATGGGATTTATCTTCTACAACTCATACTCTTACTAGTTCAAATCACTTTCCAATTTCACTGTCAGTTTTTTATGATAGGATGATTAAGAAGGGCTACTTTAAATTTGAATCTATGTGATTTAGAGACCTAGATTTCATTCCTCTACTCAAATGTTGGTGGTTTGAAATTTATTATGTTGAGGGCACCTAGATGTTTCAGCTTTGCAAAAAACTAAATTTTATCAAAACTAAAATAAAGGACTGGAATGCAAATTGTTTTAAGAACATCTTTAAGGAAAAGTCCAGAGTGGAGCAGGATTTGTCTAACCTATGTGAATTAGTAATAAAAAATGGAATGGATCCTTCTCTATATGATAAGTAAAAACTCTTAAAGCTGAATTAGATGAATTACTAGCAAGAGAAGAGTGTTAGTAGAGATAGAAATCTAGGGAGATTTGGTTAAAATATGGGGAAAAAATAGCAAATTTTTCCATGCTTCCATGAAAATGAAAAGGCAAGTGAATAGGATTGAATAAATCATTTCCTCAACTAGAAGCACCTTGGTATTGGATGAGGAAATTGGAGCTAAAGCAATATCTTTCTTTAAGGGCCTCCTAGCTCCCAAAAAAACAAACAAATCTTTGGAAAACAATTTCATTTTAAACAATATTCCCACATTGATTAAGGAGGAGCACA
This sequence comes from Sequoia sempervirens, assembly GCA_007258455.2. Lineage (NCBI taxonomy): Eukaryota > Viridiplantae > Streptophyta > Pinopsida > Cupressales > Cupressaceae > Sequoia > Sequoia sempervirens. The sequence continues at coordinate 583,743,184 of VDFB02271358.1, read as the reverse complement.
ATAAATTGCTAATGAAGGAATTCACCATGGATGAAGTCAAAATTTTTTTCTTCTCCATGGTTGCTAAAAAAGATTCTAGACCAAATGGTTTCACGACTTTTTTCTATCAAAATTGTTGGGATTTCGTAGGCAGAGATATCTATCTTGCATTGGAAGAATCCCAAAGGAACAAAAAACTATTAAAAGAATTTAATACCACTATGATAGCTCTCATTCCCCAAAAAAATAACCCCAAATATTTCAAAGACTTCAGGCCTATTTCCTTGTGCACCACAATATATAAAATATTTTCCAAATCAATAGCTCTTAGATTGGCTAAAATTCCCCTCTTATCATTTCTAATGAATAGGGGGGCTTTGTACCAGGAAAGGATACCCCAAAAGGTGTTGTTTCATCCCATGAATTTTTACATTCAATAATGCAGGACAAATCCCATGCAGTTGTTCTTAAATTAGATATGGAAAAAGCTTATGACAAAGTTGATTGGGACTTCCTTCTAGAAGTTCTTAAAAATTTTGGTTTTTCTAATAGCTGGTGTAAGTGGGTCTCTTATTTCCTTTTTGGAGAAACTTTTTCAATACTATTTAATGGCTCACATATTGGTAAATTCAATTCTTGAAGGGGTGTGCATCAAGGTGGCCCTCTCTCCCCATCCTTATTTATTTTGATGGCTGAAGGCTTAAGAAGACCAATAATTGCATCAAGGATCAATTGTTGTTGGAAAGGAATTTTTGTTAGGCCCTTTCCCACCCCAATCTCCCACTCCCTTTTTGTAGATGACACTCTCCTCTTTGGTAAGGCCTCCATAGATGAAGCAAAAGAAATAAAATATGTACTTTCTACTTCTTGCTAAACTTTAGGTCAATCTTTCAATGTGGAGAAGTCAAATATTTTCTTCATAAATGTTAACCCCCAAGTTAAAACTCAACTTTTAAAATTCTAAGGTTTCCAATGTGGTTCTCTAACCTGCAAGTATTTAGGCATTCCCTTCTTCTCGAGTAGGGAAAAGTATGAATTTTGGGGAAATTTAATCTCCACTTCTAGTCAAATCTTGTTATGGATGTCAAAATGGTTATATTTTGTAGGTAAGTTGGTATTATTAAAGGAAGTCCTTTTATTCTCTTCCTACAAATTTACTGTCGGTCCTAAAAATACCATATGAGAAAGGGTTTTCCTTTCAAAAGTTATTCAAAAATTTCCTTTGGGAAGAAAATTTTACACAAAAAAAAGAAGCTCCCATTAGTAGCATGGGAAAAAATTTGTAGGTCTGAAGCATCGGGGGTTGCTAGCCTAAGGGATCTCTTTTTACAAAATAAGACTCCTGGTGCCAAATTGGTTTGGCAATTGTATTCCAAGCCAAACAAAAAATGGTGTCAAATCATGAAACATAAATACTTGGATTTCCTTGACAGAGAAATTATTTTCACTTAAAGGAACCTCCCTCCTGGTTCTCAAAATATGGGATTTTATTGTTTTGTGTAGATCAACCATCCTTCCTCATCTCTCTTGGTTGGTCAACAATGGGAAGAATCCATATTTTGGGATGATTCCTTGAATGGTCATCAATCCCTTAAACTCGTTAGTGACTGGGATCAAATAGAAACTACACGAAAAGGTCTCTCAGGTGATAAGGTGAAATATTATATTGTTTTTGACCCGAGAGACCCTCTACACAACATTAAATGGAAGGATTTCAACTTTCTCCCTATTCCAATGCAACTAAATAATTCTCTTAATTTAGAACTTTAGAGAAGAAAAGTTGATTTCTTTGAGAAACTAGATGAAATAATTTGGACAAGAGCTAAGTTTGGAAGTTATACAGTAAAAGAAGGGTACAATTCCTTGGTTGGTTTTGAAGGATCCTCATCTTGGCCTTTTAATCTCTTTTGGGGCCCAAAAATCCTTTGAAAAGTAGGTTCTTTTGCCTGGATGACAATCAAAGACAAAAAATTTTCAGGTATGAGATTATATAGATTAGTCATTTTGCCTTTGTTCACCTATGTAATGTGTGAACAAGATTTAGAAACTACAAATCATTTTCTTATTAACTGCCTCTTTGTACATAAATGTTAGACCTTGCTAATGTGGAGACTTTGATAGCAATCCTTCTTACAAAACTCGATCCTTTAACAGTTTCAAAGCTGGCCAAAACTACATTCAAATTCAAAATTTTATTTCTTGTGGGAAATATTTCCCTCCATTCTCATATGGGATATCTGGCTTGAGAGAATTAGACATATCTTTAAAAAAGAACAATTGGTTTTGGGGAAAATCATTCAAATAATTGAAATCTCCATTTCAGAAACAACAATGTCAAGTAAATATAGAAATGAAAACTCAAAAAATGTGTTCTCTTCTTGGGATTATTTTATTTTAAAAAATTGGTCTCTTCTCAAGTTACCTAAAGTGGGTTCTATTCCTCCCAAGATCCCATCAGTGAACAGAGAAATGGTCAAATGGCTACCTCCTCTTATAGACTTTATTAAACTAAATTTTGATGGAGCATCTAGGGGTAATCCTATAAAATTAGGGGTTGCTTCAATTCTTAGGGATTAGCAAGGAAATTTTGTTGGAGCAATGTGTTCCATTCTTCTAGATGGATCTAATAATATCACATGGTTTAATGCACTCAAGCTTGGGTTGGAACTCGCAATAAAACTATCTATTCCTCAAATTTTAGTTGAAGGGGACTCCATGGTGGCAGTTTCTGCAATATTGAATGGTTAATCAAACTTATGAAATTTGAACTATCTTCTATCGCACATTCAATGTCTTCTAAGTAAATTCTCTTCATATCAATCCATGCACTACTACAAAGAGGCTAATTGTCATGCAGACCAGTTAGAAAATAAATCTATTAATGCAAGACTTTCCCTCAAAATTCTCTCTAGACAGGAATACTATGAAATTTTTGAGTAACTGACAACAAACCTTATTTTATATTATGGGAATTGTAGGTTGGTTATGTTGGTTCTTGATTTAATTTTCTACTTGGAAATATTTGGCCTAAGACTTGGGCCCTTTGCTAATTTTCATTTAGAAGGTATAACATAAGCAATGGTCTTTCTTTATTTGCCTGGCATTGGATGAGTTGGAAAATATTTTATTTGCTTCCAATAGTCTGATGGGGCTTCAAATATCTATCACGTGGCACCCTTTTTGTATATTGGGAAGGACAGTATCTTATGTGGGTCCCTTCTCTACATTAATCACACTTGGGGATCATTTCCTCTTGGATAGTTAATGGGGAGCAATCCTGGTGGAACATATTTAACAATCCTGGTACAACATTTTTTTGATATTCAGTACTTCTAAAATTTGTCTTTCCCAAAGGTTGTACCTTTGAATGGTTGCTAATTTAATTTGGTGGCTCCAATTTTGGGGAAAATTTTTGTTAAGGCTTTCGTATCTTTCTATTTTTGGAAATATCACTAGAATGGTTGCTAATGGTAATCCTTGCTATCACAAACTTGTAAGATTGGATCATAATAATGTCATTTTCTCTTGCACATAGTGCCTCGGGCAACTATAAGAAATGTATGCCCCAATTCTACAACAATTGGGAATGGAATGAAGCATTTGGGCTATCATTTTTGTTAGGCCTTTCTTAGATTTAAGTTTGGCATGTGATAAAAAAATTCTTAGTGATCTCCATGTCTCTAGCACTGATTCTTGAATGCATTTCAAATGGTACCTTGCGGAAATATGGTCACATTTGGGTGAAAAATGGCTACAATTTGATGCCATAACTTATGGCTAAACATTCTCTATATAGGTTTTTAATATGTGCCACCTCTTGGTGCAATGAACTTACAAACTGCATTAATTGCTTCATCTTGATTGTTTGGCTTTACTCATGCGAAATTTGTATTAATGGATTACATTTGGTACTCTTCTCACTGCAACTTTGTTACTTGTGTAAAGCATCATGTAAAATTATTTTAGAGTCTTCATCCCTCCAAGGTTTCATGAACTAAGGGATGTTAGGCCATTTACTTCTAAAAAACTCAGGTGGTCTTGCATACTAGAATGAAAACTAGTGGAAGATGCAATCAGAATGGTGTTGGGTCATGACTAGTTGAAATTCCATGCTATGTCTCTTCCGCATGAAATCACCTCCCATTTTGTTTCCAACCTTATGGATGTGCTATGGTGTGGTGAAATGGTAAAATTCTTGGCTAGATCTTATCTCCTTCCACATGTTTTCCCACTTTCTTCTCTTTACAATGCTTTGGAAGAATATGATATTTTGAATGGCTCTAACTTGGTGGATGGTGTTTTATGTCACCAATTTCTTATTTTTGACTACTCACTATCTGTTCTTCTAAGTGCAATGGAACATGAGATTTTGGATGATTACACTTATGAATTCATCAGATGCCTTCATAGGCTTAAGGTGTAGCTAGGGAATACAATCTTCAATATGTTATTACACTTGTTTGATGTAGTGTAATTTATGATAAGGAATGCTCTAGTGGAATCCCACTTCACTCCTTACTTTTCTCCTCTTTCCAACTTTTAATCCTTGGTTAAAAGTGGTGTTTAATCTTGCTCATGTTCATGGTTTTCACTCTCTACTTATTGGTGCATGGCTCTAGTTTCTTTGCTCATGGCTTCAACTCTTGTCATTTTCTCCATATTTTCCTCTTCCTCGCATGGATCTCTTCTTTCTTTTGGCTCAGCTTCTTTCAGTTATCAATTGGTGTTCATTTTTTTGAACTTGCATATGTAGTCCTCACGACTCTCTTACACATACACTGTTGATTTCTTGTTCACTATGAACCCTATGTTGGGGTGAATATTCTCATATGGTATACCTATCTTTTAGATAGATGACTCTTTTATCTAAATTTTTCATCTGAGCTTGATGTGAGGAATTTTTGGTCTCCTTGGTAATTTTTTTTCTATATCTTCCTTTTTCTAATATTTATTTCCGTTAATGCTATCAATAAAATTTTGTAGCTTTGCCACTTTTTTATTAAGAAAAAAAAGAGCAGTTAATTAATGGATGAAGTTGTAAAGGAATTACAGGAGATCATACCAGGAACTAATGTTGACACATCTTTTCCTGTTGCCTAAAATTTCAAGTTTCTATTTGATTCCTTTAATGAATATCCATCCTTATTGAAAGGACAAGTGGAAAAATATGTTGTGACAAGGCTTACAGAGAAAAAATTTAAGGGGGTACTAGCTTGCGAAGATGGAGCAAAAACATTATTTTTTGTATTATATGAAGTAGTTGGATTCCACACAAGGAATAAAAGTTGAAATGGACTCAATTGAGTCCTAGATACCTAATTCATAAGGTTCCTATGATTTGAAATTGGACAAAGATGATAAGACTTGGACTAGTATAGTGGACTTACATGACAGATTGTTCACTTTGCATAACCAAAAGGAAGAGATTATCAGGAAGCTTGGGAAGCTAAGGGACTTAGTAAAAGCAAAGCACATACCTATATCAAGTGCCTTTGTTAGTACTAAAAAATTTTCAAAGCTAAATCTTATCCCTGGTACTGTGGAAGAGGAAGAGAAAACATTGATAGAGCTTGAGTCTCTACACAAAATGCTTGCAACAACAAAGAAGAGCTAGGAAGAAGGAAAATCTGTGTGGAAAGCTATTCTTCAAAAGCTTTAAGGGTCAACATCTTTGGGTTGACCACTTCTATTTCTATATTTTTTTTGGTTTTTTATGTTTTTAGATTCTTTTGTACATATGTGTATGTATTATAATTTTTTTCTCAACTTCCTAAGGGGGAGATAGTTTGGTTTGTATATATGTTTGAGAGGAGCACCCTTTTCCCTTGATGTCAAAAGGGGAGGGATACTTGTGGAGAGAAATTTGTGGAAAGATGTTTTGTTTTGGCACATGTTTCCATCAATGAAAAAGGGGGAAATTTTTTAGAGAATGAAGAAGGTTGTCATTAATGAGTTGTCATTGATGTCAACACTACATGATGGATATCAAAATAGTATGAAGGATTTTATAGAAGAGTTATTTTGCAAAAGGGTTTTTGCTAAGTGTCTACATCAATAGTTTCAACACAGAGTTCCCTCCAATAATTTGGTTTGAATTTTTCCACCCTTTCATATCTACTTATGTGGTTCTAATATGTTCCTCATTGATATCACCATCATCTTATTTCAAATTTTTTGTTATTTTGGATAAGTTTTTCAAAAGTTGCAAGCATCAGAAGATCGACAAATATAGTTTACACAATTTTCAGTGTACTAGCTACTACCTTTTTGGTCCTCATTCCTCTATGGATTTAAGTTAGAATTTTTTATTTTGGGAGAATGATAACAGGTGTCAGTACATTGTATTTTTTATTTTGCATGATATTTTGTGATCCACGTAATCTATACTGATGATTAGTTGAAGTACTTTTCTTTTGGGTTCTATGCTTGGACAACTTAACATATGGAAAGAGTTATGGATATTAAATATGTGATACAAATAGGAGTTTTTCTAGGTCCATACTGACCTATATTACATATTTTTGGGTGTGAAGACACTTTGATTTAAATTGGGTGTCAACTAGGAATATTTTTTATGATTTAAAGCTACATCTAATTAGGCCAATCTAATTGATGTTTGCAATGGATTTTGGTTTATATACAAGGTTGTTTTGAGTTTATGAGTAGTATATAATGCATACATGATTTGAATGTAGGTTGTGATTCCAAATTTTTAGAATTATGCAAATAAATTGTGAGTATTGAGAAAAGGTAGGAAAATATAGAGTAGAGCAAAGACTTGTAATCTAAGTTGATTATAATGTATTGAAGTCTATGTTATAATCTTCAAAGGAACTAAATCTAGCATATGTTAGATGAATTTTTCTTAGTTCAAATCTTAGATTTGAAGCCACCTCTTTCTATCTTTCTTTTCTCTATGAATAGTGAGTTCACTTGGACAATGAATCCACTTGACAATGAGCCCTTTTGTAATATCTTATAACTGATTATAATATATTTTTATTTAATCCTCTTTGTGGTTTTTCCCTTATTTATTTTTCCTTGTAAATATTCTAGTGTTCATGTGTTGTGTGTGTTATGGGTTGTTCATTCTTTATTTCCTTATAATTTTTAAGTATACTTTGGAAATTGGATGGTTAATAATTGGATGGTGTAATAGAATACAGATTCATCCCCCCTCTCAGTATTTTGTGTTCAACATTAAAATCTCCTACGAATCATCAATAGAATGGAGTTATGGAGAAGAAGAACAAGATAGTTTAGGAAGCAACAATAAAAATGTTAAAGGAAGTAAATCTACTGGATGCCTACTAGAGAGATGTTATTCATACCACAGTGTACATTCTCAACTAAGGATAGGAAAGAGTGAATAGTTCAAAGACCCCCTATGAATGGTATTGAAAAACTTGTACTATGAAATATTTTAGAGTGTTTGGAAGAAAATTTAATATTAGGAGAGATGAAGAAACTTAGGAAATTTAAATCAAGATTGGGTGAAGGAATATTCCTTGTATATTCTACAAAGAGAAAAGAATATAGGTGTTAGAAAAAAAGGATGAAGAAGATTGTTGAATGTGCAAGTGTCAAAGGGGATGAAGAATCACATAAAATCTCATTGTTGATAGAAGGATATGAATTTTATGAACCTCCTTGCAGAGAAGAAGAAAAAGAAAAAGAGAAAGAAAAAGAAAAATAGATGATAATGGAATAGGAAGAAGATATGGAAAGAATCCCAAGGCTCCTAAGTATGTGCAAAAGAATCATTTAGAAGATCAAATAATTGGGGATAAGAGCAAAGGTTGTTGACAATAAGGAAAGATTCTATGATAGAAGAATAAGTAAACGTTTTTTAACTTTTTGAGATATAACCTAAAATAGTTACAAAAGAATGGAAAGATGAGAATTGGATCAAAGTTATGAAAGAATATTTGAGGTAGACTGAGAAGAATCAGACATGTGATAACTAGTCCCAAGACCAACAAACAAGAATGTGATAGGAACTAAATGTGCTTTTAGAAAAAAGTTGAATGAGAATGAAGAAGTTATCATGAAGAAGGCTAGGCTTATGTGTAAGTGCTACTCACAAGTGGAAGGAATATATTTTGAAGAGACTTCAAGGTTGATATCAAATACATGTAAAATATGCATTTTTAAATTGTGAGTTAGAAGAAAATGTGTACATTTAACAACTAGAAGGTATTCAGCTATCAAAAGATCCTGATATGGTCTATATGTTGAAGAAGGAATTTTATGGACTCAAACAAGCTCCTAGATCTTTGTATGTGTTACCCATAAATTTTCCTTAAGTCTTTATTCGGGACATTATCTTACTATTTTTCCTAAGTCATGGACCAAATGTAGTTTTAGGTGGTCTTTTGTCATTCATTTCAAACTTTGGTGGTGTTTTGTAAAGTTCATTGAACCTCCCATTTTACTCCCTACCTTATTTTTTCCTTCATTGGACGATTTCCTCTTGTCACATTTGAACTTCGTTTTTCCCCAAAGTGCACATACAAAACCAATTAAGCCATGAGGAAAATTTTGAAAAATTCATTCACAAGTTATGCCTCAAGTGGAATTTTCTAGGTCATTTTGAACCTGGGCGGGGTTTTGTTAAGTTATGTGAACCATCAGTGTTGCTACCTATGAAGGATTATATTGATTAAACTGAATTATCACCATTTTGGTTACTTAATTAAGATTTTATACAAAAGAAAGATAGTATTTTCAAAGAACAATATAAACAGAAACCAATAAACCATACATGTAAAAGCACAGATAACACCAAAAAGAGATATTTTATTTATATATAAACATTTTGACATTATGTTGGTATAGCTATAATTGCTTGGTTCGAGTAAAAAAACCCAAGTTGGAGGACATAAAAAGAGGAAAAAAGAAGATATTTCAGGTGCACAAAAACATCGGGACCTAAATTCTCTCAGTAACAACTTGCAAGTGTTCAATTTGAGCAAGTGAAAATAGGTTCTCGTGTGACTGGAGGAATTGCACGAACAACCCCATGTTGTTTCTCACTACTCCAGTGCGCAATAGAGCCATAACCTCCTCCAAAGTCTTGTCCTAGATAGAAGATGCGATGAAAATGGCATTAGCTACCAACCCAGTTCGAGGATAGTAGTTGAGTCCATTTATTGCCACCCTAACATGGTTATGGAATTCAGGTTTCACCAAACGCTCTAGTGCCCTCACGCCCCAGTCTTAATGACCATAAGTCCTGACAATAGTGTAGATAAATCGCTCCAACATGGTGGTATTATGCACATGAGCTTGGCTCAGAAATGCCTCACCCAAGATGCTTTAGAGCACTTCTTCTTACACTTCACTCTACACCATGAAGACCTCTTTTAGCTGATCAAAAGTGTTCCTAAATAGAGGGCTACACTCAATTTCCTCCAAAATAATGTAATTGTTCATAGAGTTTCCATCACTTTGGTAGCTCGCCATTTTGGATGCAATTGATGGTGGGAGAGAAGTGATACTACTTGAATTTATAGAATTTTGGTTAGACATGGGCTCATTCATTCAAGATTGATAAGATGTGAATTTAATTCACATTTATGGCCAGTTTGTGTTGATTGAATTACAATCCTTCATCGGATAGCTCGCATGTGCTACCATTTGGTTTCCTCATATGTTGCATTAAATATTAATGAAATTATTAGTCCTTTGGCAATTGTTGCTTAGGTGGTTATCAATTTTCTCTACTGATATCTATTCTTGGAAAAATTTCCATTGTCTTATAAATTTCTTGATAAACATTTGGGATACAAGAAATCACTAATTTATTAACGGCTTTAGTGTCCGTTCAATGGCTTTAGCCATATTATAAATTAGAGGTTAAACATAGATGAAGGGGATTTTGAATCTTCCTAGATACATCTGGGGATTTTTTTGAGGAGGAATAATATTAATTACAATCTACAATAGCTTATAATCAATGTGTTATAATTTAAAATATTTGAAGTATGCAAAACTGAGTGTTATGTGTACAATATAGCTATGTTTTCTTTAAATAATTTGCTATATGTCTTTTATTTATTTCAATCTGATCACCTTACGTTAGTTAGATTTGATCTATTTACATTAGTATGATTTTCAATCTTTGTATTGATCATCAATGGTTGTGCTTTCTACCCTCGTATTAGTCTCATATTTATGAGCTAGCATTAGTCACCTTTTCTTATTTTTGGTTAAAATCACATGTCATTTCTTTAGAATAGATAAATTCATTAAAGATTTTGTGAGGGATCTATACCTCGATAAAATTCAGAGAAAATTCACAAATGAAATTGTGTGCTTTTTAGAGCTATTAGTGGATTTATATCGGTGACAGTCTAGGTTTAGAGTCATTACTTGATTTATCTATCAAATCTTATTTCATTCGCTAATAGTATGCAAGATTGGAAAAGTACTTATTTCAATAGGGATTCAAAAAGGGGTCTGTTGATAGCAATATTTATTTTAAAGTTGAGAGAGATCAAATCTTGATTGTGGTTGTGTACATTGATGACATATTCCTTGGAGGAAATGAAGGTAGGTCTAAAAGGTTTATAGAGGAGATACACAATGAGTTTCAGATGTCAATATTTTGGAAGATGATTTTTTTCCTTGGGCTACAAATCATTCAATCAAAAAATGCTATATTCATTTCACAATCAAAATATGTCAGAAATTTTAAATAATTTTGGAATGGAGGACACTAAACTAGTATATAATCCAATCGTTACTTGTTTTATGTTGAAAAAAATGAAGAATCTCCTAAGACAGATCATACCAAGTATAGATCCATGATTGGTGGACTACTATATCTAACTCATACTAGATCAGATATCATGCATGCAGTATATCTTATGGCATGATTTCAAGAAGACCCTAGAGAATCACATGTGGAAACAGTCCAAAGGATATTTGAATATTTGAAGGGAACTTTAGACTTTGTTCTATGGTATCCTAAGGATACTGACTTCTCTTTGAGTTCTTATAAAGATGCAAATTGGGTAGGTTGTTACACCCCATTGTATTATTACATATTTACTATTACTTTGATGAGTTAAAATTCTTTAATACATGATAATGCTTTGTATATTTTGATAGAAAATGTGATGAATGAATGTACAATGCTCTGAATGCCAACCTATACCTGCTCAAACATGGAAAAACCCAAGAGTAATATTCATTTAAACAAGAAAAATAAGCATTCCCTATGAGATTCTTAAGCATGCTAAGAAGATGAACACATGATCCAAATAACATGAAATAACAAGTAAATGAACATGAAATCCTAATCTAAGCTACTCAAACCCCATCCCATAGGGATATTGGTGTCACTTTGATGTGGAAAGTTTCCCATACCCAATCCCAATTTGATTAGCTCCAAGATTGTTGATGAACAATGTTGATTCTTGATGCAAAATGATAGTAGATTCAATCTAAAATTATATGAAAATGGGTTTTATAAATGCCAATTTTGCTCAAAGATGGTGATATCAATTGGGTGATTGATGGATGAGGATGAGTATAATGACTTTGCATAAAGAAGTGGATCCATATTGTGTAGAGAAATCCTCCACTTATAGGATTCAAGGGTGGAAGAATGAGTTAAATCAAGTGAATGTGGGACTAAACATAGGACTAATAGCCATGTGACACTTGTCACAAGGCTAATGAAAGCCTAAGGAGATATTTGTGGAGAACACTTTGAAAAATGTGAAGAGTTAATGCATGTAGGTGAAGGGGTGAGGGGGATGTAAGATAATTGAAGGCATGTTAATGAGGATGTAAGAGAAGTCAATGCCTTTGTAAGGGACAATAAGGGATTTGTAAGAGGCTTAAATTCCTTTGGAAGAAGCATTGAAAACCTTGTAATAAGTTTAAATGCCTTTGGGAGGGAAAGTCAACAAAAGGGGCTTTAAGGGAATATTCCCTAAAATATGCCTTTTTGAAGATAAATAAGGTAATTACTTATTTAAAAGAATTGATTTTCTTGTGTAACTTGGTTAGTTGACCAAGGGTTGACTTAACCAAGGGTAGGGTTAAAGGCTAGGGAAATGGGTAATGGATATTAGGGGGTAATTAGGTTAATTAATTTAGAATTAATTAATCTAAGTGTGATTAGGGATTTTATAACATTTGTTAAATAATTAGATTTATTTAAAAAAAATGAGAGGACATAAGGGATTTAATTAAATAACTTGATTTATTTAATTAAATTAGATGAACATTAGTGAATTAATCTAATAAATTGCTTTATTTGATTAATAGTAGAAATTGATGAATTTAACTAAATAATAAGATTTATTTAATTGAATGGTTAGTATAGAGGTGATTTAGGAGGAAGTGATGTTAATTAATTAGAATCAGATGATTAACCTATTTGAGTGTCTACAAATGCAATATGGATAATTTAAATTTTTTAAAGATGAAAATATATGACGCATATGAATGTAATGTGTAATGACTGAATTAAAACGTTTGCACAAGAGACAACAAAGATTAGAAGCACACATGCATGCAATACTAAATCTAAAATGCAAATTTATTCGTTAAGCAACAAAGAACATGGGAAAGTAAAAACGTAATTAAAACTAGAACAATCTCACCAATTCCAAAACGTATTTCCATGATTCATCTCGATTGCCCTTCTCCATTTTGCTTGTGTAGTATAATTTCCCTCATATTTTCTGTAATTCATGCAAGTATAGCCTAAGATAGTGATTAGCAAAATATCAAAGATTCAAGACAAACGTGCTCTCAAAAGTTGTAAGATTTTCGTGAGAGATTAGAATGAAGAATGACAAATCAATTTATAGAAAATTGATTATTCGAACGATAGGTCAAGATTGAATGATTAACGGACTGTTGAGATTGTCTGATTAGACATGCAATTAGATAACTGATAGTATTGACATGAGTGATTCGAATTAGAAATAGAATTAAAGATTAAATGAATGATTTAATCTTCAGTTTGGCATTCAAAAACATAAGAAATATCTTTCCATGAAAAAGATGAAGATTGATTATAACGACTCTCTGTTCGAATGCACACACAACATTTAATTAATTAAATAAGAATATTTAATTAATATGCATGTACACGCAAATGAGTTAGGACTAGAGGATTGCATGATTTGACGAAGAGATTACTCGAGACAGCCACTCAGACATTAAATCAATAGTTAACTGAGCGATTAAAATAGATGTTGAGTCGAGTAAAAGTGAATACTTAGATAACTCACATGATTATCTAAAATATAGAAGAATGTGTTAAAATAGAATTTATGAATTAAATAATTCATTTAATTCAAGACTCGATATTCGAAGAATAATTAAATAAATAAGATTTATTTAATTAAATGAAGAAGGGATTTTAAATGAATAATTAAATAAGTAATGAATTTATTTAATTATAGTTGAAATATGATAAAGAATAAATTAAATAAGAATTATTTAATTTGAGAAGGTCAATTAGTAGCATAATTAAATAAAAAGCGTTTATTTAATTAATTAGATAGAATAAAGAAAAGTGTGAATTAATTAAATAATTAAGATTATTTAATTAATAGAAGAATTAATATTAAGATGAATTAATTAAATAATTTGACATTATTTAATCATAAGCATGAAGAATATGAAAATATGAAGAATATAGAAGTCGCAGGCTAAAAACCAGATTTCGGTGTCTACATTTGCCCCTCTTTGATACAATGTCGTTTAGGCGTTGTGTCAAAGAAAATCAATAAAAACATGCCCCAGTAAAGCTCCAAATTAGAATAGGTGAAGGTATGCCCCCTCGGGAAAATTGACAAATTTCTGAAACGTTCAGAAAAATTTGGAAATGCTCCCGAATAGTCCAGAAGATAGGCAGAAATGCGATGTAGTTGACGGAAACAGGATCGAAAGCGGGAGGGACGGGTACGGGATGATAGAAAATGGAAGTTTATATGGCCAGAAGGAAGGAAATGCCACCTAAGCCATAGGTATATATTTGAATTGGGGTGAAAAACTATTCATTTGCACCCACCTAGCTTAGAGATTTGAAAATTTTCTCTGACTTTCTAGCAAGGATGTCTCCAGTTCCAGCCACTCATCATCGTGCATACAGGATCCGGACATACCAGAGACTAGCCAGCGCAGACCCCCCAGTATGGACCTAAATCTTGCCTTTTGAAATTTTTTAATTTGCATGTATTTTAAGACATTTAATGCATTTTAAGTTATGCGTCACTTTTTATTTTGCACCGCATGTGTATGCGCGAACGACGCATTTGCTTGTGAAAAGCCGCATTTGAAAGTTTACGCCAGTCATTTAGAGTAGGATTTAGTGAATAAACGCATGTGTTTTTTTTGGCTATGCATTTGATATTTTGCAACACATGTTTATTTTGAGCCGCAAATGTATTTTTAGAAACGTATTTGTTGTTTTGAGACGCATTTGAATATTTAGAGACGCATTTGCATATTTAGGAACACATTTTTCATTCTGAAACACAAAAGTTAATTTCATGACGCATTTGATTATTATTAACCGCATTTGATTAATAATGACGCATATGGAATTTGTGAAGCGCATATGTTAAAAAGAGACGCATTTGTAAAATAATGACGCATGTGCAAAATAACGACACATTTGCATTTTATGTGAAAACAGTCATTTTTTACTAGGATAGATGATTCGGGCTGACATGAGACATGTATAATGTTATTGTAGGCTGTATTAGACCCTATCTATACACGGGAGTCGAGACCTACGACATATCGGTTCAAAGACAGCTTGCAGCCAGCTAAGCAACGGATGTTATGGCATTTGGGTTTGTTGCATGTGACTGATATGCCCTAGATTCGAGCAAATCGGGGACTACTGACGGCATTATGTGAGCGGTGGCACTCGAAGACATCTTCCTTCCACCTTCCGACTGGAGAGGCCACAGTGACCTTGGAGGATGTATTTAGGATATTGAGACTGCCGATTAGAGGGACACAGGTGGTCTATGATACCCAGAGGGGTATAGCCGAGATGTGCAGATATTACCCCCATGCCGACATTAGATAGCTAGGGGTTGATGATTACGAGATTAGGTGGCGGGTGTTGGCCCAGTATAGACAGTTAGACTGTCTAGTAACGATCCTGATAGGCGGTATAGTATTGCCAGACCGCCGAGGGCATGGATTCCCTGTAGGATGGGGGGAGATGTTAGTCGGCATGCTTGAGCGCCAAGTCGCATATGCCTGGGGTTCATGTGTGCTAGGGATGTTATACTTCCACCTGCATGACATTGCTTATAGAGAGGCTTAGTCGATGAGCTGTGGTACCATGCTTCTGATGGTATGGACATGGGAGCATATCACTATTTTTAGGCCACCTGTTATAGTAGATCTAGCTCATGGAGCGCCATACGCCTTTCGTTATGCGGGGGCCACCACACAGCACCATATTGGAGACACAGGCTATTTCAGACACGCTATAGACCTGATGCAGGAGTTTACATGGAGGTCGTACCTGAGCTGCGAGGTGTGGTCAGATGAGGGCGAGCATCTGCCATTTTGTAGATAGAAACAATATTTGGTGGGATGTACCATCACCCACATGCACATTATAGAGCGGTAGCTGCTAGATCGGGTCCTTAGACAGTATGGAGAGGTACAGGATGTACCTTGAGGGAGAGCAGAGTTTGCCAGGTCATCATGAGAGGTTCTGCTATGGGGGCCAGAGATTCTGGTTGCCACTGTTGAGGCAGATATTGATGCACTACAGGCACAGCCATGGGGATGGAGGGATGGACTAGCAGATCTAGGGACCACTCCAGCTTATGATCAGTGGTGGGCAGTACACAGGTTGATTCCCTTGATAGATCCAGGGCAGCCAGCACCAGTAGAGCAGCGTGGGAGAGGTCCCAAAGGAAGATGAGGCAGAGGGAGAGGAGGCAGAGGAGGTCGTGGTGATGGAGGGGATGATGGCAGAGGTGGCCAACATGGAGGTAGAAGAGGGATGCTTATCGGGTAGAGAGGGATAGAGCCTTGATGGATAGGGATCAGACCATAGCCCGGCATCAGGAGACTGAGCAGAGGTTCATAGAGCTCAGAGCATTGTGCACAGGACCATCAGTGGCATTTTCCAGAGAGTTGGTCAAAGTGGAGAGAGGGAGAGATACTACAGGGACTTATATGAGGCAGAGGTTCCCCTAGAGAGACGGGCTCCCAGTTTTTCAGCGGCACATAGTAGCAGGTCTCAGACCAGGACCCATACATGGATAGTGAGCTCAAAGGGGGTGGATCAGCCACACAGAGTAGGGCCATATGACAAACCTCCCACAGCTCAGAGATTATCCGGTTCTCAGCATCATTCTCCCACACACTCTCGGCATGATGGCAGTGGCAGTTCAGGATAGAGATACTGCTTGAGATTCATTATATTTTGATCTCATAGCATGCGGGCTTCCATGTATTTGTGATACATTATGACATTGTGATGTGACACATGTTGAGCGATATATATATGATTTTGGTGGTGATTCTTATTATATGCATGGTTATTTATTGATTATGCAGTATTTATTTATACATGTGATGTTTATATGATATGCCTATGTGATGGATGATTGTATGTACTTTATGATGTTTATGCAGCTAATGAGATAATGTTGATTCTATGTGATGTATGATTCTATATGATTATGAGATGCAATGTGATGTTATATGTATGATGCAGACAACATGTGATGCTATACAAATGTAATGTGATGCATGCATTTATAGTTGTTTTGTACATGAAATGCTTATGATATGCACTGTTAAATGATGATTATTATCTATTATGCCATGATGATCTAAATGTGAAAGATGCCTATATGTATGTATGTTTCTAACATGTATGTTGATGCAGAATGATGTATAATGTTTTGTGTCACAGGACTTCATCATAATGCAAGAAAGAAGAACTGTTAGTGCGGAAAGAAAGATTGACAAAGAATGGAAAGATAGAAGATAAATGTTAGTATTAGGAATCTTCGATATTTTGCTGTATCACAAAAGGTATTGCACTTTATCATCATTGGGCGGGACTAATACAAATGGAGACAAACACCAGGATATGACATAAATCAAGGTGTGCAAGGTCATCCACTTGCTAATAACAGACAGTCGCAGACAAGGATTGTCATTAACTCATACTAAAGGCACAAGTTGCCCCAGTCTTTTTGTCAGGACAAACCACAGACAACAAACAAAAGAAAAAGATGGGTCATGAGACGTCATCACTCCTCTAAATCCTTCATAGGACATCCTTGAGGAAACTAGTAACATGACTCAAAATCAAAGTTAAAAGATAGTCAACAGACAACAGTCAAAGAAAATAGAATCCTGATACATTGTTGCTTCTCTAAATCCTTCATGGGACATCCTTGAGAAAGCTAGTAACATGAATCCCAGTCATGAATCCAAGATAAATGATAAGATAAATAAGCCATAAAGTCAAAAATCCAATGAAAATATTTGCCAAAACATGATTTGTTTGTTTGATTTGTTGATTGGTAGAGCCTGATTTCAGGAGATACACATACCGGATAAGACTGTGAGTCTGGTTTCGATGTTATGACTATCTGTATAAGGAATGACAAAGCCTGGTTTCAGAAAGTCATGTATCATATAAGACATTGAGTCAGATGTCGTTGATGTGATAACCTGTGTTAGGCTATGTTTGATTGATTGACCTTGTTGATTATGCAGGAAGGACTCATCCTGTATAAGACATAGGTTGATTGTTTTGATAACGTCTGTTTCCAAGAAGGACACATCCTGTAGTAGACTGTAGTTGATCTATTTTGGTTGTTTTGTTTGGCAAGGTGTTTGATTTGACTCAGAGATATTGCTGACTTGTTCACTAGATTTATGCATGTCTTGATATGATGTGTGGACAATTGACTGTATGTGATGATAAACCCTAAAGGACTGACCTAGTGCGGCCTCGGGGGCTCATCGATTGATGGCCTTGCCTACATTATACACGCAGAGACCTCGTATTTTGACTTGACTTGACCGACAAGACTGACTACAAATAGAAGATGTGTGTGAAAGTGAATGCGACAAACCCTAATGGACTAACCTAGTGTAGCCTCGGGGGCTCATCGATTGATGGCCTTGCCTATGTTGTAAACGCAGAGACCTCATAGTTCGACACAACCAATGACCTTGTCATATAGACATATGGATTGACTCATGACATTATACAGACAAACCTAAATGGACTGACCTAATGCCTCGAGGGCACATCGGCAGATGGCCTTGCCTACGTCCAGTCGCAGAGGCCATGTAGTTCGACAAACGACAAAGATTGACAAGTGCGACTGACTTTGACTCTGTTTTTTGGATTTTTTTGAAGTTTTTTGATGTTTTTGTGTTTTCTCAGGACATTTTGCAATGTTTTTGGATTTTCCATGGTTTTACATCTTCAATAGGACATTTTGCAATATTTGTGGATTGTCCATGGTTTTACGTCTTTAACACAACCAATGTAAGAACCAATATGACACATGTCAAGTGTTTTCCCCCAGTCGAGTATATAAGACCAATTGAGTGTGAATAGGGTAAGATGGGGGATATGAAATGCTCTCAATGTCAATCATTCCAAGTTATGGGAAAGACTACCACTTATTAGAAAAGGGTATATACAAGCGATGGACACAAAAGATAAGGGATATGTACAGGATAGAGAATATGTACAGGGATAGGTAGTATATAAAGGGAAGTGGACTATGTACAGGGTAGTGGACTATGTACAAGGGTAATGGATTATGTAAAAGGGTAGATACTATATACAGTGATGTGATGTATGTACAAGGTAGATTAGAATAATAGTAGACAAAGGAGCTGAGTTAAGTACACATGGCGCCTGTTTGCCAGGTTTTCACCAAGGTACCTATCCAAAGCACCATCGAAGTGGTTTTCACCATTGGACGAATGATTTGTCTTTACTATTTTTCATATTAACTAATTTTTTTGGTGTTAGCAAGATGCCTGTTTGCCAGGTTTTCACCTTGATAACAATTTTTTTAATTTTCTAATTTTTTTGTATTTTTGCTAAATAAGACAAAGGCTCCCAGAAGCTATGCATAGAACTTATTCAGATGCATACTATTGATTGGTGAGGACAATGGTTCACCTTTAGGAGTGGAGAGTTGGTATGCTCCTGATCCAAAAGCTTCTGTAACAACATAAGGTCCCAACCAGTTAGGTTCAAACTTTCCTGGTTTTTCTCTTTCTGTTTGATTCTTTGGATTCTCCATTAAAACCAGGTCACCAATGTCAAAATTTCTGTTTAAGACTCTCCTGTTATAGCTACGACGAAGGCAGTTCTGATATGCTTGGAGGTGGTCGAGTGCCTTCTATCTACGCTCATCCAGGAATTCTAACTCATGGAGTCTCGACACTCGATACTCTTCATCATCAATGTGGCCTTTCAGGGATACCCTTAGGGAAGGAATCTCGACCTCAATAGGCAGAATGGCTTCCAAACCAAAGACAAGTGAATATGGGGTAGCACCAGTGGGGGTACGGATACTTGTACGATAGGCCCATAAGGCAGGGTTAAGCTATAAATGCCAGTCATGACCAGCATCATTGACCATCTTCTTAAGGATTCGAATGATGGTCTTGTTAGACACCTCCGCTTGGCCGTTACCTTGGGGGTAGTATGGAGTGGAAAAGTGATGTTGGATATGAAATTGATCATATAGATGACGAACTTCTTGGTTCTTAAATGGGCAGCCATTATTAGTGGTTATGGATTGAGGGACACCATACCAACAGATGATATTGTAGGCATCCAAATTTAATCACTTCCATATGATTAAAATTACTACCTTTCCATCTATCGTATTAATATTAATTTATTAAATTAAATTAATATTACACCTTTTGTCTCATACCGATAAAGTATTTAATTTAATAATTAATGCTTTGTCTTTTACCTTATTCCTCTCTAAATTAAATAAATACACTAATTTATTTAATTTAGTCATTCTTCCTCTTTTTTTTTAAAATCAAATTAAAATTCCCCACTTTCTCTCTCCTTGTCACATCCTCCATAATCTCACCCTGATTTGAATTAATTTAATTAATTCAGGGTTATGATGTGCATCCTCTTAATCAGAGATTAATGTCACATCCTCCTACATTTGCCACTTGTCTCTAATCTTCTGTTAATTAGCCTAATCCAATATTTGCACAACCTTAACCAAAGTCATTAGCTAAATTTAGCACCACTTTTTGGTCAATTCTTCCATTTTTCGTTTTTGGACATTGACCCCCTTTCCCATGTGAATTTTTAATTCACATTTATTTTCCCTAGATTCCTCTCCTTTAAATGTGAATTTTTAGTTCACATTCCATTCTTCCAAGGCTTCTAGAACCTTGGAATTGTCACAATCTCCACATGTGACTAAGTCCCACCTTTTTGGAGCCCACCTTTTACCCTCTAAATCATCCTAGGAATGTGAATTTTTAATTCACATTTATCCTCCCAACCACCTTTCCTTTTCCCATGTAGATTTTTGAGGAATTCTAAAATTCCTCAAATGTCCCTTTCACTCCCACTTGGGGACAAGAAATCCCTTTTTGTGGAAATCCTCTCATCCCCCAAGGTGCATGTCCTTTTCCACCTCATGTACCTTTTTGACAACTCATTTCCATCTCATCCACCCTTGGCCACTTCACCCTCCACATGTCAAGATGTGAGGGCTTGTGGGTTCTCAACCCACCATAGCCCTTCATCTTGACCTTGTTGGATCAATCTTGACCCTTGAATTCTCTAGAGAATTCAAGTTCCTCTATAAATACCCCCTCTCAATAAGCATTTAGAACACTTAGTCAATTTGCAACTACATGCTGCCATTTTGTGCACTCATCCAATTTTCAATCACATCCACTTGCATTTGCATCCAAGCACATAGTAAAGATCTTCAATAGAGCCATCAAGGAGCACACATCCCATCTTAAGCAAGGGCCAATCAAAGGAGTATCAACTACAAAGGAAGGTAAAATTGTTTGTCTTGTGCTATCTACTTTCTTTAGTGTTTTGTCACTCTCTTTTGGCTAATCTTGAGGTGTCCTTGGTATTTTTTTTTCATATCTCTTAGTTGTTTTTCTCATTTAGAGGAGTGCAAATATTAGGGTATACAAATATAGTTCAAGATAAATCTAGAAATCTGTGTGCCAGTAATGTATGTCATAGGAATAGCTTCGATCCACTTCATAAAGTACTTAGTGGCAGTGATAATGAACTTGTGTCCATTAGATGATGTGGGGTTGATCTTACCTATGAGTTCGAGTCCCCATTGGGAAAAGGGCCATGGTGACTTGATAGGACGGAGCTCCTGTGCTGGGGCATGTATCAAATCTCCATGAACTTGGCATTGACGACATTTTGTTACAAAGACATGAGTTTTTTTCCATAGTAGGCCAGTAATAACCCAGTCTCATAATATTTTTGGCTAAGGTAGGACCGCTAGAATGGGAACCACATATACCCTCATGCACCCCATGCAAGGTTGTTTGTGCTTTAGTAGAATCAAGACATCTCAATAGTGTATTATCTAAGGCACGTCTGTATAGGGTGTCTCCGATGATGGTGTATTTGGCTGACTTGCGGAGGAATGTTCTACGTTGGTTATTGGATAGGCCAAAGGGTATGACTTCGGCATGAAGGTAATCATAGATTTCTTTGTACCATGGGGAATCAGGACCAACAATGTCACACACCATTTCAGAATCTAGGATATCATAGGCTGGGACCAAAAGCTGTTCGACCAAGAACTCAAACTTAGGCACGTTGTTAGGAATGTCAAGAAGTGATGCAATTGTAGCCATAGCGTCTGTTGCCTTGTTTAAAACATGAGGTATCTAATGAAACTTGACCTTGTCAAAGTACTCTTTAAAGCTATCAGCCATGTGCTTGTACGGAGCAAGCTTCTCATCCTTAGTCTCATATTCATCATTTACCTGTCTGATTACCAATTGAGAATCACCATATACTTGTAGGTTCTTGATTTTCCACTTGACTACCATGCGTAAACCTGTCACTAAAGATTCATATTTCGCCATGTTTTTAGTGCATGGAAATGCAATCCTGAATGACTTAGGGATGGAATCACCCCGTGGTGTGATAAACAGTATACCCACTCTTGATCCATGATTTGTATGTGAGCCATCAAAGTACAGTTTCCATGTTATGTTTGTGTCAAATGTGAATATAAAATCATCTGAAAAGTCTACAACTAATGGGTGATCTACTTGTAGGGGTGCGTCAGCTAACTGATCAGCAATGACCTATCCTTTAATAGCTTTCCTTTCTACATACTGGATATCATACTCACTAAGTATCATAACCCACTTAGCAAGTCGTCCTGTTAATGCTGCCTTGCTGAGAAGATATTTCAGAGGATCTATTTTAGCAATCAACATTGTTTGATGGTTTAGCATGTAGTGCCTCAGTTTTTGGGTAGCAAATACTACTGCAAGACAGGCACGTTCAATGTTACTATAGTTGAGCTCATAACCAACCAAAGTCTGACTGATATAATAGACTGCCCTTTCATGACCTTCATCGTCATTCTGTGCAAGAAATGCTCTGAGTGATGAATGGGTTGTTGTAATATAAAGAATCAATGGTCTTCCTTCAACAGGTGGCATTAAGATAGGTGGTGTGAGTAAATATTCTTTAATCAGTTGAAGAACTTCTCCACACCTAGCTGTCCATGCAAAGGGTACACCTTTCTTAAGTAGATGTTGAAAAGGATGTGTCTTGTCTGCTAGCTGCACTATAAATCTTCTGATAGATTGCAACCTTCCCTGTAATGTCCTTAGTTGACTGAGATTGGCGGGTGGTGGCATGTCCATGATTGCTTTCACCTTAGCAGGATCCACTTCGATGCCTCATCTTGAGATGATATAACCTAACAATTTCCCTGACTTGACTCCAAACACACATTTATTTGGATTAAGTCTCACTTTATACTTTTCTAGCCTCTGAAATATCTTGTCTAAAACCTGTAAGTGTTCTACCCTTGTCTTGGATTTTACAATAAGTTTATCGACATAATCTTCCATACAAGTGTGTACTAGGTCATGAAAGATAGTAGTCATGGCACGTTGATAGGTTGCTCTTGCATTCTTGAGTCTGAAGGGCATAACATTCCAGCAATAGGTTCCCCAAGGACAAGTAAAGGCCATCTTATGTTGATCTTCAGTTGCAATTCTAATCTGGTTATATCCTAAAAATCCATCCATAAGGGACAACATCTCATATCCTGCTGTCATGTCAACAATCATGTCTATGTTAGGCAAAGGGAAGTCATCCTTAGGATAGGCCTTGTTGATATCTCTAAAATTAGTGTAGATGCAGATGCACCCAATTGGTTTAGTGATGGGTACAAGATTGGAAATCCAATCTGCATAGTCGATAGGTCTGATGAAACCAACGTCTAACAATTTCTTAAGTTCTGCCTTGACTAATAAAGCAATATGTGGATGCATTTTTCTTAACTTCTGTTTCACTGGTTTGGCACCTGGTTGTAAGGGAAAATGATGTAGAACAAGTTCAGGATCCAACCCTAGCATGTCCGCATATGTCTAAGCAAAATTTATTTGTCGCTGTGCAAAGAAGTCATGGAACTCAGGCTTCTCTTCTATTGTCAATGACGCTGCAAAATAAACCAATCGAGGATTCTCTTTTGTGCCTATGTTGACCTCTACGGTTTCTTCCACGAGCATGGGTGAATTTTCCTGTGTAATGGGAAGAATGTTCAAACCTCCATCCTTAGGTGCCTTAGAGAGGTTTTCACCTTCGGATGCGTCTTTCTTTTTACTTTTTCATTGTCTAAAGGTGCCTTTCAATTTTCACCTAGAGACTCATCTTTTTGATTTTGTTTATTCTTTTTCTCATTTTTACGACTGGAGGGTTGAACAGATTCCCCAAAATATGCTTTTTTGTCCAAGTCATTGGTAAAACCAGCTTTATGATCCCCATTAGGTATGCCTTCATGTAATCCCAGGAACTTAGCAATTGCTTCGTCGTTCTCAAAAGTGTCTAAGACGGGTGTATCTTGTTGATCCCAATCAATCAGTTGGGGATAAACTAAGGGCATGTCATCATCGGAGTTATCAAAGTCTAATGGGGTCAAGGTAAAGATTGAATTATTCATGTGGTTACAAAAGCCTTGTACCAAGTCCTTTTTGCTCTTGGGTTTGGGTCTAGGTGGATGAATAGGTGGGCCTAATGCCAAGGTTTGACTATCAGAAATAGGTGGCTCAGGTTGCCATGAGGTAGGATCAAGTGATTCCCAATAGTAGTGTTTAAACCATTCCTCTTTTTTCATTTTCTTTGGTGGACAAGAATTTAAGGGATTAGGTGAGGAACTTAACATCAAGTCAATTTCTCCAAAAAATTTGTCAAGGTCCATGGAAGAAGTAGAGGATAAGGAATCCCACTCATAATCATTAGAGTCGGGGGAGTCACAATGATGTTGGTCTACTGGTTCGTGAGATACCTTAATATCTTCTGAAGCATGTACTTCCTCAAGTAAGGGTAATGGAGTACTAGGAACGCCAATCTGGATCAGTTGAAACCCTAGCCCTACTCCTTTTGGCCACTAAGAAACAAATATTGGTTCAATTCTGCCATCTTGGTTTAAGCCTAAACCACTTTGTCCATCATATCCTTTGCTTTGCATGATTTTGAAACCCTTTCCATATAGACTTGTAGGACTATGAGCAAGTAAAAGGGGTTCTTGATTACCTTCCTTATATAGCCAGGAATTGACATCTTCTGTATCTATAGCCTCTTTGCTTAATTCACCCCATTTAGTGAAAGTTTTTGTGGGGGGAACATGTATAGTGATCATAGACTATCCCCTACCTATTGTAGGTAAACCATATGACTTAGGAGGAACCAAATGGCTAACACAATAGGAAGTCTTCATGTAATACTCTCCACAACCCTTGTCTTGGATCTCAACCCTAAGAGTAGTAGGAAGTGAGGGTGAAACAGATGTTCGAGTGAGTGTGGATGGGTCAACATAAGAAGATGGATTAGATGATGAGGCCTCTTGGTTGACTAGCACTTGGCGTTGAGGGATCTCCTTTAGGTTGGTGCAATACTGGAAAGGATCGGGATCACCATCGATAGTTATTTCAGTGCCATTGTTAGGGAATTTAAGACATTGATGATACATGGAAGGGACTACCTTCATGGCATGAATCCATGGTCTACCTAACAAAAGGTTATAAGGGAGGGTGAGATCCAAGACCTGGAACTTTGTCTCCATCACAGCAGGACCAATTCTGATAGGAAGTGTTACCACCCCCTTTGATTTTCTTTCTTCATCATCATAAGCCTTAATGACAATACTCTTAGTGGTGTCTACGCATGCTTCTGAAATACCTAATGCCTTAATTAGTTTTAAAGTGCATATATTTAACCCTGCTCCTCCGTCTACCAAAACTCGTCTAACTTTGGTGTCATCAACAAGGACTTCTAGATGTAAGGGTCATTGTGGTTCATCTTTTCGGTGGCATAGTCTTGTTCAGAGAATGTAGTATGATGATTATTGGTTAAGTAGTCCACCATTTCCTAGAAACGATTGACATCAAGGTCATTAGGGACCGTGGTATTCTGTAAAGCCTTATTGAGGATGGATCGATGCTTAGGGGAAATACGCAACAATTCCAAGATTGAAATTTGGGTCGAGGTCTTCCCCAACTGGTCAAGTAGGTTATATTGTAACTTGGAAGGTTGTGATGTTTGCTGCAATGGAGGGCCTTGGATAATGAACTTAGTACGACGAGTATTGACCGCACACTCAGGATTATAATTGATAGTAATGGTATTGATGTTTTCATCGGCGGCGCGAAGGCAATGAATGATTTTTCCACTATCCTAATCATGTTTGATACTCACATAATTGGCTGACATATTGGTCTTAGTACTCGAACTAGGGACAGTTCCTTTCCCATGGTCATGTAGTGGGTTCGAAAAGACTTGATGATCAATGTTCGATGTCTTTTGTTTTTGGCCACTAACTTCAATAATTCTCTTGTCAACAAGATCCTGTATGATATTCTTCAGTTGTTGATAGTTTTGTAGGTTATGTCCCTTAGTCCTATGATAATCACAAAAGGCATTGTCATCCCACCAAGCTGGTTTAAATTGTCCTGGATCATACTGTCTTGGTTCCTGTAGCTGTATAAGGTTATGTTGTAATAGTTGTTTGAACACTGATTCAATGGGTTCCCCTAAGGGAGTGAACTCACGTTTCTGAAATCTCCTTGGTTGTGGATGTTGAGTATTTTGGACCATGTTGGGAGGTTGATTGATAGCATTAAGCGTGTTATCAAAGTTATGAGGCCCTTGTAATGTGAGGAGGGGTCCTTCTTGTAGTGTTTTAGCATCAACCACCCCATCATTTGTGACATTTTTATTGCAAGACCAAAATATGTTTCTATCCGTGTGGGTGTTTTGTACAATCGGGTTTCGATTGGATGTTGTCATCTTGAGTTCACCCTTTTCAATGAGATCCTTCTATGTTATAACCCCTTTTTCCACTAGTTCTAAAAAATATATGCAACAATGTACCCTTAAGTTACTCCTAAGTTTTGGATGAAGGTTTTCTTGAAACATTGTAACCTTTTGTTTTTCGGGTATCTCGACAGGACACCTACTAGCAATAGTTCTCCATCTCTAGAAGAAAGCAATGAATTTTTCACCTTCGTCTTGTGTTGTGTGGCACAAGGTTGCTATATTTATCTCATGGTCAATGTGGAAGGAGAATTTCTCCACAAATTTCTTGACTAGTTCTCCCCATGATCGAATGCCAGAATCTAGACCCGAAAACCATTCTAGTGCAACTCCTACAAGACTTCATGGAAATAGCCTCATAAGATACATGGGGTCATAAGTGACATCTATGCATATGGTAGAAAATTCCCTGATATGTTCTACTGGATTGTATTTGCCATTGTACTTAAGAAGATTTGGTATGACATACCCGTGAGGGAAAGGGGTCATGTACAATGATCTATCAAAAGGGAATGGGCATATGTCCTTTGGTGAAAATGATTTCTTAGTTGACACTGACATGTTATCCATTTGCATTTGTAATGCGTGCATTTGTGTTTGTAGGATGTCAACTTGGGTCAAAGATGTTCTAGGAGGATTATGCGGATCCATGTATGTATTCTGAAATCCAAAGTATCGTGATGGGTTTTGATTGAACATTGGAACCTAAGGTGGATTCAGATTCAGAATGTTGGTAAATGTATTTTGGTCTGGAATCGGCATAAATTGATGTTGACCTAGATTTTGTGTAAACGGATTTCAAGTACCACTCTGTGAAAAGGGATTCTGATTCAGAATCGATGTGTAATAGTTTTGGCCTGGAATTTATGTAGACGGATTCTAACTACCAATCTGTGAAAAGGGATTCTGATTCAGAACTGATGTAAATTGGTTTTGATGTGGAATCTGTGTGGACAGATTCTGACTACCAATCTGTGAAAAGGGGTTCTGATTCAGAACCGATGTAAATTGGTTTTGACTGCTAGTTTGGAAGAGTGGGTTTTGATTGCCATATTGGAAAGAGGGAATGCCTCATGTTTGTGTAATCCTTGATATAGTACTAGTGATTTGGGCACTAGGTATGGCCATCGACTGTGGTAAGGTACCCATGATGCTAGCAGTAGGTATAGTCATTGATTGTGCACTCGTGACACTGACATAAGATGTATGGGCTGATGTTTTAGGTATGTTAATCCCACTAAGAGGACCAGAGGGAGTGGATGATGATGCCCCTACAGTGAAATTAAATCTGGATGTTGTTCCAGACGTACCAAATGGGGAAGTATGGACTGCCATACTCTGTGTAGATGTACTAGATGGCATAGTTGTGCTTATATGAGGTATAGTAGTACTAGCAGTCGTGGTGTTTGTCCCTTGTGTAGGTTGAGTTTGTAAGGTGCTAATGTCAAATCCTAGAGGTAAGGTAGTACCTTCAGCTAGCAATTTGGCTAAATATCGTTGTCGGTCGTTTGCTAGGTACTCATCTACAAAAGAGGCAAATTTAGGGTCTTGTGCGGCAGCCTCTATGTCTTCTATTGCAACATGTCCTTGAGTATTTCTAGTGGTGAATTTGTCTAATAGAGTCTTATGAGGTCTTGAAGAAAATGGATTGATGAACTCGCTTGGGTTCGACATGTTTTCTCTCTCTCTTCTCTTAGACCTAGTTTCAACCATGTAAGACAAGCTCAATATGTAGGAAATGCAAGACTATATGTATAAACAGTATGACTCTAGTCTATGTTTTTGGGATTTTCTTATGCAAAATAAGGGATGTCCTAGGATAACACTAGTCTAGACTCTAAAGGTGCAAAAATCTAAGTAAGACCCTAAAGTGATTAGTTCTATAAACCCAAGATGAAGGGACCAACTACCTAAAGTCAAACCAAGGTGTCAATTTAGCTAAGTCAAGGAACCAATGTAGGACGAGGATCAAAGACAAGTTGAGTTTCCTAACTAGACTGATGAGCTAGGAGAACTCTCTATAGGACAAAGTATAAGATGATAGGACTGGGTTCAATGAAAAATTTTGTTGACACTATGACTTTCCTAGAGTATAGATGGTAGACTACTCCTAAAGTTTGTAAAAGTGGCCTTTCTAGAAGTCTAATGCAAGGTAATATGTACCCTAAGATGAAGTTGGACTCTAACTGAAGACAACTAGGGTAATGACTAAAATGAACATAAAGGATGCAAAATTGAGAAAATCATTTCAGGTTTCTGTTTCAAAGACTGTTTGTGTGAAGACAACTGATACTAGTGCAAATGTGATGACTGGATAGTGACTGTGAATTTTGGTTTTTTTCTGGTAATCAGACAGATGCGGTTCAAGTTTAACAGTTGCGGTCCAATCTGACAGATGCAACTCAGAATTACCAGATGTGACTCTAATTGACAGATGTGACTCAGAATATAACGCATGCGGTGTTTCTAAGACAAATGCAAGCTAAACTGACAGATGTGACTCAGAAATTATAGATGCAACTCAAAAATACAGATGCGTGTTTCTGGTGAACAGTTGTGACTCTCTGTGAATTTTTAGTAATATGAAATTTAAATTGACTCCATTTTCTGTGATCAAATTCTGACAAACAAAGACAATTGTAAGACAAAGTGTTTTTAGTTTCAATTTTGGACTCAAAGAACGTTTAAAGTGACAAAAGACAAGCACATCCTAATAGGCCAAAGGCCTAGGGTTTGTGTACTTGGTATAGCCCACCTATTATACCCCAGATTGGTGATGAACACCTTTCCTTCTTGAGAGAGGATAGCTTAGGAATTTGGTGGCATTGGCTCCCCTCCATGGCTCATTAACATCTTTCGAGCACACCAATTCTGAATTCTTTGGGCAATGACCTCCCAAGAACTACTATCTCTACTCAAGGGGATCAGTAGTGAGTATCTTCAGGCATGATACTGTACCCTGCACTAATACCAAGCAACGGCCACAAATAGGTTGGTCTCTAAAACAAGAAGGTGTTTAATTCGGGCATTCCGTTTGTGGGGTGTGATCCATATGGCATGAGTCCCCTTTCGGATCCATCTCATTGGAACCACACTCATGATTCTTGGGGTTACCCCAAGAACCCACTTTTGTTTACCGGTTGGAAGTCCCTCAGGTTCAGGGTGCTACCGGTCTAAGTCATCTTGGGGTGAGTACTTTTTCCCACCAGAACAGGCCCAAGTTCTAGAGTTGGTAACCGTTTCTCTTACACCCAAGATCGCACGGATGCACAAGGGGAGAGGATACTTTAGTGTACCAAGTCGTAAGGGTGACCAAACTTGTGCTTTCGCACCAAACACAGTAGACACTTGTTAATTTTAATCCAAATGAAAGATTTGCTACGCTACCAAACAATCTGTTTTAAATTTAACTAGGGTCGTCGACAAACATCCTGCAGAAAGACTAATTAGTAATTTTCAATATTGTCTTCGTCAATCATCCTGAAAAAAGCTTGTCAACTCCGAAAAGGCCACACACTAAAAATAAGATATCAGTAACACGGAAATCAATTGAAAAGTTTAGATTGCGGGAAACGAAAATAAAATTTTACCAGTCAATTGCATCGTTTCGTTACCAGTCAGATGCATCTTTTCTTTTTCAGTTGCAGGCCAGGAAATCACTTGCAATTCAAAAACTTCAAATGCGTCATTTTTCTGTCAGATGCGGTTCAGAAAGTCAATTGCGGTGCAAAAAACATCACATGCGTCATTCCGTACGAAAAATCTGCAAAAACGAAAATAAAAAATATCTATGGATCCACGAAGATGGTGTCTTCACCTCGGGTTCACCAAAATGTAACAACTGAATTAAAACGCTTGCACAATAGACAACAAATATTAGAAGCACACATGCATGCAATACTAAATCTAAAATGCAAATTTATTCGTTAAGCAACAAAGAACATGGGAAAGTAAAAACATAATTAAAACTAGAACAATCTCACCAATTCCAAAATGTATTTCCATGATTCATTTCGATTGCCCTTCTCCATTTTGCTTGTGTAGTATAATTTCCCTCAGTTTTTTTGTAATTCGTGCAAGTATAGCCTAAGATAGTGATTAGCAAAATATCAAAGATTCAAGACAAACGTGCTCTCAAAAGTTGTAAGATTTTCGCAAGAGATTGGAATGAAGAATGACAAATCAATTTATAGAAAATTGATTATTCGAACGACAGGTCAAGATTGAATGATTAACGGATGGTTGAGATTGTCTGATTGGACATGCAATTAGATAACTGATAGTATTGACATGAGTGATTTGAATTAGAAATAGAATTAAAGATTAAATGAATGATTTAATCTTCAGTTCGGCATTCAAAAACATAAGAAATATCTTTGCATGACAAAGATGAAGATTGATTATAACGACTCTCTATTCGAATGCACACACAACATTTAATTAATTAAATAAGAATATTTAATTAATATGCATGTACACACAAATGAGTTAGGAATGGAGGATTGCATGATTTGACGAAGAGATTACTCGAGACAGCCACTCAGACATTAAATCAATAGTTAACTGAGCGATTAAAATAGATGTTGAGTCGAGTAAAAGTGAATACTTAGATAACTCACATGATTATCTAAAATATAGAATAATGTGTTACAATAGAATTTATGAATTAAATAATTCATTTAATTCAAGACTCGATATTCGAAGAATAATTAAATAAATAAGATTTATTTAATTAAATGAAGAAGGGATTTTAAATGAATAATTAAATAAGTAATGAATTTATTTAATTATAGTTGAAATATGATAAAGAATAAATTAAATAAGAATTATTTAATTTGAGAAGAAGAAGGTTAATTAGTAGCATAATTAAATAAAAAGCGTTTATTTATTTAATCAGATAGAATAAAGAAAAGTGTGAATTAATTAAATAATTAAGATTATTTAATTAATAGAAGAATTAATGTTAAGACGAATTAATTAAATAATTTGACATTATTTAATCATAAGCATGAAGAATATGAAGAATATGAAGAATATAGAAGTCGCAGGCTAAAAACTAGATTTCGGTGTCTACATAATGTTATCAGCTAACTACTACTATGATGCACTAAGTTGGATGCAAGAAAAGAATTGAGCCTCTAGAAGAGAGGGGGAGTATCACTCAGGAGAAGAGCTTGGTTCGGTAACCCTTAATGTCCCTATTTGAGCTATCACACACTCACATCCTAGTTTGATCAAGTTGAGTCAAGTTATTTTGGGAATTGGTAAGTAAACCTTTGGTCATAGTTTGAGGATGATTTGTAATGGTTTTGGTTTTACTCTTTGATTTCTTGGTTTTTTCTTAGTTTAGATTATATGACTAAAATCTATATTGAGTGTAAGTTCTTTTTCATGTATTTATATTTATATATTAATCAATGAGTATATACATAGAATGTATGTATGTATATATGTATGTGATTGTGATAACTCATACATGTGAGTATATATGTACATGTGTATGCATAGGTGAAAGTACTTATGCATACTCATGTATGGATATATGATATGCATAAGAATATTGCTTGGACATATATGGCATATATATATATATATATGTATATATACATTTCTTATATATACCAATTGATGAATATGTAAATATATGTGTTTATCATGGATACTAAAATAATGATATATGTATATAATATATATACTAATATATATGTATATGAGTATGTATATATATCTATACATACATATTAATATATATAATTGTTAATAAATTTAAATGTCAACCAATGATTTTAATATGAATATATATATATAATGTTATAAAGTAAACTTTAGTAAATATATAATGTAGACCATATAAATGGTGAATGGTTCTATAAATCCATGCAATGCATTAATCATATGCTATGCATATGTTGCACATATGTAAGGATGTTTAAGGCAAATGAAAGAACATAGTATGTGGCACATAGTATATAATGTATCATTTGCAAAGTGAATGGTATTTAATAAATTTTGAGAAAGGCTTAAAATTTATGCTATGGAAAGTAAGGAGATGCATTTTATGGTAAATTTGTTGATTATATTAAAAACAATGCACAACAATAAAGGGTGTGTATTATGTAATATGTTGCACCATTGTATAAAGTATAAAGCAAATAGTAGTCAAAGAGATGTATTGAAAAGTCATGCATAGCTAAATAAGAGAATAAGACTTGGTCAATCCATGAGATGAATGAAGCTAAAGGAAGAAGTTGACTTTCTATGAAAATAAGAAACTTTTAGGTATAGATTTTTGTATTTGACTCAGTAAAATAGCAATTTCTAGCAGTTAAAAAGGTGACTCAGCCATATTAGAGAGACTAAAAATGCAAGGACTATATATGTGTTTGCATATCAACTATTTGAGTAGCCACATTTCACTTCATTTGGCTTAGTCAAGTCATTTAGAGAAGTTGGTTTTTTATGCTAAGTGGTGGCAGTTGGAAGAGAAAATGTGGAAAATTGTAGAGCTTGTTTGTATCAATAAGTTTCTTATATTTTAGTATAAGTAGAGGAATATTCTTTAACTTTTAGGTTATTCATTTGTTTCATTCATTCTTTTGAAGTTTGTTGTTGTAGTTTTCAATGCAATAAGTTGTTGAGTGCATTATTGAGGAAAGAGAAATTGCTTTGAGAATTTGTAGTTTGTTGAGAGTTTTGAGAAAAGGCTAAGATTGGAGATATGTTGATCATAGAAGGAGCAACAAACATGATTGTGGAAATTAAGCTTGGGAAGCAGTAGTATCTTCATTAGGAGCTATAATCCCAAGCATGTTGATTTTACTTATCTATTCTTTTTATGTTGAAAACATATTTGTCTATGAATTCAAGTGTTTTATGAAAATAAGAATTATATGTTATGTTGAGCTTGCTTACATAAACTTTGATTATTCCTTATTTTGGATGAGCTTGTGTGATCTTTGGTGAATTCCCATTTTGGTGAAACCCTATTGATTGGTATATACATACATAATCATTCCATATGTTGGAATTGTATGGTTATGTGATGTATTAAGGGGAGGTCTTGCAACACAACTTATCAAAATTTAACCAACCAATCAAGTATTAGATCACCAAATGCTCAAACTCTTTCAATCTCAGCCATTCTTCACTATTTCCTTGTAGCACTCCAACCTCACTCAATCAGGTGTAACTCCATAATCAAACATCATCAAACCATGAAATGAACCCTATATGGAACCCATTTGGACAAAATTCTAACATATCGAAAAATCACCTATGGACACTTCAAACTAGAACACTCAAAACTCACAATTTCATTATTTTAGGCTTCTAATTAGCCTATTTTTCCAAAGAAAATAATCTTGAAACTTATCCAAAACTTCTAAAAACCTATGGGAAGCAACTCACATGTATCCAAACTTAGGAATCCACAATTATTTGGCATAAGTACAATCATCTAATGGCCCATTCATGAAACCCTCATTTATAGCCATAAAACTAGGGTTCTATTGAAAAACTAACATACCCCTTGTGAACAACCATGAGATCACTTAAAATAGGATTATATAGGCCTG
The DNA here is from genome assembly GCA_007258455.2 of Sequoia sempervirens. Taxonomy (NCBI): domain Eukaryota; kingdom Viridiplantae; phylum Streptophyta; class Pinopsida; order Cupressales; family Cupressaceae; genus Sequoia; species Sequoia sempervirens. Next base: position 583,709,047 of record VDFB02271358.1, on the reverse strand, counting down.
AACATACTCAAAAAACCAAGAAAACTCGCTGCCCCAATCATTCTCCTATTTTTTCATCATAAAATCACATTTTTCTTCATGGAAACCACAAAACTACATACTAGGACTTCACACCCAACTCATGAAATGACCTCCCCAACTTCCTCAGACCTCTTACACACCAAAAAAAATAAGTACACACCCATTCCTCTGAGATACATCCTTCACAATAGGTGGAATGGGTTTTAATTCATTGTAGGAGCCTCAAAATGTAATATGCCCTATTTCTGGCCGGTCTATGAAATCAGAAAAATAAATGCACTAAAACTTATGAAAGAACCTTCAAATTGAATTCAAATACAAGTGAATTTTTTTTATTAAATTATCCCACAAAGGTTTGAATCAAGAAGTTGTTGTACGACCTCTACCAAGGCTGGAAAATACTAAAAATCTGGAAAAATCACAAAAACAGTGCACAACTTGATGTTTCTTCTTCAAAATCTTCAAAAGAACTCCTTACAACAATGGAATAAAAAAAAATTATAATTTTTCCAAGTCAAATGACCTTATAACTTCCCTTAACCACCTTTTTAAAGCTTAATACCGTTGGTCTTCCACAAAAGCAACTTTTACACCTTAATTATTTGACAACTTTGCCAAAAATGCAATTTTTGCAATGTCAAATAATTTGTCCACCTTAGACACCTAGTATGACTCAAATATGATCAAATACATGATAAAATGGTCTCATGACCTTATTATAACATAAAATTCATTAAATCCTATAATCTACTCCTTATTTTCATTGATGAACAAAACCTACTTAATGGTGCTCCTGCACCATTATGTTTGCTAAACAAGATAATCATAGTGTATTAGTATAATACCTAGGTTGTCATAGACCATATGTATGCTTACATAGATTATGAAATATGAGAAATGATATTATCTTGAAGTGATAAGTTGAAGATGTTAATTGCAATACTATATGTGTGTGTGGTTAACTTGGTTTTCCTAGGGGTTAGGATAATCCATGGATGGGAGTAACCTAGTTCATCACTTAGTTATGCCATCACCTTTTAGGTTGAAATTATGTTATGATTGAAAAGAGTATGTGTGGTCATTTACCAAATCGAGCTAAGGTGTGGGTGAACATATGACTCAACTTTTGAGTGGGCTGATTTTATATCAAATCTTTGACCAAAGTAGTGTAAGTAGACACTAATTACACTTGCCAGTTCCCTATGAGCTAGGTTTACATATCTATGCTAGAAATTCCATGCATGTAGGTTTTATCCAATTTATGATAGCTCTAGTTATGTAGGACACAATACCATGCTCATGAAGGCTAGTATTATAAGGTAACTAGACCAATCTCTTCATCAGAGGATAGGGCCATCTTACCAATTATGTAGATGTGTGTGGGAATGTAATAAGTCTGTGGTTGGTAGAAAATCACTTGAGTGATACTCTCCCTCATACATTTGGCAATCAAATTTTGAGGATGTATTCCAACAATGACATCTAGACCATTTGTACTTTGTTTCATTAAGCTCTTGGAAGCTATTTGTGCATTCATATATCTCTATCTTTATTGAAATTGTATTTTGAAAAAGTTATCATTACTTGAGGTTATGTAATTTTTCTTTGTAAATGCATTGGGAGTTTGAAATGGGATTATTTCGAAAGTGCATCTTGATATTCAAATAGAAAGGAAAAATTTTATTGCTATAAATTGTAAACATAAATTGTTCACATGTGGGTTAAAACAAATTTAAAATAAAATGGTAAGACATTGGGCTTGTTACACATGGTATCATAGCTACTAGGTTCAACTCTAGAAACTATGAGCTTGCTATGCTTTCATCCAACATTATGTGAATCTAATGTTTGTACTTCTCATGCCAGGATGGTACATCTCAAGGTGACTATAAGGAAGTTAGTTATCGGTAATGAGTGCTACCTCAAGGCTAAGAAATAAAGAAAGGGAAGCCATTGTTAGGAACATTGAGGGAACCAATAATGACAAAACAATATGGTTGAGTGACATAGAGACCATTATTCATTCCCTATCCTACATCAGTCAAGAAAGAAAGAGTATGTGTGAGGATGCTAACTTTGTACCTCTTGTCTCTCTTGTAAAGTTGAATTCTAGACCAATTTCCAAGGATATTCCCTCATAATGGAGTGTTAGTCCTGCCATGATTTTTAGTGACCCTTATGTGCCCCTCTTTTTGAAATTGTTTTAATTGTCTCTAGTGGTGAATTGTAGGGATATATCCCCCAAAACTATGTATTTGAGAGTGAGTCTGAAGGTTATACACCCTTTGATAATGTATTTGAACAAAAATATGAGGAGTGCGTACCACCTAGCTATGTATCTAGAATTGAACCCAAGGGATATTCTACCCTAGACTACTTGAATAGTCACTCTATGTAAATTTAGGGATAATTGAAATCATTAGATCTTAATAAAAATATGATTTGGAAAAAACTTGTACAAGAAATCTTCTTTCAACTTCTTTATGTATGATTTTTTTTGGAATTTTTTTTAGAATGCTAGGTAAGCCTTCCTAGGATCTAATTGAAATGGAACTTCTAGGTGGAACACTACTTGTGAAAATGGTTAGAACAAGAACCAACCTTGGGGGTAGCCAAGAGGTAGGCCAAGGCGCAAAAAAAATTGAGGCTAAATTGGATAATATTTAATCCATGATGAATGAGACTAGAGAAAGAATTGGACACCTTGAGTAAGAGGTAAGAGGATCAAAAAGGAAGGAACAAGAAGTTCCTAATGGAAAGGAAGGGGGATATTATAATGATCAATCATAGTTGAGTGATCATGAAAATGATGAATCCCAATCTAGATCTAACAGAAGAATTTAAAGGAAACAACTTGCAAATGAGTTATCACAAGATATGAGGAAGCTCACTCCTAAGTTTGAGAGAACTGTACTGTAGGAAAAAGTATCCCCTTTTCAGACTTAATTTGGGAATAATTAATGAAATAAATTATGCCTTAATTTAGAGTTGTAATATTTATTTTACATATTCACATTAATTTTAGGGCCTTATTAATAATAAATGGACTTAATTGTGCATTATTTCTAGTGTTGTAAGGTGTACCTTTACACTTTCACACTTATCTAGGGATTTATTAATTAATTAAGATTAATTGGCCTTAATCATCCCCTTAGTTCAAACTCAAGCTTAATTAATTATAATTTCCAAAAGGAAAAACCCAGCGTTCATTAATGCGATGACATAACACTTAACAATGGAGAATGTGTTTACTAGGTAAGTGACCTATGACCCATTCACCCAAGGGTGAATGGGTCCTCACTTAGACCTAGGACCTAAATTTTTATTATGTTTTTGGTAGTATTTCAATGATTTCAAAATGTGTATTCACATGTTAGCTTGTGCTATTTGAATTTTAGGAATAAATGTTAACATGTGTATAAATAAGAGGTCATTTCACTATGTTTCACCTAGCATTTTCATGTTATCATAAGAGCACTTCAAGAGAAATTCAAGAGAATTTCAAAGGCATTCAAGAGTAGAATTATTGAAGAATTATTGCAAAATTCAAGATCATATTATCATGTCAAAGTATTCTTGCATCATGCATGCTATTTGATCCAATATGTTGATGTAGTGTTCAAGATTCATTTGATAATTCAAAGGCATTATTTCAAGTCAATCTTCAAGATCAAGATCCACATCCATTGAAGCCATTTCATGCTAGTTGTAGATCTATATTCCAAGGTTCATACAAAGGCTTGGTGAGATGTGAGATTGAATTTTTTTATTCATCATTCCTTCATGCTATTCCATTTCATTATAAGATTTAATTACCAAAACAGGGTTTGACCAAGGCAAACCCCATTCACCAACAAAACAACATTTTCCCCTCTTGATGTGTGTTTGTAGATTTTAGGTAGATCTCTTGGAGGGAAATTGCAAAGTTTTCAAAGTTGCATTTGTTGTTATCATTCTTACAATTTCATGGAAACTAACCTAAAATATTTATTTTTGGCTTTTTTATTGTGAAATTTGGGAATCTAGGAGTGTCGAAACAACAAAACATAACCCAAAAAACATTTTTATAGAGCACTAGCTAGGACCCATTCACCATAGGGTGAATGAGTGTTAAGTTTTCCTTGAAAAATAACTTTTGGTGACTGGTACACATCACTTTCCCATTCTCAAATCTGCATTTTAGTTTTTGGATCCATGAGAATTAAGGTTAATCTATTAGATGCACTTTGTAGATTGCATTTTGGAGTTGATTTTCTACTTTTAATATTTCTCCCGAAAGTATTGCTTGACCTAGACCCTCGTCCTAGCATAAAAGGGAAATTTGTAGATTCATACTTTGGCTTGCCTCACCTCAAGGTCGACAGTCATTTCATTGTTTCAATCTTGTTTCCTAAATTAATTGAGGAAAAATAGGTCCACCATACCCCCCATTTTCCATTTTAATAAACACCTATTTTCCACCTTTTCATTTTGGTGAACATGAGTTTGAGCATTGCAATTTTCTAATTTTGGAGTCCACTTTCACCCTATATTTAGATCTTTCATTCAGGGTATGTGCAGGATCATCATGGAAAAAATAGGTCCTTAAGTGTCGAAAAATTCAGAGAAATAAGAGTTAGGCAACTTGATGTAAAAATTTGAAAAAGTTATCTATATTATTTCAAAAATATGTAAGAATAGAAACTATAGAAAATTGAATGTATTTTCTAAACTACTAGGTTTGTTTTATTAAAAAAATCTATTTGGTGAAAATTTGAAATTTCAATGTAGTAGCACTTAAGTTTCAGGGAAAAAAAAAGTAGGTGTCTATCTGACCACCCCAACCACAATAAAATGATAATATTTTTTTATAAGATTTTAGATATGAGTAGAGGACTCATATCCTGATGTGATGCATGTTTTTTTGTAATTTTTTCCAAGTAAATAATTAATTATGATTTTTTTGTTACAACTTTTAAAAAATATTAAAACCAATATGTCTGACCACCTAAACTTGGTCAAAACTTCATGATTTTTTTTTTTTTAATCCTATAGTATGCAAAGCATAGAATGTGACATATGTTTTGGATTTAAAAAATGTGATATCATTTCAAAGTTATAGATGTTCAATCAACCCATCAGTTAGGACTTTAGTCATAATTCAAATAGAAAATAAACAATAATTATTTATTAAATTCAAAGTAAAGCATAATTTATATTGGTGGAAAGTTGAGAATCTTCTTTATAAATCATTTCATTTCATCAATTTTGGGTAAAAAAAAAGTTGTGAACCACATACCCTACACATACACATCATATCGCCACTTTTTGGTCCATCATGATCCTACATATACCCTTCATTTTCATTTCATTGCATTGAATTAAGTCTCATTTAGGGTTACTTAAATTGCACAAACTTTGCATTTCATTTAGGGTTTTAGGATTGCATTTTTGCATCTCTTGAAATCTAAAAAATACAAAAAAGTTAGTCATTTTGTAAATTATTTACATAGCATTGCATCATCATTCACTTGTATTTGAAAATTCAAACAAAATTGTGCATCAAATTAGGTCTGATAGCTTGTCATTTTGTCACATTTTTCACTTGCATTCAACATTAAATTTTGATCTAATGTTAGGATCTAGGACTGTTGCACATGAATAATAACTTTTACAATGATTAAATTGAAGGTCTTTAAAACGTAATAGCATAACTGAAATGCTTAAATAATCAAAGCAATGACAAAGTGATGAATAGAATATAAAAGAGATAGAAGAGAGAAGACAAAACACAAGTTGATAATGGAGTTCACCAATATGCCTACATCTCTGGGTCCCTCTCCAACAAAGTGACTGATCCTTGACTATGCTCCAAACTAATTAAAAGGCATCAACAAAATACATTGTCAAGTCTTCAAGAGTTTCAAAGTCTTCCTCCTTCAAGTGCAATAGAGTAACACTCCTTCGATGCACAAATTCAGACACTCAGACTCTCCATACAAATTCTCTCCACAACTTATAATTCTCTCATAAGTCACCACTTGGTTATCCCAAGTCCTAAATTCCCCCCTTTTTATACATAATTTTCCCATATGGGGTTAAACCACCATATTTAATAAAATAACCCCCTTACAACAAATTTCCCTTATTTTTACAAATAAAACAATAATCTCAACCATTAACCCCTTAAAAAGACAAATTCTTCCATTTGGGTTCTATATTATTTATTTATTTTTGTATTTTCTTGTAGGAAAGCAATTTAGAGGTTGATTAGTTTTAATATTATTTTTAACAACTATAATAAAACCAAACTGTCTCCCGTATATTCATGGCCCTCATAATTTGGGGCTATAAAAATCATAAGGATTAAATTTGTTTTAAGTTTGGAGGTTAACTTTAATTTTAGTTTTAAAATATCTTTTATGAAAATATTTTTGATATTTTATGCCCCTTAAAAATCTCATTTAAATCCCTTAAAATCTTTTAAGATCCTTAAAAATCTTTAAGAATCTTTAAAAATCCCCTTAAAAATCTTGTATTGTGGGCTTTTAAAACTTAAAAGGCTTAATAATTTAAATATAAGGGAATTCAACTTTTAAATTTAAATAATCACATCGTCATTTTTTCCATGTCATCATTCTTGCCACGTCATCATTCCTGCCACATCATCATGGTCAACCCTCAACTTTGACCAACCATAACTTTCACATATGGACTCAGATTTGGTTTGTTCAAAATGTGTCGGAAAGCTCTTGACAAGATCTTTGACATGGTGATGAAATATGGAGTATGTGGAACACTTCAATTTTTTATGACAAGTATCCACCTAGATTAGTCCTCCCCACTGGAGAGTATTTGGACTCCAAAAGTTACTTTTATTCAGAATTTAAGTGAGGGCATGGCCTCCCCACTTGTCCTGTATCACCTATCCATCTGTACACCTGGCTCAACACCACAATCAGGACTGTAATAACATTGTTGAACATATACATCATTCTATCACTTCCATAAGAATCTACATTAACTATTACAGCCATTAACTAATAAACACTGACTAATATCAAGTTGAATAGCAATGCAAATATGAAAGAGAATGAATCAAAACATGTCTATCTTTCACAACAGGAACATTTTTACTCAAAGGAGTCTCCAAATTCCCAATCAAAAGTTGCAAACTTGTATCATCAATGCTTTCATTCACTATTTTCTCATTTTGTACTATTGTTGTATCCTACAACATCTGCTTATCCTTGATTACCTCAAGTTCATGTCTAGAACCACCTAAATTAACAAACATAAGAGACAAATCTTTACTTGCAATAATCACCCTTTTCAACTACCTTGTGTTTGCAAAAGATCTATTACTCTTGATTCTGTGAGAATGTACAATATACTTAATACCATCTTTAAGCAAGTGATAATGAATAAATGGGTATGTGCAGGATCATGATGGGCCAAAAAGTGGCAATATGTAAGTGATATGATGGCCCATGTGGATGACGACTTTTTTTTACCCAAAATTGATGAAACGAAAAGGATTTTTAAAAGAGATTCCCAACTTTCCACCAATATAAGTTATGCTTTACTTTGAATTTAATAAATAATTATTATTCATTTTCTATTTAAATTACGACTTAAGTCTTGATTGATATGTTGATTGAAAAACATCTATAGCTTTCAAATGGTATCAATTTTTTTGAATCCAAAATAGGTGTCACATTATATTTTTCGCATACTATAGGATTAAAAAAATTAAAAAAATGAATTTCATGAAGTTTTTACCAAGTTAAGGTGGTCAGACATACAAATTTTTATATTTTTTAAAATTTGTAATAAAAAATTCATAATTAATTATTTACTTGGAAAATAATTACAAAAAAATATGCATCACATGGGACATGAGTCCTCTACTTATATCTAAAATCTTATAAGAAAATATTATTGTTTTATTGTGGTTAGGGTGGTCATATAGACACCTACTTATTTTTCCCCAAATTTAAGTACTATTGCATTGAAATTTCAAATTTTACCAAATAGATTTTAAAAATAAAAATAAACCTAGTAGTTTAGAAACTACATTCAATTTTCTACAGATTCTATTTTTACATATTTTTGAAATAATATAGATAACCTATTCAAAATTTTATGTCAAGTTGCCTCACTCTGAATTTTTTGAATTTTTCACCACTTAAAGGCCTATTTTTTCCATGATGATCTTGTACATACCAAAATCCCCTATAGAAAATAGACTTTTGATCATATAAATAAGGGCTACCCAACACTATCCCATAGATATCTAGTGGAACCACATCAAACTATACCTCATCAACAAACTTACTTGTGATTGCGAATATCAAAATGCACTGCCTTGTTACTTGCAATTCATTATTTTCGCAAACTGAACCTAGTGGATAAGGTCTCTTATGTTGTGTAGTTTTCAACCCCAAGTTCCTTACAACATATTTAGAAATTAAGTTAACTTGAGATCCACTATCTATGAGAGTATCAATTTTAGTGTGCTTAGCAACAACCCTTATGTGAAATAGCTCATTTCTTTTCTTATCTTCAGGGACATCACAAACTTGAGAAGTAGAAGCACAACTATCAAAGGAAACACTGGAAATAGTATCCTTACCTTTCAAACCCATTTTTGTTATCTTAGTTTCATCTTCATAATCTGAACCAAGATCCATAACAACATTTGTGGACTCCTTACCTTTTTGTTTATGAGCCCATTTTGGCTTCAATTTAGGATGCAACTGCTAGTAGTGATCTTCATCATGACCTTGCCTATCACAATGAGATCATGAGAGCTTATCATCCTTCTTCTTAATGGTAGTTGTCTTCTTCCCCTTTCTCGTATCTTCAGATTTACCTTCAGACTTAGATGGCTTCTTGTCATAATTATCAATGAAAGTACCATTACCTCTTGACTCTAAATGTGTAGCTTGTACAAAAACTTCATCCAGATTACTAGGATTCAAAACCAAAATGGAATCTCTTAGATAAGAGTGAAGACCACCTATGTACTTAAGCAAGGTATCCTGGGTGTACAATGGAACATTCAATGTAATAGCCCTCTTCCTAAACTCATGGGTGTACTCTTGGATAGTTTGACCTTTCCCTTGCCTAAACATTTGCCAATCCATCATTAACTGTTGCATATGGCCTTGGGGATAAAATTTATTCTTCAGAGAATTAAAAAAATCTAACCAAGTTAAATTGACTCTACCATGTTATGAAATTTTTTCCCAAGTTCTACTCTCCCACCGAGTGAGAGTTGTTTCTCCCAGCCGAAGAGTAGCAGATCCTAGAAGCATCATCTAAGAGACCTTGAAGTCTACAATACACTTCTACGTGTTGAACCCAGTCATCTAATTTCTCGGCATTTAATTCCCCATAATATTTAGGTCGATCAAATTTTACATCCAATTTAATTTTAGGCTTATGTGCAACCTTGAAAGGATTAGTAGAAGTAGAATCTATAGAAGGAGAATATGGAGAAGGAGAAGATGAAGAAGAAGGAATTTTTGGAGGCTCATCACCACCTCCTAGTCTTTTCCCTTTGTCTTTCTGATCCACATTCTTTTCTTGATTCGATGAATCTCCTTTTTCACGCTTCTTCCATTCCAACTTTTCTTGTCTTTCTTGTAAAAGAACTTCTACCATTGCCTTCATTTCAAGAAAAGATTTATTAAAACTCTTCTCATCAAGCTCTGAACTTTTTCTAGCTTCCAAACCTTCCATCTTTGACAAATTTTTTTGTGTACCAATCTCAGGATTGTATTTTGCAAGTGTTCCTTCACCTCGTTGGCTCTTGGATTGGGTTATCATTCACCTCTGCAAACGCCAATCACAACAAAGCTTTGATACCACTTGATCTGATGTTAGGATCTAGGACTATTTCACGTGAATAATAAATTTTACAATGATTAAATTGAAGGTCTTTAAAACGTAATAGCGTAATTAAAATGCTTAAATAATAAAAGCAATAACAAAGTGATGAACAAAATATAAGAGAGATAGAAGAGAGAAGAAAAAACAAAATTTGATAACAGAGTTCGCCAATATGGCTACATCTCTAGGTCCCTCTCCAATAGAGTGACTGATCCTTGATTATGCTCCAAACTGATTACAAGGCATCAACAGAATACAATGTTGAGTCTCCAAGAGTTTCAAAGTCTTCCTCCTTCAAGTGCAACAAAGTAACACTCCTTTGATGTACAGATTCAAACACTTAGACTCTCCATACAAATTCTCTCCACAATTGAAAATTCTCTCATAAGTCACCACTTGGTTATACCAAATCCTAAATTCCCCCCTTTTTATACATAATTTTCCCATATGGGGTTAAACCACCATATTTAATAAAATAACCCCCTTATAACAAATTTCCCTTTTTTTAACAAATAAAATAATAATATCAACCATTAACCTCTTAAAAAAACAAATTCTTCCATTGAGGTTCCATATTGTTTATTTATTTTTGTCTTTTCTCATAGGAAAGCCATTTAGAGGTTGATTAGTTTTAACAACTATAATAAAACCAAATTGTCTCCCATATACTCATGGCCCTCATAATTTCGGGCTATAAAAATCATAAGGATTAATTTTTTTTAAAGTTTGGAGGTTAACTTTAATTTTAGTTTTAAAATATCTTTTATGAAAATATTTTTGATATTTTATGCCCCTTAAAAATCTCATTTAAATCCCTTAAAATCTTTTAAGATCCTTAAAAATCTTTAAGAATATGTAAAAATCCCCTTAAAAATCTCGTAGTGTGGGATTTTAAAACTTAAAAGGTTTAATAATTTAAATATAATGGAATTCAGATTTTAAATTTAAATAGTCATGTCATCATTTTTGCCACGTCATCATTCCTGCCACATCATCATGGTCAACCCTCAACTTTGACCGACCATAACTTTCACATATAGACTCAGATTTGGTTCATTCAAAATGCGTTGGAAAGCTCTTGGCAAGATCTTTGACATGGTGATGAAATATGGAGCATGTGGAATATGTAGTACCCCTCCATTTATGTTTATATTTTCTGCTATTATGTTTTCACACTGTTAGACTATGATACTTTGTTTGGATATTTTGATCGCTGGATTGAGTGACAGTGGATTTACTTTGTGACTTGATGATACATTGTACTGCGATATTTGATTTCTGATATGCTTTGATATAGTGTAGATGTTTTCCTTCAGATGATTTTTGTTATATGTATGTTTATGATGGACTACAGTTATTTATTTCGTCAGTCTGATGTGATGTGTATTGGTGTGGAGAACGGAATCGCATCACTCGCTTGCAAGTGCCCTGTGATGTCTATGATTTTCTCCACATGGTGCGCCTGTTCAATGGTTTATATATATATATGCATGTTATTGCTTGGTTGTAGGATTGCAGTTACTTGACACCGACTCCACCTAGTTACTCAGGTCTGAGCGTGTCAAGACTCAACGGAAATGTTCATTGGGAGGTAGTAGTTTGGTTCATCCTAGTCTAGTCTTTAACCCGGTCATAGTACATCATCAGTTAGTTTGGAGTCTTAGATGGTTCTGTATGTTTTTGTTTGGATTAATTGTTTGAAAGGAAAAATGTCAATTTTAGTAATGATTTATTATATTTTAATTTACTATTATTTAAATTGATTTTTGAATGTTGAAGAAATTAGTTTTGCATGTTATTTAATTAATTAATTAGTTTGTTTGGTTAAATGGTTTGATCTTAAAAGATTAAATTTATTTAATTAAATAAATAAATAAATTAAATTAAATTGTTTAAATGTGAATAGATTTTATTTGAAATTAAATGTTTTGTGGAAATGGCATTTTTAATAAAATATAATAAAATTTGCATTGAAAATTGTTAAATTTAAATAAATTAATTAAAATGCATGCAATTTGAAAAAGGAAAGATTGCCGAGAAGTGGTTGAGAAGATATTTTGCACTTCTCGACATGTGTGTCAATGCAATTATGATTTTTTGTTGAGGAAATTTGTTCATGGAGGTTATTTTGGATTTGGGGAAAAACACAGAGGATATACAATTTTCTTTACGGGAAAAATATTTTGGAGCTCTATAAAAACTCTCTGTATATGCTTTTTGGTATTTTGTTGCAAATTTGTGGAAAATCTCTGGTTTCTATTTGGGTTTTGGTTCTGGGAAAGGATTTGGAAGCTACAAGCAATAGAGGCAATAGAGGTTCTCATCACCAGTTAGTTTTTAGAAGCAAGGGAACACAGGTATTCTCCTTGTGAATTTTCATTTTGTGGTATTTGAGAAAGATTGTCTGAGAAAAGAAAGTTCTAATTTTATTAAGATCTTTGAAACTCTCTGGAAATTTAATACTGTACATTTACTGAAGGATTTGTAGATTTCCCTTAAATCTCAGAAAAATTATTTCTCTGTAGAATTAAATAAGTGTAGGGAAAATTATATGATTAGAAAATGGATTATAAAATCTATGGGGTAAATTAAATTTTGGATGCAAACTTTTGTGTTTGATATCTTTTGAAAACCTGGAAGAAATTTGTTCTTTCCTCGATTTCCCCACTGAAACCTAAAGAAAATTATTTTGATTCTCAATTATAATACCCTGTTGGAAATATATAAATATTTGTATTTGTATTTAAATTCATATATCAATTGGATTGTGAAAGATTTTAATTCATTAATATTTGAATTTCTTTTGTTGTTGAAAAATAGTCGTACACACGAATTTTTCATAGTATTTTTCTTAAAAGAAAATTAAAAATCGTGTTTTCCGCGTTCGCCATATGGCGTATGTTAAAAGTTTTTAATAAAAATTAAAAATTAAAAAAAAACAGTGTTTTGGGGGAGGGCCAAAACCCTCCCCACTCATTGCCTTGAGGGCGCAGCCTCCATGGCTACACACAGCAGCCATGGCTACTGGGCGCAGCCCTGGAAAGGATCGCATCCTCCCACAGGGAGGCCGCGGCTGGGCTGCGTGTATTAACTTTATTCCTTAAGTTTTAAATTTCATTTAAATTTTTAAATAGAATTGTTTATGTGTAAAATTCAATTTTTATTATAATGCGAATTTTGTAATTAATATATATATATATTTAATATATATATATATATTGTGGGAATAAATATGATTAATTGTTTATATATAATTATAATTATTTTGTTAGGAAATATAATTTTGGAATTTTAATACAAAATATATTTTATGTAAATTATATTGCATATGAAATATCATTGATTGAGAAAAATATAGTTTTTATTTTTTTATATGTGAAATTGAGAAAATCAAATTAGAATAAATTGATGCAATTTTCTTTAATTTACGAGAATTGAATTACGATCAAGTTGATTTGTATCCTGTTATTTATGACTGATTTGAAAGGATTTAGCATATCCTAATGTAGATGTATTATTTTCTTTCAATTTGCTTTAAATCTTGTTTCTTTGTTGGGAAAATTGGGAAAGTCTCAAATGAACAAATCTACCAGACCAATTGTTAAATGGGGATTGTGATTGTTAAAGTTAAATTCTTGAGTTAGCTAAGGTTGTGTACATGGTATTTGTGTGGTGTTTAGACACCTGAATTGTATGAACATAGTCATTGATGTTTGTTATGAATAGTGTAGAATTTCTTGATGTAATTTTGTACACCTTGTAAACCTTAGTCAAGAAAATTTAGAATTCCTTGTTATGTTTAGGGGAGTGGCTTTTTGTAAGGGCCGACACACAAAGTGGTGTCAGGGTAACTTACAAAGAGTTAGTAAGTTAGTGATAACTAAATAACATAGTAGTTAGATTTAAAATTCTTAACAAGAGTATTATGCCTCACTTATTGACTCTTGAGCTACTTCAGTCATGAGTATAAAATGAGAAGGCCTGGAATGGAAAATCGGTGTCCTATTTCTTCAAGAGACATTCGATTCCACAATAGTATGCAATAGGGGCCGGGTTTCATAAGAGGTTACTAGGGTAACCCATGTTGGGGGCCGAAACCTAGGAAGAAACACTAGGTAACCTTTGCAATATTGTGATGACACTCCACCTAAAATAACAATTAACCTTGTTTATGTAGTACATTCAATTGTCTAAATCTGGAAGCAATGTAACCATCAGTCAGTTGTGTACTTGTGTCTAGGGTTAGTATATTATGTCTAGGTAACCATATTACTATCTCCTAGAATGGGGGGTGGACCTACGGGTACCACATGGTTGGGTGGAATGTGCACCTTACTCCATTGGGTCCCTAGTTTATGATCATGGCAAAGAGAGATTCATGGATGGAGAGCTCGTACTTGGAAAACTTATGTGTACATCTTCTTTGTAAATTTTAAATCTTGTATTTGAAAACATCCCTCAATTATATATGAGGAGAACATTTGTAAATGTAAATTGTAACTATTGTTTGATCCACCTCATTAGATGAATGAGTATTGTATAATTTCATTAAATGCAATGTAAGGAAACATATTTGTACTTTATGTTATCTTGAATGGAGTTTCAAATGATATGTAATGCTTATCTTTATGTTAATGTTAATTATTATGTGCAATGCGAAATACTAAAGTCATCTATGGAAACTCAAAGTAGTGTAATGTCGCGTAACTTAATGGATGTATGCAAACTAATTAACTTAATATTAATACTTTAAAAAAAATTATTACACTTTTAATACACAATTGCAACATTCCTTAGGTTATTAAGATGGGGCATTATAGAATAGTTAAATTTTTGACAAGTATCCACCTAGATCAAATTTACAAAAAAATAAAACTGTTACTTGCAATTTCTGATCAAAATCTAGAAACCACTCAAATCAACTTAGAAAACTATAAAAGCAATTTAGAAAACTCTAACATAGGACCCATTTTCCCCAGGGTGAATGAGTCCCTGATCAGGGTCATTTCTTGATTTTCTAGGCAATAAAACATTTATTTCTACATTTTTCAGTTTACAGATTTTTTGTTAGCTGAAATTGTTCATATTAAGCTTAATTTGATAAAATTAGTGCATTGTGTGATTTCAAAATTGCATTTACAAGACATTAGTTTTTAGGTTTATACATTGTATAATAAAAAAATTACCTTGTTTATAATATGAAAATTACATTTACACATTGCATTCTAGGTCATTGCATTGAATTTCACCCTCTTTCCATTTTGGGTTTACATTAAGTATGTGAATCTTGTATGAGCTTTACAACTTGGTTTCCTATTATCAATACTATTTTGAGATGTAGTTCAAGACTCATGTCATCCTACAGTACACCATTCACCATGGATTTTGGGTTTTCTAACTCTTTTACTAATAGTGTTGATAATCAACCCTTTATAGATCATAGCCTTCATACCTCATTTCCAATCAATTCCCTACCTATAAACAATTTTCATGATGTTTCTTATGTCCCACAAGAAAACATAGAAAGGATGGATAAAGAAATAGAAAAATTGCAAAAAAATTTCAATTATGAAAATAGTGATACTAATGTCATTCCTACTTTAGACAATGTGAGGAAAATGCTTGAAACTGAACATGGAATAGAGATTGTGTAAATTATAGCTCATATTACTCACAAACACATTCTTGCCATGAATAGTTTTTCTCAAGATTTTGGGTCAACTCAAAGCCAAGGTGGAAATTCCATTCTTCCTTCCATAACCCTTACCTCTATTCCTTCATAGACTAGTACTCATGTTACCACAACCATCCAACCTACTAGTAATGTAAACTTAGATATTTTCATTGGGAATCCCTCTACCTTTGTGCAATCAAATCTCATATATCGTCAACCATCCCCCTCACAAATATACAATTCACTTGCTCTCCACAAAAATACACCACTCCACCTTATTCCCCTCTATCTCACAATAATAACAATGCTGCAATGCTTAGCACACTTTTGAAAAAATATGCCATCCCTTCAACAAAAAATTTCCACCTTAAACCTAAACAAAAATGGCCAACCTTCACAATATATCAAAACCAACCCCTTATCTTTGGAGATATTGAGAACAAAAATGCCACAGGGTATAGAGGTTACTAGGTTTGATAAATATGGTGGGAAAGGAGATCCCATTAGTTATGTTTTCACTTATACTGCCCTATGTAGTGACTTCATTTTTTAAGATAAAATCTTGGCTAAACTATTTCCTACATCCTTGAAAGATGTTACTTTAGAGTGGTTTTGCTCCTTACCAAATAATTCAGTTGGTTAATTCAATGAAATTATTGATTCCTTTTATGTAATACCCCTCATGTTGTTACTCTTTGATACTCTTTGATACTTTTATGTGTTGGTTTGATACTTGGGTTGTGGTGATGATTAGTTCACTGACTTAATTGTGTGTGGATTCATAGTTTGGTTGGTCTGCTGCACTTGACATTATTATGATGATTTATGATACATTATGTGGTGGTTATATTATTTTCTTATGCTATGGTTTTCCTTAATAGTATATGTGGCGATGTTGTGATTCTATGTTGCTATGGTTTCTGATGTGTTTGTTAGTGAGTCTTGGTGAAGGAACAGAGTAGCATCACTCACTTCTGAGCACCCTGCTACCCCATGATTTCCTTTCACAGTGTGTCTGCAATGGATATTTACATGTTACTTGACATTTGTTTGTATGCAGGAATTGCAGGAATAAAAGTTTTGATTCCGCTTGCTTCGGTAGGACAGGGCGAGCATTAAATTAACCCAATGGGTATGATGTTGAAAAAAGGGAGTTGATAAGGAAGTGTCCCCATCCCAAGTCCATCACCTAGTTATGAGTCTTGTTGTGTCATGGTTTTGGCTTTGTCCTTGTCTCAGTTTTGTGGTTGTTTATTTATTTTATTATGGTTAGTTGTCATTTAATTTATCTTTATTTTATATGGGATAAGTTAATGATATTTTGTGGATATGCTTAATTGTGACTAATTGTAATTTTGAATTTAGATATTCTAAATTAAAAGTTAATTAATTAAAAGGTGTAAGTAATTAATTTAAATAAATAATGTGGGTGATAATTATATATTATCTTTTTCAAGATATTAAAATTAGAAAATCAGAAGAGAGTATCTTGTGAGGATAATATCATGTGAAAATAATGAATTTTTAATAAAATCTGTGAGATAAGTATGAGCTTTTAAAAGCAAGAAAAAGAACCAATAAATGTTTTGGATTTTTGAGGAAAAAGAAGAACAGTTTTATTTATTTTTATTTATTTTATTGTGAGGAAGTTTTACACACAAAAGGGTTTTTTTGGTTTTTGTCTGAAAAGGAAAAAAAAGAAAGGTTTTTTTTGTGCTTCTTTGTGAAAATTGTTCGATAAGAAAAGAATAGGAAATTGATTCAAAAATTAGTTAAAATAAATTGGAAAAGGATCTATAGAGGAAATCTTGTTTGGAAAGAGGAAGGGTTGTCATGCTATTAGATTCAACATCAAATGAAGGACTCCAAGTTCTGTTAAATTTATTATTTCATTTTATTTATTGTTCTATAAACAAGAATCTTGTCTACCATTTCTTAAATTGAGATTTATGTTAGAAAGAGGGTTTTGTTTTAGAAATATTGTTTGTGTTAAATCTTTAAGTGTTCTGTAGAAATCTATTGAGAAGTCTTTTGATTTCCTTCAATAAATCTAGTTGTGAGATTTTTTATTTGAGAAGAAAATCGATTTGTTGTGGAAATTAAAATTGTATGCCCTATTGATTTATTTTGTGTTGGAGAAAGACGGGACTATGGATTCATGATATTTGTATTATTTATTCTGCATTTAACAAGAATATATATATATATATGTATGTATGTATATTTAAATTTCTTATTGTGTCTTTTGAAAAAAAATATCAAATAAAATTTAGATTTGAGTTTTGATTTCCATGCCTGAGTTTTTGTGAAAAGAAAACTTATAAAAAAAATATTATATTGTTGGGGGGGAGTGGTCGGTAGCTGCCGTACCACCCCCAACCCCACAGGGGTACACTACGCGCAGTCCACCCAGACTGCGCATAGCAGTCACAGACTGATGTATGCAGTCTAGTGGGGACTGCGACCTCCCCAATGGGAGGTACGCAATGCCCATTGTGCTAGGCGTTTGTTTCAAATTCAATTTTTTTTTTTAGTTTTTTTTATAGGAAATATTAATATATTATATATATGTATATTAATATATATGTATGTATATGTATATATTAAAATGTATATATTACCTCTATAATTATACAGTGAAGTTAATGGGAATTTTGATAATATGTTTTAAATGCATGAATTTAATAGATGTTTTATTTATATATATGTATACATGAATATACGCATAAAAACATATATATGTGTTTATATATATAAACAAAGGTGGTGATTTGTATGCTATGATTATGTATTAATTAAATGAAAATTGCAATGCTAAGTGTAGTTGAGAAAATTAGAAATAAACTGTGTATTGATTTAAATCGAATATTCTCGAGTTATTGATTTATTTATTTAGTGAAATTTATTGTGTATTGAAATGAGTTTTATGGTGTTGTTTTATGTAACTATTTACTCTCGAGATTGTTTGTTTAATCTATTGTGGTTTTCCCTTATTTGGGTTTATATCATGTGGGAAAACCCTAGAGTTAGTTTGTCCTTTTATAGGAGCTTAAGTTGTTGATTAGGAACTTCTAGAAGTGGGATACTGATGTTTAAATTTGATCTCGTATTTTAATATTTGGGCTATGTTTTGGCTGTGGTTGTGATTTGAGTTTACACATGGATTGTACTGTTTTATGGATGTGTTTCATATGACTTTGGCGAGATGGTTTTACCTTGTGGATGTTCTATTTGTTGGTTCAGTGTTCTTGTTGGTACAATCCCTTGGTGTTTGATTTTATGTTTTGGGTGTCTAGGGAGAGTGGCTCTAAGTGGGGGCTGATGCACAAAGGGGTTGTTAGGGTAACCCACATAGAGTTAGAGTATTAAGTGATAACCTAAGTAATTAATTAAGGGGTGGGTAGTTAAACATTAATCAAGATAAGTATGGACGACTCGTCCACCTGTTAGTGCTATCATAGACTAAAGGTGGGTCAAGAAGGTCATGGTTAGCAAGGTCATTGCCTCGTCCTCACGAGAGGTTAACGATTTTGCATGATTAACCCTATGGAGTGGGGCTTTGAGATAGGCTGTCAGGAGAACCATAGATTGAGGTGACACCTTGTGATAGGTTGTCTGGATAATCCATGTGAGGCCATGCGTTGGCACTCTCCTCTAGCATTCCATTTGAGTTGTTTTATTGAAATCCTCTAGAAGCGGTCTATTGTTTTGACTTTTGGTGATTTATCATTGTTTAGTTTTGTGAGTGGTCTTTTGATATTATGTTATCTTGTCTAGAGTTAGTCTTGTGTTACTTTTTGAATCTGCTTGGTCAGGGATCCTTCCTTGTTTACTCCCAGCACGAGGTTGGTTGGGTGGAGCATGCTATGCACCCTATTGGGTCCACTTAGATGCAGTTGTTCCATTCAATGCAGAGTTTTGTAGATGCTTTTGATCCAAGATTCATATGTTACCAGATGTATATTTTTATTATAGATGTATTTCATTTATGGATGTATCACTCCCACGTGTGTTGGGAACACCTTGATGTAATTTATTATATGTGTTCATTGTGATGTACTATCAGACTAATGTAATGTATTATCATACCATGTAATCATCCGTGAACTACCATTTGTAAATACTGTTAATGTTATGTTGTATCTTTGGAAATATATATATACTTAATATCTTCATGATTAATTTATCTGTGATTTGCATGTATGGATTTATATGGAATATTCTTATTAATTTGGTTATTGTTAATGGATTTTTTTAAAAGGTGATATGTGAATGAATGGATACATAATTGAATATTTAATGTTTAATCTATTATCTTTGTTATGGGTTAGTTTGGTAATGTCACCTTGTGTACCCCAAGGGATTTAGTTGTGCAACTTAGAACATTGTTATGTTGGAATACTTAAGTACATTCCTTATGTTCTTTAATAAAAAATTGTTTCATTTTTACTTGTTCCTTTGGGGTTTACGCAACGGGGCATTACAACTTGGTATCAAAGCTAGGTTGCTAACGATGGGTTCTCTAGGTAATTTGTGTCTGTTAGGCAACCTTTGCATTAAATCTTGATCTTACATAACTCTAATTATTGTGCAGGATCATGCCTTGACGTAGAGGTCCTGGCCAAGTAAGAGGTTGAGGTGGTGGCCATGGAGCCAACCACCAAATTCCATCACCACTAAGTTCCCATGGTTCAAAGCATGAGGAATGACATATTCCTCAACACAATCCATCACATGGTGGTCAGAACCTGGAACAACCTGGTTTAGATGGATAGTTGTAGCACCTTCTGGGGGAGATTCTTGATCAGTTGGGACCCAGGCTGGAGGAGGAGCAACGCATCGAGAGAGAAAGGGAAAGGTCACCAAGGAAAAGGGAAGTAACGGCATATCAGGATGCAGTGATAGCTGGACATATGAGAGATTTGATGAGAGCACACCCACCTACATTCAATGGTTCTAGAGGAGGTTTGGAAGTATAAACATGGTTAATTGATTTGGATTGATTCTTCATGATGTACCCCTATGGTAGAAATACTAAAGCTCGATGTGCAGTCATGCATTTATGAGGCTTCACATCCACTTATTGGCGGCTGGAAGAGAAAAAGTTACATCTGGATATCAGTATGGTCACATCAGAGCTATTTATGGATAGGTTCAATGCTTGCTTCCTTTTAGATCATTGGAGGCAATGCAGGGCAGATGAGTTTCATGACCTTAGGCAGATGTCAATTTCCATTGAACAATATGAGCGGCTATTCTATGAATTGAAACAATATGCAGGAATCAATCATGATGAGGGAATGTTGGTTCAACATTTTGTTCAGGGCTTAAATGCTTGAATTAGTGGTGGGGTTAGAGTCTTTGAGCTAAAGACAATGGAGGTAGTGTTTGAGAAGGCCCATCTAGTAGAATAAATTTTGGCAATGGAATTGGGAGGACACACTGGAGTTCAGATTGGTAGTGTTCCTACATCAAGTTTTAGTTCTAGAGGTGGACAACCTCAAGTTGTAGGGTCTTCCAAGAATTTTTAGGCACCCTCTAAGGGTGGTTAGCAGCAGTAGCAGTAGTCACATCCCAAACAGAACAAACCACAGTCTCAATAGGGAGATAGATCTCATAACAGGAGGAACCGAAGTTGGCAGTGTAATAGACTAGATTGATTTGTGCAGCCTTCATAAAGCACACAGTTGACACCTTCACGAGGCAGTTTTCAGCAATCGAGTGCACCATCTAGTGTCAGAGGATTTGGGTGAGGCACAAGTTGTTTCTCATGTAGGAAATAGGGACATAATGCCAAATAGTGTCCACAAAGGAGTACTTTAGGTTTTAGGTAGAGACTAGCTACTTCCAAGCCAATAGTGGGCGATGTAGGTAGAGCACATTAGGTGTTTATGACAGTGGACAATCATCAAGCAGAATATCAGGGCACTATGATTGAGACATCAGGTGTGTTGAATGACACTAGTATTTCCATACTCTTTGATTCTAGTGCATCTAACTCTTTTATATCTCCTTTAGTAGTAGAGTGATGTAGATTGGTGGCATCTAGGCAAGGCATAGAATGGTAGGTTGAATTAGCCTCAGGTTCAAAGGTTGTTGTAGAGAAGCTTGTTCAAGGTTGTAGTATGAATATAGGGGCATTGATAACTTAGGTGGATCTTTGGATCCTACCACTTGGCTCATATGATGTAGTCTTGGGAATGAATTGGTTGAGTGCACACCATGCCATGATAGACTGTGGCCATAAAGCAGTGTAGTGCATTGATGACTCTAGAAAGGAAATGGAGATCATGGGTATTCAAAGGCCTATTTCATTGTGAATGATCTCTGCCATACAACTTAAGAGGTTTTTCTGGTAGGGTTGTCAGCTTTTTGCAGTTGCAGTGAGTGATCTTGATTCAAAGGATAGTCGAGGGGTGTCATTGGATGATTACCCTCTCCTTAAGGGGTTTTTGGATGTTTTTCTGAGTGAGATACCAAGTATGTTTCCAAAGAAGGATGTAGATTTTAGGATTGATCTAGTACCTAGAGTTGATCCTATATCTTGGGCTCCGTACCAGATGACAATGCAGGAGCTTCAGGAACTTCATCTACAATTGGAGGAGTTGTTGGCTAAGGGGTTTATTCGCCCAAGTGTTTCACCTCAGGGAGCACCTATAATATTCATAAAGAAGAAGGATGGTTCTCTCTGTCTATGTATTGATTATAGGTAGTTGATAAAAGTAACGGTGAAGAACCGATATCCCCTGCCCAGAATTGATGATCTTTTGATCAGATATAAGGAGCAAAGATATTTTCTAAGATTGATCTCAAATCAGGGTATCATTAGTTGTGGATTGCAAAACTAGATATTCATAAAACAACATTTCACACTTGATACAGACATTATGAGTTCACTGTGATGTCGTTCGAGTTGACAAATGCACCTTTAGTCTTCATGAGCTTAATGAATGGGGTGTTCCAAATGTATTTGGATAGATTCATCCTTGTGTTTCTCGATGACATTCTAATTTATTCCAAATCTATGGACGAACATGAGGAACATCTAAGATAGGTGCTACAGTGCTTAAGGGACAACCAGTTGTATGCCAATCTGGCAAAGTGTGAATTTTATAAGACTAAAGTTCAGTATTTGGGTCACGTCATTTCAGTTGAGGGAATTTTCATGGATCCTGCGAAGATTCAGGCTATTGTGGATTGGCCCACACCCACGAATGTATCAAAAATTCATAGTTTCATGGGACTAGTAGGCTATTATAGGTGGTTCGTCCAAGGCTTTTCTTGGATTGCACATCCTATTACCTCTCTCCAGAGGAAGGGGAAGAAATTTCTTTGCTCAGATCAATGTTAGTTAGTATTTCAGACTCTTAAGGAAAAGCTTACTAGTGCACCAATTTTGGTAGTACTAGATCCTATGGGGGAGTTTTTTGTATGTACAGATGCTTCCTTGGAAGGTTTGGGGGCCGTTTTGATGCAAGAAGGGTGAGTGATTGTGTATGAATCCTAGAAACTTAAGGATCATGAATAGAACTACCCCACACATGATCTTGAGTTAGCTGCTATGGTTCATCCTTTGGTAAGATGGAGATATTTCCTTTTAGGCAATCAGTTTGAGTTGCATATGGATCATCGTAGTTTGCAATACATCTTTACATAGCCGAACCTGAATGCAAGGCATAGAAGGTGGATGGAATTCTTGTGTGAATATGATTTTGAGGTAAAGTATATCTAGGGAAAAGAGAATGTAGTGGCAGATGCTTTGAGCCTGTTAGCTCTCAAAAATGCTGGTTTGAACCATGAAAAGTTGCCAAGCTTTCACGATGTTTCAGGGTAACAAAACAATGTATGAAAAAATCAAACCCTCTACTCTTCTGGTGCTGCAAGACCAAGGTGGGTGTACCTCTCTGAATATTGCAGACTTATCTGGTAATTATCCCTTTGAAATACTTTGTTCACAATGGAAAATGACAGCGAACAAATGAAATCAAACTTGATAGCAACTTGTAGATATAAAACCTAAAATACTCAATTAAAGATATAGCCAAATGAATTCAAAATGATGAAGTACAGAGACTAGTGCCTTGTTGGGTATGCAGAGTCAAATGTGATCATGATAAGCAACACTTTCTGAGAAAACACAAATTATCTGGCATACATGTGTTTACAACTTGTATAAACTTGCAATAATGTGACTACTAAGTTCTACTTCAATGATCCAAAATGAATTTCTCTGATCACAATGATCAATAAAAAGGATTTAATCTTTACTTGAAAGAACTAGTTGATTAATCACTCAAATACAACAAATGTGTATCGACAAAATGAACATAAACTTGTTATGTCAATTTAAATAACCAGGAAAATCATTCATGGAGACAACTTAGCAGTACCTTTCTTTTCAATTCAATATATAATTGACACCAGAGGAATGCAGTAATATCAACTGAATCTCATAAATACCTCCATTATGAAATCATGCAACAATATCCTCTGATCTGGTAATGTTATTCTACTGTATCTATTTGCAGTATACTCAAAATCAATCTAATTTCTAGTGTCGTTATTCTACCACAATATGCCTATTTATACACCAACATGAAAAATATATCAAAATAAAACACCATTTCGGCCCAGCATGTAAATCGGGCTCCAGCAATGTTGGCCAGCAACAGTCACCAATTCAAATTCATGTCGGCCACAGTGATGAATTTTTGCTTTTCACCAGCAAGAGAGTCAGTGGGACACATCGCAACTTATGTTGAAGGCAATTCAAATGTTTCATTCACAGTCGTCGTAGCAGTCTGCCGAAATACAATTCCAATACACCTTCGCTATGACAACATCCATTTGGGGAGAAGTCACATAGACCATTTTAGGTTTCACCAAGAGCCACCTTCCTAACTTCATGCTGCTGAAACCAGGCCATCGTTATGCTGAAAAAAAGAAGCGTCACCATAGATCATCACCCTCGAGGAGATCATATATCGATATTACAATGTTAGGCTGAAGATTCTTATATAGCCCTATATTGTCATAGCTATCCAATTGTCTTGTCGACAAAATAAGCAATGCACTCCACTTAGCAAGACCTCAGCCCCATTGCCAAGACCATACAATGAAACCCAAAGGTCACAATGAACCATCTCATATAATGTTCAACATCACCAAGAACACAAGATTCTCACACCGAGAGAACACCCATTGAGCCATCGGAAAGACTAAACAATGTCAGGGAAACCGCTTGCAAAATTCTCTAAGTTGATCACCAAAACATTCCCATATAACCATATGTCGGTATAACATAAGGATTCTCTCACCGACAACCAACCTTAATGTAGCTTCGCCAAGACACAAATGTTCTTATACCGATAAAGGCCTCTCACTAAATGCATGTCGCTGCAACCCATTACACTCGAGGAGACGCTATGTAGAGAGTTCCATGTTATACCGAAAGTCATTATGGGACCACATGCTCGCCAAGACACCACCAACCTTATAGAGATGTGTATATCAAAGTAAATCAATGTGTAAGGTCGGCAAGACTGAAGGTCACTCGCCATGACCTTACACCGATAGCTATAACATATACCGATACACATTTCCTACTCCATCAGGTTGGCATGACATAACAGAGTCGTTGAGACCTCCCACTGAAGAATCCAACTCTCATCAAAATGACCACTTAGGCACTGGTTAGTAAGACAAGAAAAGATTGGGGAGACCTCAACCCGATAGCCACAACACATGCCGATAAGGTTCCACCCATCAATGTGATCGCCGAGACATGTGAGAAGTCCTGCCGACCACCTTGGATGATTATGAGTAGAACTAATATGTGAGATCATCATATTTTTACAGTTCTAATAGTGGCTCCATCTGGGGATGAATGATAGTCAGATCATTGCAAGGATACAAAATCTTTGGGAGAGTAGACCATACAGAGAATGAACCAATGAGTAGCAATGGAATGAATGGCAATGGAAATGGAAATGAATGAAAACCTAAACTATTGTGCATGGAATATAATTTTAAAGAGGACCATCAAGAGTTGTCCATGCACTGGGAACCCTTAATCCTCTGTGATGCTCAAGAGAAGAAAAGCTTCAGGAATTTCCCATGAACAGGCAATTCCTGACCTTCACCAACCATGTTCTGCAGATAGTATGAATCTTCACCCCCTTTTCCGACAACAACAAATAGTCCCAGCCAGAGAGCTTCAAATTTACCATGCTTTCCCTTCTCCTGACACCTTGCATTCCACATTAACACCAAGTCATTCTCTTCAAATTTTCTATTCTTTGCCTTCTTATCAAATAGATATTTCATCTATGCCTGTAACTTCATGTTTTGACTTTAAGCCTCTCTCCTTACTTCATCAAGCTTAGAAAGTTGTTCCATTTTTTCCTCCATAGGCTCAGGAACTTCCAAATCTTCCTGTAAAACAAAGTTATAGACTGGTAACAAGTTCTGTAGGGGCATCCTGGCTTGTGCTCCATATACTAATTCAAATGGTGATTTTATGATTGCCTTCTTCACAGTGATCCTATCAGCCCACACAGCTAGTTTTAGCTTTGAATCCCAAGCTTTCTTGTTATTGTCCAGCATCCTTCTTAGAATCTTCAAGAGACTCTTATTACTAGATTCCACCTGTCCATTAGCTTGTGGATGATATGGAGCTACATAAGAAATAGTAATGCCATACTTATCGCAAAAGATTTTGAATTCATCTGACCTGAAACACATCCCATTGTCAGTAATTATCCTCAATGGTGTACCAAATCTTGTAATAATGTTATCCATCAAGAAATTTGATACAACTTTACTTGTAGCCTGCTTGGTTGGGACTGCCTCCACCCATTTTGTAAAATAATCAGTGGCAACTAGTATCCATCTATGTCCTCCACTTGAGTTCTCTTGTATCTCTCCAATGAAATCAATTCCCCATTGATGAAAAGGGGCATCAACTTGCAAAGGTCGAAGTGGCAAAGCACCCTGATACTTCAACTTACCAATTTTTTTTTGACAAGCTTCACACTTCCTCACATGTGTAAAAGAATCATTAAAAAATTTTGGCCAATAATACCCAACCCTGAGAATCTTGTGCGCAGTTGTCTTTGCTGAGTAATGACCTCCGCATACTCCTTCATGCATTTCTTTCAAAACATGCTTGGCCTATGATTCATCCAGGCATAATAATAATACACCATCTCTATTTTTCCAAAACAAATATCCATCAATGAAAACATACTTTGATGCTTGCAACTTCAGAGTTCTCTTTTGGTTGTCATAGCCCATTTGGACACTTCATGTATTTAAGATAATGCATAACATCAGTATACCATGGAGTGTGCTCAATGCTTGCAATTGTAGACCCGTCTTCAACATTGAAAATCTGATTTGCCTCAATATTGGCTTCTGTCATCAGTCTTGCCAAACCTTGGCCTCTAACCAGCTTAGTGATTTGTATTTCCATGTCAAACTCTTGAATCTTGTTGGTCCATTTGCACCTTTTTCCTGTGACTTCAAATTGTGTTAAAATGTCTTTGATAGCAGCATGAGGGACATAAGCAATTACTATTGCCCCAACAAGATATGGTCTGAATGCCTTTACTACTTTCAACAATGCAAATTCTTGTTTCTCCATTATATCGTACTTCAATTCAGACCCTTGTAATGATTTACTAAAGAAAGATACAAGCTATTCATAACCATCCACATTCTTCTATAACATAACAACAGTAATAGTATGCATTGAGGCAAAAGAAAAAATCTGAAAAGGTTGTGTAAAATCTGGAGATTTAAGAACAGGAGCCTCCTTGATAGCTTTTTTGATAGACATGAAAGCATCCAAGGCTTCAATAGTCCAATCAATCTTCTGTCCTTTCTTCAACATTTTAGATATGGGCTTAATGATCTCAGCAAAATTAGAAACAAATCTTCTGAAAAAATTAATTTGACCAAAGAACGATTGTATTGCCTTGACAGTTCTAGGAATAGGGATTTTATCAATAGCTTCAACTCTTTCAGGATCTATTTTAATTCCTTTTTTTGAAACAATATGACCCAAGAGTTTACCTTATATGACTGCAAAATGACACTTCTTTGGATTTAAACTTATACCATATTCAAGAGCTTTGATAAATACATTTTCTAGATGTTGCACATGATCTTCAACCTTCTTCGAGTAAGCAGTCAAGTCATCTTGGTACACCACCATGATAACATTAATCAAATCAGCAAATGCAACATCCATAGCCCTTTGGAAAGTTTCTCCAGCATTGGTGAGACCAAATGGCATTCTCATGTACACATATGTTCCCCAAGGAGTTGTGAATGTTGTCTTGTATTGCTCAGACTCCTTGACTTTGACATGATTGTATCCAGAAAATCCATCCATCATAGATAATAATTCACACCCTGTCACCTTATGCAAAATAGCTTCCATATTGGGCAAAGGATAATTATCCTTGAGAGATGCCATGTTCAAATTTCTAAAGTCGACACATAGCCTAATGTCACCATTCCTTTTTCTCACAGGAACCAGATTTGAAACCCAAGATGAATGTCTGATTGGTTTAATTTCCTCCATCCTTGAGCTTTGTTAGTTCTTCCTACATCTTGGGCTCCAAAGTTGGATTTATAGGCCTTTGCTTTTGTCTAAAAGGCTTGGCGTCTGGCTTTAGTGGTATTTCATGCTGAAATAAATCTTCCCTGTATGCTTTCAAAACTTCATATGACCAAGTAAAAACATGTTTGTACTTTCTCAGCAATTCTATCAGCATTCTTCTAATTGTAGGGCTGATCTTCTTTCCAATGTAAACCTTTCTTGGTGCTATGTCAGTCCCCAAGTTAATTTCTTCAACATCTTCCTTTCTGGCTGGTGTTTGCTTCATTAGAGATCTATCATTTCCATCATATACCCTCTCCAATGCCACTAGACCCTTGGGTAATTTATTTGTTTTGAGCTATAAGATCTCCTTGCCAAGTACAGTTTGTTTGCCATCTACTTCCTCAACAAAAGCATTGAAATCAATCTCCTGAGCTTCATACTGATCTATGCAATGAAGAAATTTCAAAAGATCATCATCATCATTGAAAATTTGCCAGCTATAAATTTTATCAGGGACAACAGGCCTCGTCTTGAACTCAATCTGTGATACACCAGCCAGTGTGATATCATCTCTTTTCAGTGCTACATTTGCTAAAAAATCAGCCATTATGTTTTTTGACCTGTCAATCCACTCAATCAAAAAAGCATCAAATAATTCAATTTTGTCCCATACAACATTCCTATATTGTTTTAATCTTTTGTGCTTTGCTGCATATTTTGATTTAATCTATGAAACAACCAATTCAGAATCGCCCAAAACAGCTAGCAGCTTAATCTTTTGTTTCACAGCTATATTCAAACCTATCAATAAAGCTTCATATTCTGCCACATTGTTTGTACATTCGAATGCTAACAGGAAAGAATATTTAAAAGTAATAGCTCCAAGTGAAACAAATACAATCTCAACTCCATTACCTTCTTGGTTCTAGGCTCCATCAAAATACATCTTCCAGACACCATTGCAATCAAGTGTAGCATGTTTCTCAATTAGGTCACTATTCATTAATTCTGGCTGAGCTGGTTCAATCTTAAAACTCCCCAGATCGACATCACAAAAACAATTGATCTGATCTTGTGGCACACTTTCAACAAGTTGATTCATTCTTGGCTCTCTGTATAACTTGACCTCCTTACCATTCACAGGTATAGTAGCATAAGATAAATCAAATTGAACATTCCCACCTATAGTTGCAATCCATTGTCTTGACAGAAGCATCCCAAATTGAGGAGGAGTATCAATAACTGTTATGTCTATATTATATGTTGCTTGTAGATATGTAGCCAATTTTAATTCAACATCTTTTATAATACCAACTACAGGAATAGGTTGATTATCCATTGCATAGCATTTCCCTTCATATGTATCAACACATAAGCCCAGTTACTTCATAACACCTACTGGCATGATATTTATAGTAGCACCAGAATCTATCATGCAGTTCCTCAGTAATTTATTATTTATAAGCAACGTGGTGAAGAATGGATCCACTTGTGGGGAGTTTGTCAAAACATCACCTAGATAGACTTCTGAATTATTTATCTTTTCTTGCTTATTGATTACCTCATGATTCACATGTTTTTCATTCCTATTCGTAATCAATTGTATTGCATTATCTTTGTACTCCTTAATTTTAATCAATTCAAGTAATGGAACATAAATTTTTACCTGGGATAACGCTTGTGTGAAGTCAAAAGAAGAGTTCTTTGTTTTAATAGTCCTTTTTAGTTCTGGCGCTTCTCCTATGTTTTCTTCTTTCTCTTTTTCTGCCAGGCTGATCAAATCCTTTCACCTCTTTGTGTTTTTCTATAACTTATTGCTTTTGGAAAAGCTTCTTTTCCATTTTATCTTGCTGTTTATTGTTTGGCTTCCTTACAGTTTCCTATGTTGTCTTCTGATCTTTCACAAAAATTCCCCCAAGCATGCCTTCTAGCTCATTAACTTTTCTATTTCTCAACTAGTATTTACTTCTTGCTTGCTCCACTGTGGCAACAGTTATTTTTTTTATTTTGTCTTCAGTGAGTCTTCTAATATCACCTTGAGCTAGCACCTCATCAGAATGTGGCTCAGTGTACTCCTTTTCACAATCCTCTTCAGAGTCATAGAAGGTCAACTGTTCAACCATGTGGACATTGTACTTCTAATTTGAAACATCATATTCATAACCCTCATCCTCAGAAGATGAATACTCCTTCTTAGCATGTTAAAAAGTATTTGAAGTTAAATAGATCTTATGATCTTCTCCATTATTCTCCATCAGCAATCCCTCTTCTTGCATCTTTTGAGCTACAACACAATAGTCTGGAGAGTGTGGTTGACTACAAACTTCACAGAAGTAATTATTATTTACCATATAAGTTCCTCTTTTGTTCAACGGATTAGGAGTTTCTTTGCTTTTGGGCTTGGAAATCATAGGTTTCCCATCTTTCCAGTTTGTGTTGTAAGGCATATCATGTAGCCTTGGTCTTTCATTTCTGTTCTCACTTCTATATGTGTTCTCCTGTCTATGTTGATAATTACTATTTTGCTGAGGAGGCTTGGGATTGTCTCTTTTATTAACTATACCAGCAGCCTTCCTATTATTTTCAATTGTCAATGCAACCTTCTGTGCTTCAGCCAAATCTCTTGGAAATCTATTTCTCAGCTCGTACCCTATTTTGGGATCAAATGCATTTAAATAAACACTCAAAGCTATAGAATCTGGCAATCTTGACCCAGGAGGTACCTTAGTCTGCAATTTATTGAATCTTCGATTGAAATAAAAAATTGAGTCATTTTGATTTTTTTGAATCCTCATTAGTTCATGAAGAGCTACATCTGGTGCATTTAGATTTCCATATTGCTCTAGGAATCGATCGTGGAAGACTTGAAGAGAGTTAATTGAATATGCTGGCAAGCTATTAAACAAGTCCCTAGCATCTTGACATCATAAACAACCTCATGTGCAAGTCTTCATAGGACATACCTATATCCTGAATGAACACATTGAAATTCCTTAGATGTTCTTCAGCAGTGACTGCATTTCTCCCTGTAAACTTGGGAACTAGACTTCTCCAACTGTTATCCATAGGGTAAGGGCATAGATGGAACCCTAACAAATCAAACTGCCTAATCATTGCTACATATTGATGAGGGGGAGGGATAGGTGGATACTGATACTGATGCATAGGACTATTGTATTGTGCATTATGTTGAGGGATGTGATGCTGACCAGGAGGTGGATGTATATTCGCATGCTGTGTAGGGATATAAGGAGGATTACTTGGTTGCTTATAGTGATTCCCTCTCTGATGGTGAGGAGAAACAGGTGGACCAGAAGGCCCTGCACCATGATTGCCCTACTTGTGAGGTGGGACATATTTTTGGCCACCAGATGTTTTATCATTAAGCTAAGTCTTCTATAATTTAGCCTCCAGCTCCTCCCTCTTCCTATATAAATCAAGCTGAGCCCTTAGTTTATCTAGAGTCTTATGATCAACAAATGCATTCTGATTATCTTGTATATTCTGGTTATCATATTCATGCTTCTTTCTAGTTTCAAACTCAGCCAGTTCCTAAGGATTGTAGAATGGATTTACTTGCTCCTCAGGGGTACAAGGCTCTGCACTTGATTCATCATGGAAATTGTATGTTTCATCATGTGCTCTTGGTGCTTTTCCTTTTTCAGTCATGCACATGTCCTTGTTGATCCCTTTTCCCTTATCAGCTCTGTCATTTTTATGTGTCCATTTGCTACTACCAGTAGGAGCTCCTATATGACCTCCCCTGAACTGAGATCTTCCATTCATGGTGAAATTGTATAAAGAATATTGTCAGAGTCACTACTCACTTTTCTAATAGTGAGAAAATGATTTATATTTCTGGTTCCCGGCAAAGTCTGTGTAAGAATTTTGACTCTATAAGTAAGGCTTTGATTTTGATTTTTCCCCAATGGAGTCGCCAATTTGTTAGCTCTCAAAAATGCTGGTTTGAACCATGAAAAGTTGCCAAGCTTTCACGATGTTTCAGGGTAACAAAACAAGGTATGAAACAATCAAACCCTTTACTCTTCTGGTGCTGCAAGACCAAGGCGGTTGTACCTCTCTGAACATTGCAGACTTATCTGGTAATTATCCCTTTGAAATACTTTGTTCGCAATGGCAGATGATAGCGAACAAATGAAATCAAACTTGATAGCAACTTGTAGATCTAAAACCTAAAATACTCAATTAAAGATATAGCCGAATGAATTCAAAATGATAAAGTGCAGAGACTAGTGCCTTGTTGGGTATGCAGAGTCAAATGAAATCATGATAAGCAGCACTTTCTGAGAAAACACAAATTATCTGCAATACATGTGTTTACAACTTGTATAAACTTGCAATAATGTGACTACTAAGTTCTAATTCAATGATCCAAAATGAATTTCTCTTATTACAGTGATCAATAAAAATGATTTAATCTTTACTTGAAAAAACCAATTGATTAATCACTCAAATACAGCAAATGTGTATCGACGAAATGAACATAAACTTGTTATGTCAATTTAAATAACTAGGAAAATCATTCATGGAGACAACTTAGCAGTACCTTTCTTTTCAATTCAACAGATAATTGACACCAGAGGAATGTAGCAATATCAATTGAATCTCATAAATACCTCCATTGTGAAATCATGCAACAATAGCCTCTGATCTGGTAATGTTTTTCTACTGTATCTATTTGTAGTATACTCAAAATCAATCTAATTTATGGTGTCGTTATTCTACCATAATATGCCTATTTATACACCAGCATGAAAAATATATCAAAATAAAACACCATGTCGGCCTAACATGTAAATCGGGCTCCAACAATGTCGGCCAGCATAGTCACCAATTCAAATTCATGTCGGCCACAATGATGAATTTCTGCTTTTCACCAGCAAGAGACTCGGCGGGACACATCGCAACTTATGCTGAAGGAAATTCAAACATTTCATTCACAGTCATCGTAGCAGTTCACCGAAATACAATTCCAATACACCTTCACTAAGACAACATCCATTCGGGGAGAAGTCACATAGACCATTTTGGGTTTCACCAAGAGCCACCTTCCTGACTTCATGCCATTGAAACCAGGCCATCATTATGCCAAAAATAAGAAGAGTCACCATAGATCATCACCCTCGAGGAGATCATATATCAAGATTACAATGTTAGGCCGAAGATTCTTATATAGCCCTATATCGTCATAGCTATCCAATTGTCTTGCTAACAAAATAAGCAATGCACTCCACTCGGCAAGACCCCAGCCCCATTTCCAAGACCATACACCGAAACCCAAAGGTCACAATGAACCATCTCATATAATGTTCAACATTTCCAAGACTGCAAGATTCTCACATCGAGAGAACACCCATTGAGCCATCGGCAAGACTAAACAATGTTGAGGAAACCACTTGTAAAATTCTCTAAGCTTCACCGAAATATTCCCATATAACCATATGTCGGTATAACATAAGGATTCTCTCACTGACAACCAACCTTAATGTAGCTTCGCCAAGACACAAATGTTCTTATACCGACAAAGGCCTCCTGCTAAATGCATGTCGCTACAGCCCATTACACTCGGGAAGACGCTATGTAGAGAGTTCCATGTTATGCCAAAAGTCATCCCGGGACCACATGCTCGCCAAGACACCACCAACCTTATAGCGATGTGTATATCAAAGTAAATCAACATGTAAGGTTAGTGATACCAAAGGTCACTCGCCATGACCCTACACCGATAGCTAGAACTTATACCGATACACATTTCCTGCTCCATCAGGTCGGCATGACATAACAGAGTCATTGAGACCTCCCACTGAAGAATCCAACTCTCACTAAAATGACCACTTAGGCACCAGTCAATAAGACAAGAGAAGATCGGGGAGACCTCAACCCGATAGCCACAACACATGTCGCTAAGGTTCCACCCGCCAATGTGATCACCGAGAAATGTGAGAAGTCCTTCCAACCACCTTGGATGATTATGAGTAGAACTAATATGTGAGATCATCAGATTTTTACAGTTCTAATAGAGCCAACATAGACATGAGATTTCTGCAGTGGCTCTCGAGGTTGATTTGAAGAGTCAGATCCTCGCTGCTTTCTCCTCAGACAATTAGTATCAAGAGGTGAAATCTGAAATTGAGTCAGGTAGAACTCTGGAAGGAATTTTTTTTGGATACTCATTGGATTCTGATGGTGTCTTGTGCTATTCAAGATGAATTTATGTACCTCCTATAGAGGGTCTTCACACCCTAATCTTGACTGAAGCCCATCGAGCACCTTATTTAGCACATCCTAGAGTTAAGAAAATGTATGTGTATTTGCACTCACTGTATTTTTGGGTAGGATTGAAGCATGATATCGTCGATTTTGTGGCTAGATGTCTATAATTTCAGAGGGTTAAGGTTGAGCATCACCATTTAACAAGTTTGTTGCAGCCAAATCTTTTTCCAGAATGGAAGTGGGACATTATCTCTATGGATTTCATTTTCAGCTTCCCTATGTCTTCTAGGTGGCATGACGCTATCATGGTCACTGTGGATAGACTGACCAAGGTAGCCCATTTCTGTCCTATCCAATCTTCCTATTCTACTTCTATGGTGGCTAGGTTGTTCATGTAAGACATTGTTCAATTGCATGGGATACTGCGAAGAATCATTCCTGACAGAGATCTAGTATTCACATCTATGCTATGGATATCTTTGCAGCGGTCCTTAGGGACTCAATTGAAATTTAGTTCTGCCTACCATCCTGAGAAAGATGGTCAGACTAAGAGAGTCAATTAGGTGCTCGAGGATATGCTCCACATGTATGTCATGGACCAATAATCACGTTGGGAAGATTATTTGCACTTAGTCAAGTTTTCCTATAACAATGGTTACCATAGTTCGATTGGCATGACTCATTTTCACGCTTTATATGGTCATCCATGTCATACCCCTTTGAGCTAGGATCAGTTAGAGGATAGGGTTCTCCTTGGACCTAAAATGCTTTGAGATATGGAAAAGTAGGTAGCTCGCATCTAGGAGAATCTTGTAGTAGCTCAAGATAGGAAGAAGAAGTATGCTGATGCACATAGAGTTGATCAGTAGTTTGCAGTTGGTGATCAGGTGTTTCTTTGAGTACGTAGATGAAAGAGCCCTATTCATTATGGAAAGGGTTCTAAGCTTGTGCCCCGCTTTGTAGGGTTGTTCAAGGTGTTAGAAAGAATTGGACCTGTTGCCTACCACCTAGCCTAGCCACCTAGTTTGTCACAGATTCACGATGTTTTTCATGTTTCAGTCCTTAGACCATATTATCTTGATGTTACGTACTTGATTGGAATGCTCTACAGGTTGAGGACAGGCAACTATCTCTCGAGCCCATGGTTGTGCTACAACATCGGAGACTCACCCTTAGGGGCAAAGATATTGATCAAGTGCGAGTTCAGTGGGACCCGAATGACAAGACTTCGGTGACATGGGAGGATGCATCCCATATTAGAGAGGCTTACCCATATTTATTTATTGGCTTCTAGGAGTAATCCATGTTCTAGTGGGGGAGGATGTAATACCCCTAATGTTGTTGTTACTCTTTCATAATCTTTGATACTTTTATGTGTTGGTTTGATAATTGGGTTGTGGTGGTGATTAGTTCACCGACTTAGTTGTGTCTGGATTCATAGTTTGGTTGCTCTACTGCACTTGACATTATTATGATGATTTATGATACATTATTTGGTGGTTATATTATTTTCTTATGCTATGGTTTTCCTTAATAGTATATGTGGTGATGTTGTGATTCTATGTTGCTATGGTTTCTGTTGTGTTTGCTAGTGAGTCTTGGTGAAAGGAAGGAGTAGCATCACTTGCTTGCGAGCGCCTTGCTACCCCGCGATTTCCTTTCACAATGTGTCTACAATGGAGATTTACATGTTACTTGATGTTTGTTTGTATGCAGGAATTGCAGGAATAAAAGTCTTGATTCCACCTACTTTGGCAGGATAGGGCGAGCATTAAATTAACCCAACGGGTACGATGTTGAAAAAAGGGAGTTGATAAGGAAGTTTCCCCATCCCAAGTCTATCACCTCATTGTGAGTCTTGTTGTGTCATGGTTTTGGCTTTGTCCTTGTCTCAGTTTTGTGGTTGTTTATTTATTTTATTATGGTTAGTTGTCATTTAATTTATCTTTATTTTATATGGGATAAATCAATGATATTTTGTGGATATGATTAATTGTGAGTAATTATAATTTTGAATTTAGATACTGTAAATTAAAAGTTAATTAATTAAAAAGTGTAAGTAATTAATTTAAATAAATAATGTGGGTGATAATTATATATTATCTTTTTTAAGATATTAAAATTAGAAAATCAGAAGAGAGTATCTTGTGAGGATAATATCATGTGAAAATAATGATTTTTTAATAAAATCTATGAGATAAGTATGAGCTTTTAAAAGCAAGAAAAAGAACCAATGAATGTTTTGGATTTTTGAGGAAAAAAAAAGAAGAGATTTATTTATTTTATTGTGAGGAAGTTTTACACACAAGGGTGTTTTCTGAAAAAGAAAAAGAAAAAAAAGGTTTTTTTTATGCTTCTTTGTGAAAATTGTTCTGTAAGAAAAGAATAGAAAATTGATTTAGAAATTAGTTGAAAGGAATTGGAGAAGGATCTACAAAGGAAATATGGTTTGGAAAGAGGAGGAAGGGTTGTCATGCTATTAGATTCAACATCAAACTAAGGACTCTACGTTCTTTTAAATTTATTATTTCATTTGATTTATTGTTTTGTAAAAAAGAATCTTGTCTGCCATTTCTTAAATTGAGATTTATGTTAGAAAGAGGGTTTTGTTTTAGAAATATTTTTTGTGTTAAATCTTTAAGTGTTCTTAGAAATCTATTGAGAAACCTTCTAATTTCCTTCAATAAATCTAGTTATGAGATTTTTGATTTGAAAAGAAAATCAATTTGTTGTGGAAATTAAAATTGTATGCCCTATTGATTTATTTTGTGTTGGAGAAAGACTGGACTATGGATTCATGATATTTATATTATTTATTATGTGTTTAATGAGAATATATATATATATATATATATACATATGTATATTTAAATTTATTACAGTTTCTTTTGAAAAGAAATATCAAATAAAATTTAGATTTGAGTTTCGATTTCCATGCTTGAGTTTTTGTGAAAAGAAAATTTATAAAAAAATTTAATAAAAAAAAATTATATTGTTGGGGGGGAGTGGTCGGCAACTGTCGTACCACCCCCGACCCCATAGGGTTATGCTGTGCATAGTCCACCCAGACTACACACAACAGTCAAAGACTATTCTACATAGTCTGGTGGGGACTATGGCCTCCCCAAAAGCAGGTACGCAGTACCCACTGTGCTTGGCGTTTGTTTCAAAATCTTTTTTTAGTTTTTTATTGGAAATATTAATATATATTATATATATATATTAATATATATCTGTATATATTACCTCTATAATTATTACAGTGAAGTTAATGGGAATTTTGATAATATGTTTTAAATGCATGAATTTAATAGATGTTTTATTTATATATATGCATATATATATATGTATACATGAATATACGCATAAAAATGTATATATGTGTATATATATATATTTATATATAAAAATAAAGGTGGTTATTTGTATGCTGTGATTATGCATTAATTAAATGAAAATTGCAATGCTAAGTGTAGTTGAGAAAATTATAAATAAACTGTGTTTTGATTTAAATTGAATATTCTCAAGTTATTGATTTATTTATTTGGTGAAATTTATTGTGTATTGAAATGAGTTTTATGGCATTGTTTTATGTAACTATTTACTCTCAAGATTGTTCGTTTAATCTATTAAGGTTTTCTATTATTTGAGTTTATATCATGTGGGAAAACCCTAGAGTCAATTTTTCCTTTTATAAGAACTTAAGTTGTTGATTAGGAACTTCCAGAGGTGGGATATTGGTGTTTAAATTTGATCTTGTATTCTGATATTTGGCCTATGTTTTGGTTGTAGTTGTGATTTGAGTTTACACATGGATTGTACCATTTTATGGATGTGTTTCATATGACTTTGGTGAGATGGTTTTACCTCGCGGATGTTCCATTTGTTGGTTTAGTGTTCTTGTTGGTACAATCCCTTGGTGTTATATTTTATGTTTTGGGTGTCTAGGGAGAGTGGCTCTAAGTGGGGGCCGATGCACAAAGGGGCTATCAGGGTAATCCACATAGAGTTAGAGTAATAAGTGATAAACTAAGAATTAATTAGGGGGTAGGTAGTTAAACATTAATTAAGATAAG